>JBAMHX010000018.1:20646354-20657464 GCA_037177515.1 Pseudomugil tenellus | reverse complement strand
GGTGCAAGTGAGAGGATAACGAGTCTGGTAGCAGGTGATGGTGATTGGAATGATTGAGTCCAGAGCAGGGCATGACATTTTTAAAGCAAACTAGAAGACAGCGTTCTTGTTAACCCGTTTAGATCTAAATCACATTACAACATGAGAACAGTACATACCTTAGACACATTAGATAATAATACATTATAATATATATAAACTTTTGGTATTCATTGTAAATGGATGCCACCAGTGTTTTTTCAAGCATGGTGGTTTGTTAAATGTGCTGTTGGTTTGCTTTGTCCAGTTTTTTGCCATGTAAGAAATAAACTATTAACAACAAAACTAACAGCTACATATAAACATTAATTAGATATAAAAATATAAAAGTATTCATACATCACTCTGGGTTATTTCAGTCACATCTAAAGCGTTGGAATAAAAGCTTTGAGCCTGATACTTATGAGAAAGGGCTAAACAACAATATCAATACATGATCAATAAAACCGTCATTATTTAATAAACAAAACTTGAAAAAAATACCCTGAATGTTATTTAAGGCAGCAAGGTGCCGCCGATCACATACGTTTAATTAATTCATCATTAACAGGTTTTCCTATCTAAGCAGAGGTTTTATGATTGTGCGTCAACATGAAAGAAAGAAAAAGAAAGAAAATTGTTGCTGCTATTAATCTGTTTCAGGGTTACAAGGTCACTTCAATAATATTGATTCCTTTCATTTAAAGCAGTGTTTCCTAATCCTGAGGTCCGTTTCACAAAGCAGGTTTTCTGAAAACTCTGAGTTAGTTAACCCTAAAATGAGGCCAACTCAGGGTTTTTGGTTTCAGGAAGAGGGTTTAAATAACCCAGAGTATCAGGGTAACCTCTAGTCTGTTTCACAAAGTAGGTTAAGTGTAACTCTGAGTCAGTTGCTATGGCAACAGTGTCTCTGAAACTAACCTGGTCGGCAGCAGGTTTTGTGCTTGAAAAGTTTATCTCAGTTTCCTCCCCTTTCAGGAGTACATGCGCTGATTTTCCTTGAATTAAAATCTCACTCGCTTTGTCAGTCTCGTCTTTCACGATCATGACATGTCCGTTTATTGATGAAGAGGATTTGCTTCTTCACAGGTAGTTTGATATTCACCGTGAATCATGATTAGGCCCCGATTAGATGTTTTTTTCATTACCAGAAACGTATCTATTGGAGCGTTACCGGTTTTCACTGCAGTCCCTAAAATATATTCATATTCATATATTCATATATTCGCATTAAGCTGTACATGACCAGTAAAACAAAATGACACACTAGAAACACAGATTTAAATCTAAATGATTTACAAGTTGAAAACATTTTTGCATTTTTCAAATTAAATTTTGCAACAAAAAATTCAACAAAGATTAAACTATATTTAAAAAGTGTTTCCATAAGTTGCCAGAAGCTTCTTTGCCTGAAACAGGGCCACACACATACCACTCACTCCTAAGGGCAATTTAGAGTCCTCAACCAGCCTCAACCCCAAGGTGCATGTCTTTGGACTGTGGGAGGAAGGCGAAGAACCCAGAGAGAACCCACGCTAACACGGGGAGAACATGCAAACTCCACACAGATAGGCCACAGCCCAAGCCGGGAATTGAACCAGCAAACTGCTTGTGAGGCTACAACGCTAACCACCTCGCCAATGTGCAGCCCCTGAAAAAAAACATGTTGGCATATTTTTATGTTTTCCACATTGTGGAACAAACTACAAGTCTTCTGGACAGATGAGACCAAATACAGTAACTTGCATGTGATAAATGTCTCCAACGGAAGTAGTTGGACCCAGTTTGTAGGCATGTGGTAAAGCACTGTGCTCTACAACAGCATTGTGGTCAGCCAGGTGAAAGAAACAATGGAGCAGGGCAACACCTGTGGAAGAAATATGGCTGTAGGTGACCCACTACTCACTGAAAAGAACATGATTGGAGATTTGGGAAGTAACTGGGACACCTTCAGAGAAGAATTATTGGATTATTCACTGTCATTGTATTCATTTTAATACCAGATGAAATCCAAATGATTTTTTCCTTTAATTTCTGCTATAAGATTGTAATTGAAAGACTGTATGTTCATGAATTTTTATTTTATTTCCTTTATACTGACAGAAAAAATAAACCTAACAATGAACCAATATGATCTCTACTGTCACTGTAAATATTTTAATGTGCCACATTCAATTTTATAGAAATGTATCCAGGAGATAAATCCTGTAAAATTACCCAAATGCGAATAAATCATACATGCCTCATCTGTAGCAATAAATTAATGAAATGAAAGAAAAATGCTTTTTTTAAAAAAAAAAAAATCTAGCTTGATTTGATTTAATTGTCTTTTTCTTCTCAGTACTGTGCCCTACAGCGTAGATTAAATAAATGTCAGGGATTTACAAACTGAATAATAAAAAAAGAAACTCTTGAATTAGTTTGTACTCAGAACTCCTCCAGGCCCAATATAACTAGTCCAATATTACAGCCGACTTGGGTTATACATCAGCATTGGTGCCATTAAATTGAAAATGCAATCAGTGGTGGGGAGCTGCTTTATTTCAACCTGCCAATCTGTAAAATTCCTCTGGGATATTTTCACTGTCTTTGTTGCAGTTTGCCTCCCAGACTGCTGATTCATCTTCTTTAAGACCATCACAGTGAACCCAGTGGATACAGTTGTTGCTGCCATGGAAATTTGAAATAGTAATTTATTTACATGAGTGCTGTGTTCATCTGAAACTAAAGCATGTGAACTTTAAGCAATCATTAGTGATACAAAGACAGAACAATAACATGACAGAGTACCCACTCTGGATTCATCTCACATTAAGCTTTAATGTGCAAAGAATTAGATTATTGACGGCACAATGCATCATAGTAGAAACTGTAAAGACACTAACAAGCCAGAGTAGGTAGAAAAAGGTCCTCCATACAAAATAGACAATAAATAATTAGCATGTAGGAGTCATATTCTCATTTGTCATGTTCAGTTTGGTTAGTGTTCTTATTGGTCAGACTGTGCGAAGAATGTTATCATGCTGTAAAATGAGGAAGATCAGCCACTATTTGCCTATTCCAACAAATAAAATGGATCTCACCAACACCTTGTCAAGTTCTCCACAAGCCTGTTAATCACTCACATCACTGCTGGGGAGTTTTGGTCCTAAATTTCTGACACTATCAGATTTCCTCCTCTCCTGAGATTCAACACGCGGTGCAATAAATATCCAACATTATTTACTTTCACTGGGAAATTTTTACTGTCCAGGTTTTGAAAGCTATTAATTACGTTCTGCTTGAGGGATGAACCCCCACCCCCCTAAAAAACCATCTATACAGAGTATCCCACTTTCAGATTGTTAATAGTTCTATTACGCAACAACAAAACAAGTTGTCATGGTCTACTCTGTAAAATAATCATTCGTTTTATTCTTGCATTTACTCTGCAGTATAAGTATACTTTCTTTTGTCTTTCTTTTGTAGTGTGTGTTCTCAAAGCTAACAGTACACCAGTGATGAATCCCAACGGATAAGCACTGTCCTGCTAATCCATCTTCACTCTTAGGGTAAGAAAATACCGCTGCATACTGCTTCTCACAGCTCAAACATGTTTTTCAGACTCTTACAGCCAGATTCAGAAATGGAACAATAATAGCGGATTGCACATGGCACATTCTGGAATGCGCCAGTTGGTGGCTGCAAACTCTAGTAGCGCTGTCTTAACTTTTGTGTTTTTTGTAACATAGGCGTCTTTTTAAAGACATGAGCTGTCAATTTGGGTTTTCTAAGAAGACTTTTCATGCTGGTAAGAAGTTGTGCTGCACAGGAGATTTTAAGCATTTTTTTCTGCTCTCTCAAGACTTGTTATGGTATGTCTCCATGGCAATGAGACTTTACCACCAAGATCAACTGATAATGCTCTCCAAATTCAAGAATATCAGTGAAATAAGACTTCAAATCCCAACAGAGTTGAAAAGAAAGAAACGAGGATGCAGGGCAGGAGTGAGGCAGAGAGAAAACAATTAAACTGTTTCTTCCAACTGTTGTGATGGTAACACTGGATCACTAGCTAACTAAAGGGAGGTGGGGTTGCAGTACTGGTTACAGCGTTGGTGTCATCCTGGACATGTTACTGTTAAAGAGAAGATCTGTACAAGAGACATGGAACTGCTAGCTAAAAATGAGCCTACAGCTTTCCTGCCACACCTCCTCTCTGTCACACTGCAGCTCAGTCAAGGACCTGAACACAACCTCATTTCCCTCCACATCAGGACTTCCTGAAACCCCCTCTGTCTCCACCTCCACTCTGTCTGTCTCCTGTAATCAAGTCATGAAACAACTGATGAAATTGAACCAGAAAAGGCTGCGGGTCCAGATGTTGTCAGTCCCATAGTTCTCAAGACCAATTTGTCTGTTTCTTTAGCACCAATTCAACATCAGTCAGAAAAGACTGCAGAAAACACTGAGTCAGAAAAGAGTTCCAGAAAAACTACAACCAGCTGAACCAAATGACTATAGAATTTTAATTTCACTCTGGGATTAATAAAATATTTTTGATTGATTTGATAGCTGTGGGCTGATTTAAAAAGACATGTTCTTAGCTATCTTGAAAGTGACCCCACAATCCACCTCTCAAGTCAAAGAGATTTCCAGTGTTTGGAAACCACTGACCCGTAGGCTCTATCTCCTTTTTTTTACATTTAGGATGAGACAATTTACATGTCCACGCAACATCAGGGCTCTGCACTCGGATATAACCTGGTTACTGTCCATGAAGAGCTCGTTACAGGAGCAAAATAATTTAAATATGCACTCTGACATAAACTGGTATAGGTGCAGCTGCGTCAACATTTGAGCCAGATAAAAACAGAAGATTTTCATCCATTTGTGATCAAACCAAACATGAATGATGATTTTGCTTCATTCCTGTGCTTTTCACCCATGATTCTTTGCCGCTTATCTTGTTTGGTGCCAGTGGCATTGCTGCCAGCAAGTTAACCCCTTCTAGCTCGAGCTAACTATCAGCACCGGATCAACGCTTTCCAAAGGCTTATGTTTAGTTAGATTCTTACAGGACTGCATGTGTATTCCTCTAATTGGAAAATGTGCATCTGCGAGGACTAGGAGCAATGCAGATACTCCCATAAAGGCCCACTAATGATGCACATGAAGCCAGCTTGTTATTCAGTTAAAAGTATGAAAGATACTTTCATCTGGCTGAGTGTATCTTGGAAAAGGCCGTAGAAATATCAATGAGGTCCAACAGTTCTGTGTGATACACACAGAAAAGATAAGACAGACTTGACAAACAAATACGGACAACAGCTAATTGTTAGTTTTGCCAAACATACTTCAAACCTTTCTCTAATTAGTTTGAATAGTTTCCCTATACAGATCAGGCGGCTACTCTTACAGGATTACTTTGCAAAGAAGATAAGAAACTCCTTCACTGTAATAAGGAAAATCCTGGATTAACAAAGACACCCATAAACAGTTTGGCCTCTCATAAATGGAGAAAGCACACCTTTTCTGTTGGTACAATTTGTATTTATTATTCATTTCAAATAAAAATAGTCTCAGAGACACTCAAGACATGAAAACATAAAAATGACAAACAGCTTGGATGATCACTTTTGATATTCATGGTTTGATGCATAAAAGCCGATCTGCATTTTGTTCATGACTTTAAATGCAATCTGGCATCTCTGTGATAGTGTGTGTTGTGCTTTAAGGACTCTGTATCCAACCTTTTACCTTTTCCCCTCCTACTTGCTCCTCATTTATCATTCCTGTCAACAGATTAACTCTTGTTCCTTCATTAAATGCATGTCCAAACTGCATCTGTTGAAAAGAAAACTACATTAAATAATTATTCGATTCGATGGCATAGCTTCAATGAGCAATCTAATCTTCAGATGCTGCCAACGTAATGTGATAATATGTTTGAGGCATCATAAGATCATTATTATGTGATTAGAAACAGACTCAAATTTTAAAAAGAACATCTTAGGCTGTCACATTTGAACTTATCAATTTTAATTTTATGTGAAATAATGCATGAGATGAAGAAGTGAGTGTGTCAGGGCTTCTTCTGGTCTGCAGTTAGATATGAGGAATGATTTTTCTGTCAATAACTGCAGTAGGTTTGCTTGTAAAGTTATTTAACTCTGTGTGTGTGTGTGTGTATTGTATGAATTAGTGCCACCACAAACTGCACTGTGTGCATAGTCCACATGCATATAAGTCTGCAGAAAGAGGACAGACTGTTCCATCATTCTCGCTGCTTTTGCAGACAGACTCAGAAACAGCTTCTGGACATGGCGCTGTTTCCATCCAGCATCAAATATTCAATGCACACCACTTCCACTCCATTCCTTGATGCTAAATCTCCGCACCTAGACGCCCGCTGTGGAATGTTGATACTGTTTACCTGCAAGCTGACAATCTCCAGAGGTCCTTACGTCTGACTAATAGAAAACAAAACACTAAATGTTGCAGAAAGAGTGACAAACTCTTCGCCCACACAATGCAAAATACGGACATAAAAAAATCTGTTTACCTAACAAATATTATGACTGTTATTATGGATGTGATTGATTGAAACGGGGATCTGATCTATTTGTACATTGAATATTTGAACAACAAAATACTGAAACAATAAATGCCCAAAGCATAATAAATCCTGATAAATCCAGTTGCTTACCTTACAAACCGCCATGAACTAAATATGTCCAATACAGAGTAATAAAAACAGCTTTAAGCAGCAAAGGAGGTGATGAAACAACATTTTTTTTAGCTTGAACAGTGACTGTCATTAATCAAAACAGTTGATGAAATTTATTCCACTGGATAACCTGATGGATCACATGAGGTTCTGAATGTTACTCCTGCTAATGCATCCATAAACAATCCATATAAATGCACACACACTCAACATTTCCTGTCAAACTGCTGGCTAGTGGGACTGAATTTAGTTTTTTAGTAACAGAACACTGCATGAAAGGTGTTTTATTATTTTTTTTTCCCATGCCGCTTCAGCTAACACGTCTCCAAACTGAATCACTGTTCTCTCGGATGCCATCATGTTTTAGCACAAACACCTGGTCATCCCAGTTTTACACCCAAACAAGCTAAAACATTTCATGCCAATATACTCTCCCAATCTATCCAAGCACTTTAATTACCTGAAAGTCATTATAAAAATGTGATCAGTGAGGAAAAATGTTATGATGCACAAATATGTGCACACACTGTATATGTAAAAATAACAGTGCTGTTGTGCTACAATTTTTTGTAAGACTATAGAAAACTTTGGCTTTTGAATGTTCATATTTAAACACAATGAGCTTATTTCCACTCAGGCTACAGCTTTTAGCTCGCTGCCCCTTGTCTTTTTCACCAACTTCAGCTCCAGTATTCACAACTTACATGTTCCAGTTTATCCCGTCTGCGAAGCCAGACACTGGCTGAGTAGTCCTGCTGCTGAACGGCTGTGATTATGGAACTGGTTGGAACTCCAGGGGTTTGGATGCCAAAACCCAACCCCTGACCCTTCAGATCGGGTCCACCAACCAGTCCACGAGTCCCTCGGAGATCCATGCTTACGGGGGTCAAGCAAACAAGTCAATGGCCTCTGTGTCTCAGTAAATGAATCAATTAGTTCATCGTTCTCCTGTGGCAGCAAAAAACTCAGTTTGGGAATGCATTGTGTAGCATTTGCTAAACAGCACTTTTTAATGTCTTTGTACGTGACAACAACCCTATTATGACAATAAAAATGTGTTTTTCCAAAGCTGCTGCGTGCTTCCAGCTCCAGTTCTCCAGCAAGAAAATAAATGAGGAAAAAACAAACATCTGTCGTTTTGCTTATAACTTCCTCAAATGCATCAATGAATAGTTTTAGATGCCATCATACCGCGTGTTCATAAGGTGGAAGCATCTCTGTCTTCAGCACTATTGGCACAAATCCACAGGCTATAGGGAGTCCTCCTCCAGTGCTGCTTCCAGTAATCAGAGCTTCATCATAATCTGGCAGAGATCCTCAGTATTTGCCGAGCTAGACAGACAGGAGCTAGTCTAACTCCGACCTCTTAGGCTGAGCTCTCAGAAGACCAGGAACTCCGGCAACACTGATGAGAGCTTCAATGAGCCAGGCTTTCCCACTGTGGAAGTGTATGTGAGAGGAAAAGAAGGATAGAGGAGAAGGGAGGGGTATCGAAAGCCAGAGGAGGTAGAAAGAGAGAGGGGACATAGTTGTGTTGCTGATGCAGCATCATTGGGGAAGGAAAGACCCATGTGTGAAAGACCAGCAGAACTTGATAACTAACTATAGATACATGTATTTCTTTATAGTCTCACAGGGAAAAGGGTCTTTTTACTTCCCTTTATCTGGACACTCTTTTCTTTTTGATCACTTTTTTGCAGCTTGTGAACTTTCTTCTTTCACTTTCTTTTGCTGCCAGGAGCACAGAAAAGCTCTGTTCTACGAGTTCTGGCGCTCCTCTCTGCACCACACACTTTCCTTTGAATCATGACACATGTGCCCATCTGACACACACATCCACACACACTTTGGCACATCACAGCAGAGTGGTGCAGTGGGGCTGCAGTGCTTCTCTTCCCTTACTTTCCCACATCTTGCCAGAGAAGCAACAGAGCTTAAAACCATTAATTGGCTTATAACTGGCATCTGGATAAACTCATGATGTGCACACACAGACACATGCAAGAGGTTGTTTCCTTGCTTTTCACAGGGAAATACTTCAAACAATATCAGACTCTAAAAATAACTATAAAAAATTTTATGATTTACATTTGACAATAGATCCACGGTAATGAAATGAAGCATTGCTTTATGTCTATACGGTTTGCACTGCAACATTACACACACACGCACACACACACACGCACACACACACACACACACACGATCTTCATCATTAGAGGCAGACAGCCACTGAAATGGAAACAATCCATTTTAATTGCATGTGCCTTCCAACAACTAATGTTGTTGGAAGGCACATGCAACTAATGAAAGCGTATCTGCAGTTGAAGACACTTATTACTCTACATATTGTTAAAAAAACGTTACCTGTGCGATGAGTAACCCTGTGATCCAAATGTATCACATTTCATACGTATTTATGTATTTACAGTTTCTGAGACATTTTGCATCACTTCACGGTAGAAACTTTATTGAAAATCTAGTTGTTCACCATATGATACTGGTGAACACAAGAAAGCAGATTATACTCCTGTAATATTGACAGATATTATTGTAATCATATGGTAATAACTGTAATAAACAAAACAAAACAGCAATGAATCAATTTTTTTTTCAGATTTTCTTAAAGGGTCAAATAAAGACTTCAGGTGGTAAAAATGGGACTTTTATGCCCAATTGTACTTAGATTGGGCTTTAAAAGCAAATGAGCACAGAAGGAGAAATGCTTTCATCCCATGTGAGTATTTAAGTTTTCAATACTGAAAATGACTCAGAAAATAATGACGTAACATATTTGACAATAACATGAAATCAACTGAAATCTCCTGACTCAGTAGGAGATACATGAATCTTGTATTATTATTGCATGTATGTATTATCTTCAATAAAATATTGAAGAAGATTTAAAGAAAGTTGTAGTGTGTGTGTGTGTGTATGGGTGTGTACACATACATAGGGGGAAGGGTGGATATTTGTAACATTACAGTGCTAAACTTGCATTATATTGCTGATCACATAAAAGTTTATTTTGTGTGTGTGTGTGTGTGTGTATTACTGGTTTTACACTGGTTTTATAGCTTGGTCATCTCTGGTGCTCCTGACAGTTGTTGACTTTCTCTTTATGCAAGGGGACCATGAAATGCCCCATGTTGGGTTTTGGTACACGTATCGCAGATGCTCTATCTGTGGCAGAATTGCATTTTTCTGTGTGGTGTATTTCTCTCTATTTTTTTCAGTCTTCTCTGGTCAGGTCAGTACTATGTAAATTCTGTAAAATGAACATTTAGTCAAAATGAACAAATAAAATAAGAATTCAGATTATCAAAGGAATCTTTAAAAAAAAGTTCCTGTTTTCCAACCAAATCCGCTCAGTACAACACAGCAGCCAGACATCATTCTGCTTGCTTTAATGCTAAAAAATAAAGCTACAAAAAATAAAAAAAATAAATAACCCACACATAAAGAGAAATACAAATTTACTACAAAGACGTTATACAAAATGCTGATGTGCTGAATCTGCTGATGTAACAATTAGGACCGATTCCATGAGATACTGGAGATTTAAACTGAGGTGTAAAAATGTTGCTCTGAATGTGTAAATATTTTATTTTAACTGGGGGTTTCTGGAATTTTGGTTTAGTTCTTCTTGTGATCCAGGTTTCTTTTAGTTCTGTGTCTTTTCTTTCAGTCCTCTTGTCCAGTTTCCTGTCTTATTGTTAGTTTGTTCCCTCGCGGATGCTGTTTGCTTTACTTCCTGTTTATAGCATCTGGTGTGACCCCCTGCTTTAATTACACCCTCAGTATTTACACTCCTGGTTTTCTTTTGTCCTTTGCCAGTTCATTGTTTTCTGTTATCTTGTTATGTGAGTCCCTGTGGGTTTTAATGTTTTTTCATCAGTTGCTTTTTTTGTTGCAGTCAATCAGTAAGTTTTGGTCTTTTGGTGAGCGTCAGTCCATCCCTTAACAACATCTGGTTTTTCTGCACCAAAACTTCACACCATTCCTGTGTGTGGGTTTTATTGCCTGATTTCCTGCTGCCATGATCACACAAACAAACTTAATGTTTGAGTTAAAATGTCACCAATATGGGAATGGTTGCGTGCTACTAACAGCTGACTTCCAGGACATATTTATGAATAACATATAATAATTTGTGCTTAAGTGGAAAAAAAATCCTACTACCCCAAAAGACTATCCATCCATCCAATTCAGGGTCGCAGGTAGCTGGATTTGGAATGATCATTCAACCTAAAATGTTTTTGGATGGCGGGAGGAAGCTGTAGAACCCACACTAACATGGGGATGTAGAGGAATTTCATGATTAGCTTAATTACCTTGCTCTTAATTAATGTCTAGCTGAAAGGTCCGACTATAAGGCTCCTA
>JBAMHX010000018.1:20616189-20632609 GCA_037177515.1 Pseudomugil tenellus | reverse complement strand
ATTAAGAAATGATCAGACAGAACAGGGTTATGAGGAAAAACTGTTAGTTCTTCACTATCAATGCCATAAGTCAGAACGAGATCAAGAGTATGATGATGAGAATGAGTAGGTTTGTGGACATTTTGTGAGAAGCCAATTTAGTTTAATATGGAGTTAAAAGCAATGTTTAAACTGTCCTTTTCATCATAAGCACGAATGTTAAAGTCACCCAGTACAATAACTTTATCAGTATTTAGCACTAAGTCTGATAAGAAGTGTGAGAAGTCGGTCAGAAACTGTGAGTAAGGTCCAGGTGGAGGTTTTACGCTAAGAGGCATATTTCTGTCGTTACCTGTTGTTTCTCCCTTGTCGCTCTGCAGAAAGACATGAAGCTGCTGACATGTCAGCTACGTTGTGAGTCCAGGACTTAAGTGATAACCAAAAGCCATTTAAGACCCATCCACCGGTCATCAAGGTTCCCAGTTACCATCCATTTCAACAAACACACCCCGTTGGATGATTACACTGGAGAGGCTTCTCACAAGACCTGTAAAATCCACTGGATGCTGCCTGTGAGTACTTTTACATATATTAGCTGATTGAACTTTTTATATCTGAAATGTTTTAAATAATCTGGCTATTAAAAAGTACAGAAATTCATTAGTATTTTTTTACCTAAATATGAACTGAGCATCAGTGAGATTGGCAGTAAATCAGCCATTTCTCTGTCCTTCAGGTGGAATCCTGGAGTTTTTGACTGGACAAGCAGAAGTCCACAGTCTCTGCAGAAGACTCAGAAAAAGCTTTTCCTTTTAGGAAGAGTAACACAGCCACTGGTATGATATCAGATTCTTCATGCTGTGACATATCTGAGCAGATGAACGGGTTATCGTATGTTCACTTGTTTCTGTGTGCAGATGAAGATGAGGAGGCTGATGCTGAAGAAGCTATGAGAAGATTTAAGAATGCCAAACAAAAGAAGAAGATTGTAGTAAGCATATTTGATGGCATGAGACTCATTTATCACTTCACAGTATTTCCAAATGCCCCACTGCCTCTCAGATGCAAATGCTGAAATGTGCTCAGTGGAACTTGCTTTAAAGTAAACCTGAACTTGGGTTTAACTAAACTTTTACTCTTAGCAACAATATTAATGTGCTGCATTTATTAAAGTCATCACACTGCTTTTACTGTTTTTTTTTATTTATTTTTTTTGTACATGTCAGCTTATGCTCAGATTTGAGCCTTTTACATCTTTTTTTTCTTTGAAAGGGGTATCCTTTATCCTCAGTAGTAGTGAGGCTGAGGGTGTCAGGCAGGAACATGGACTGGACTCAGACGCAGGGGTTAGAAAGTAATAAGTGGGACTTTATTCTTCACAAAAACTGTAACTAACAAAAAAGCTATAACTCGAATAAAAGAGAAACAAACACTCACCCCAAGGAGGCAAAACCATAAGACTACTAAACTAAGAATTACTGCTAAGCGAAGTCAAACAACAAAAAAACCACTCTGACAAGGGAAATAACCAAAATGAGCTAAACTAACTTACATGACTGTGAATCGACTGACAGCTCGTGAAAACGCATGAAGACAACACACTGGCACAAGACAAGGGAAACGCAGACTATTTAAACACAGGAGGGTAATGGAAAACAGGTGGACACAATCAGGTAATCAGGGAAGACCAGACTGGTTACACACACAGGAGGAAGGGTAAGTGACCTGAAACAAGAGAAGAGTTAACCTTTAGAATAAAAACAGGAAATTGAGACAAAACCTCACCGCGGTGTGACAGTGGGCAGAGTTAGCTTGTTATAATCCCTGTTGTACTCGGTCTTCTCGTGTGTTACCTGCATCACACAGCTTCTTGTACACTGTAATGACAGTCCTGTAGTAACAAGTCATGGGGCAACAAGGGCATTTCGGTGTCTTTTAGAGAAACTTCTTGTGTGTATATTTAAACTGTTTTACCTCCAACTCTACTCTCTTCCCAGAATCGACTTGGATAACTATTCTGCCCTCCCAGTGGACGAGGGGGATGAGGACAGGGAGTCAGGGATTGGTTATGCGGAGGATGGTGACTCGGACTTCGACCTTGGAGATGATCCTGCTGAGACAGGTGAAAGAAATGTTTCTTTAATATCCAAACATATTAATTTCAGATAAGCACTTAAATAAGTTCTGCTTTGTGTTTTGTCTCAATAGAGAAAGCAGACCGGTCCATTCCTCTCTACGTCCTCCCACTTTACTGTTGGCTACTGTTGGCTACTGTTTCCCTGTTGGCTCTTGAGCAGCAGGCCAAGGTAACTAATAATATCTTGTGTCGGCATAAAGTTAATTGAAATAAATAAATCCGTTACAAGATAAGTAAGATAGTTTTGCAACAAATACTCGTAAAGAAGATAGAAGATATATTCTGTGCTGGAGTTGCAACATCTCCCCATCCACAGCACTAACATAACTAAATAACCAAAGTGGTAGATGTTTATAAAATAACAGGGTTTAGAAATTCCTCTGGCTGTGTCCAGTATGAGAACAGTCTCAGTCTATTAATATGCAGTAGATTAAAGCTATTTAATCTTGTTTGTGTGTTTCATGGTTGTAGGTGTTCAGGTCTCTTCCACCTGGTACTCGTCTTTGTGTTGTAGCAACCAATGTGGCAGAAACTTCTCTGACGATCCCGGGCATTAAGTATGTGGTCGAGTTAAGAAATGTTGTTATGACAGGGTGACCGGAGTGTCGTCCTTCAAAATCACATGGACCTCACAGACCTCAGCCAATCAGAGGGCAGGTAGAGCAGGCCGCACAGAGCTGGGACACTGGAACAGGTCGGAGCTATAAATACAGTGACATGGTTGTTTTCTCCTCTTTGGGAGGATGTTCTTACTTGTCTCTGCCATGTTTCTGCAGGTTATACTCCTCTGCAGTGTTTGGAGACTTCAGTCAGTTTTCAGAGGCAGAAACGACCCGCAGACCTGTTGAGGACCTGGTTTTACAGATGAAGGACCTCAATATAGACAAGGTCAACATGACGTTGGGTGTGAAAATGTTGCTTTTTTAAATGATACAATAATCATTATAACAGTCTTGTAATTGGTTCTGTTGCAGGTTGTCAATTTTCCTTTTCTCACGCCTCCCTCCACTTAGGCTCTTGTTGCATCAGATGACTCATTGATCTCACTGGGAGCTCTGGAAGAGCCGTCTCACTCTGGAAGATAGCTTTTTCTTCAATTTTTTTTCATTGTATTTCGATATTTTAATTATTTTATGTCCATATAATACAACAGTTTCCTTTTTCTTTCGAAAGAGCAAAAGAGATTCAGCAAGCAAGGTTGAGCTGTCGCATCACTCCCCTGGGCAAAGCGATGGCATCGTTTCCTGCAAGACTGCCTTTCGTTTGACAGTACGAGATTTTTGAGAACTTTGACAGGTTTGCTCATTTTATTTTAATCATTTTAGTTTAATTTTTGAGTCTCCAGTAGGAAAAAGTCTATGCTGAAGTGCCAAAAACTGCAGTTCCCCCTTCATCCACTTCATCCCATGTTAAAAAATACAACTTCACAGTAGAAATAAACATATTTACTGTCTGGTTCAAACAACATTTTAGCTTTAATAGGTAGAATTTACTTTCATGATAACTAAAGGAGATTAATTATTTTATAACTCATCTGTTCAGATGTTGTATAATCTTGAAATTGGGCATAATTATAGGCGAGTCCTTTTGATTGACAGGTATCTGCTATGCCAGCAAGAAGGAAGAGTGAAGCACAAATGCATTTTTTAGCCAGCTAACAGCATGCCTTAGCTTTAGCCCGCTTACCTGCGTTAGCTGGTTAGTAGGGCTGGGTATTGATTCACATTTCAATCGATTCAATTCCAATTCTCAAGTTTTAGAATCAATTTTCACAATTCAATCCGATCTGTTCTGATCAGATATGGATTTTATTCAGTGTTATTAAAATCTTTGTTTTTTTTGGGAAATTATTTGTGTATATATAGTTATGAAACTTATTAAGACTAGTATTATATTGCCATTCAACAAAAAAATAATGAAATGTCAGAAGTTAAAGATGACTTCTGTGGTTTATACATATGAGGAGATTCATGTTTTATACTATGTAGTGTGTTATCACACTAATGCAACATCTCGTAGCCACAGATGTGCACCACGTATCACTTGTACCTAATCCCACCTTCTCTGCTGACTGACGCTTCATTTTGACACTGTCTTTTACTGATTTTTCTTTCCATTTACTTTCATTTCTAGCCTGCATGCATGAGAGGTCAAAATTCACCGAGGGAAATGTATTAAAAAAATCTATCTTTGGACTTATGGATCGATCTTTAAGAATTGATATGAGAATCGATGTAGAATCTATCTTTTCAACACAGACCTACTGGTTAGTAGGGATGGGCGTTCAATTAAATTGTCTTAACTGATCATCATGAAAATGAACGATTATCGATTATATATTAAAATGATGAGACACACAATGCGATAAAGTCAGATGCGCAACCCTTGTTTACAACATGGATGCCCTCAAAACCCCGTTAGCTTTATCAATTGTCCAGGCGCTTTGTGTTTGTTTATTACAAGCACAAATACTACTGCACATAGATGTCCTCCGTCCTCCCGGAGGAATCCTGAGTTAATGTCCTCACATAGGACAGTCTACGTTCATGCGATCACTGGTCGATGTTGTCATAAAAGTTGCTGCACACTGTAGCTACTACTGAGCTGATGAGGGTAGAGTACGAAAAAAGGGTTTGATATAGTTATAAATGTGCTTCACAGTGAGCATCTGCGGATAGATGTGGATGGAGTTTTATATAAAAAAAAAGAGGTGGTGTGGATGTGTTTTTTTTCTACTAGCCGGAAGGAGTCAGATACGGTTTTATAAAAATGTCACAAACCTTCTCAATGAACTTGCAGATCCTTTGGGTAATTTTTTCTGTCTGTTCTGCATCGCAGCTCCGTGCTAACACAGAGTTGATGCTAGATGAGACAGAAAGCAGCAGGCACTGCCACTAACCAGGTCAGATATGCGTTGTTCAAGCAGTACATTTGCAATGTGGATTATTTGTACTTAAACACAGCTTTGCAGTGTTGGCAATGAACTACGTAGTTTTTAAAATTAAAATGATCCAACGCCACATTTCGCCGTGACCTCTTTATGATCACACTACTTTTGAGATACACGGAAACTCGCAGGTAACTGAGCAGACTGGTGTTTCTTTTAAAAACAAGGTCCTCGTTTGGTAAAGTGTTGAAATATTACTACATAGCAAAATCCATTTTATTCTACCAACTATATAACGGGACTTGCATTAGTTTCATCGATTTAGAAAAAATCTCACCGACTAAAATTTTAACGATCGATTAATTATGCCCAGCCCTACTGGTTAGCTCTCGTTAGATCATTGGAAACGCCTACAGAGCTTCATTTTTGCTTTTTAAAAACCTACATGTGACGTTACAGAGGCTCCTTTAAGTGCAGTCTGTGTGTGAGCTTTAAAAGACAGACAGAAACTTCCAGGTGTTCAATGTTTATTCTTTTTTTCAAAGAGCAGGAATTGAAACTTTGGAGCAAGTGAAAGTGACACATTGGGATGATATGATAGCTGCTTCATATTATCATCTCTCCTCAGACCTGCTTACAGTGAAGATGAAAACCCTCAGCTGACCCAGCGCCGGGCTCGGCTGACCCAAATGAAGAGGTTGCGGACCGGGCAAAGAGCTTCACTCCAACTGGGAGACCTCATGGTCATGCTGGGTAAGATCATTGTAGCAGCAATATTGGGTAAAAATCTCTCCGGTTGGGTTCTGACATTTTAATTTTCCATGACATATATATATATATATATGTATGGTCCATAGCATAACAATAATAATAATAATATAAAATTTAAGAAAACCTTTAAGGAAAAGAAGAAAAAAAATAAAATAAAATTACAACCAGACAGATAAGTGTAACAAAGCATTTATGTGACTGAAGGTGCTGTTGGAGCTTGTGAATTTGCTGGATGTACCCCAAAGTTCTGTGAAGACAATGGACTGAGGTATAAAGCTATGGTGGAAATCAGTTTGTTCATAGACACCTCTGATGGATGACCCGGTATTTATTCATCCTAACTCTGCGCTGTCCAAAACACTGCCGACGTTTGTCATCTACCAGGAGATCATGGAGACATCCAAGATGTACATGAGAGTAAATGAGCCTGATTAAAGTGCAGCCAGAAAGAACTCTATCAGCATGTTTCCCTTTCACATTGGAATACTATTGAGAATAATTTGTTGTTTTGTGGATATATTTACTTTTTCAGATTTCAGGATGCAGTTTCTCTTGTCATGGAGGCACATTTACAAACTGAATGTCTAATCTGGTCAAATGTGTCTTCAGGTAGAAGCAGCGTGGGTCCCACAGCTGCTGCTTCAGTACTGTCACTTTGACCCCCCGCAGAAGTCACCATCACCGTGGTTCTGTTCCTCCTCTGGTACCATCAGATACAAACGCTCAAGCACCTTCTGTTAGTGTTCAACTGTAGAGCAGTGGAATTGTTGGATAACTCTGTGTGCACTTAAGTACACGCTGCATCTCTCCTCATTCAGTCCATGTTGGGTGGAAGCCGCCTGCAGTGGAGATGGAGTATCCTGAAGGCCTGGATAAGTTTTTTTCTTAAGGGACAGGTACTCCAGCATAACTTTATAATGTGAACTATATCTGCAATTATTAGTTTCTGTAAATATGTAGTTATTTGTAGTGGCTCATAGAAATTGATATTTAAACAATTTATTATTTCTTTAATTACATTTGACCAAGTCTGAGAAAAATGTCTCTTGTGAATGACATTTTCTATGTGGTTAACAGGTTTGTGCCAAACTAAATAAATATAGCATCCATTTTCTCTCAAACCCTTCTATGATGAAAACATGGGTAAAGTAATTGGATGCTTGCATACATAATTATATGTTCCACCTTTTAACAACTTTCAGTACATGTGGACATTATTTTGCTGCCTTTTAATGTTTTGCTCTTTATTTTTTTACCAACACTGCCTAATAAAACACAGTTATAATAATTAATTTAAATAATCATGGTGCTAACTGTTTTATTAATGTTGCACATTTTTAATATAAGCAGGCAGCATTTGTAGATTCTACTCAAAATTGTTCACAAATCTGTTGTATCTGCATTTATTGGCATGACACTTACTTTTATAAGATTTAAAGTAAAAACAGAACCTAGTTTTAGTTCGTTAAAAATGTGCTTATAAGTATTTTTGCCTCTTATTGTTGCATCGTTGCTCTTTTAGGTTGCAGCCGAGGACCGAAGCTTTACTGGGACCACTTGTGTTGAGGAAAGTTTACAGCAGGGAGGATCTGATTTGGTCACCTTGCCTAATTTTATTAATTTTTTTTATTTATTTATTTTCTCATTTTAGTCAATGTTTAAATAGTTTTAGTTAAGAGAATAGTTGGGTGTAGGTATGGGTGTGGGGAAGGGTGGTCTGTCTTTGTGTTCATGTATACCTGTGTGTAAGCTAATGCTATGTTATCTGTTTATGTTTTAATCGAATTGATTTTAATCATGTACAGCGCTTTGTGTTGCCTATGGCATGAAAAGCACTTTACAAATAAATAAAATATGAAGTTTAAACAAATGCTTGGGCTGTGAGGGACAGCTGCATTTGAGATTCCTGAAGGAAGCAACAGCTAGGCAGCAATGGACAGATGCTTTTGGAAGCCAGGCACAACTTTGGGACATTTTTTTGTGACGGTACTTCACTGCACACAGCTGGATGAATAAGGACCAGTAGGACAAAGAATTTATTAGCGGGTTTTTGACAAAGGATCTGCTTCTACAATAAAGAGCTGCGCTTTTATTCCTGAGACAAAAGCTGTTAGTAAAACCAAATTAACCAAAAAAAAAACATCAGTTTTGTTAGATAGTATGTGAGCAACGGTCCAACCAAAGTAATGACCTCAGGCTTATTTTATCTGAATGCTGCAGCAGTTAATGTGTATGATGAGCAGAAAGTTAGCTATCAAAACTGTAGATGGGAATAACTATAATGAGTTTATTTTAAAACTATGGTATTTGAAAATACTGAGCAGTGAGTAATATCACCTGAGTTACGTTACTTTTGTAACGTTTACGAAGCAGTAGATTGGGGTGAGGATATGAAACATTAGCGGAGCAAAACATATATAAACTAGTGATTTATCAGGATTTTTTTTTTTAGAAAACCTGTACAAGTATGTACCCACCTAGATGGTACTGATAGTTGATCAAGTCCACATTAAGCCCTAATCCAATCCCAGCTGACATAAAGCGAGAGGCAGCGTAAAGCCTGGACAGGTATACAGAACTGAACAAAAGCTCCATGTGAGTCTGCTGAAGCGGTACAGATGTATTGCTGGGTCGGGAACCATCATCAACAATGTGTAAATATTGATGACACACCCAAATGATCATAACAAAACAAGACATCTCAAGTGAACCTAGTAATTTTAGTTATTGAAAACGCGTTACTATGAATAATAACATGTAATGCAGCAATGCAGGTTCTGCTCTGATACAATCCTCCTTGTTACATGATTCAAGTGTATTACAAATAAGCGGGGTGTAAAACTATTACATGTGTCTTGAGAGTTTAAATCGGCATCAGGATTTGCTTTCCAATAAATTATTTATATCCATTAATTAGGAACAACATGAAAACTGATTTTTCAGAGTTTGATAAGAAGAACAAGACATACCTGGGATACATCAAAATCTTACAGGAAAACAAAGCAACTTTTGAAATTTTATCAATATTTTGGATGGTTATTGCAACCGTAGGTTGCACAAAATACAGACAGTCGCAAACTTTCTGTTGATTGCGGTTGTTGAATGCAGACAACCATCCAATATGGCCGCGCGGATGGAACGCGCTCCAGCCCTCAATGCGGCATCTATGTCTATAATGTCTATGGTTCCAACCAGGTTCCAACCCTTAAAGCTTTATGGTGCATTCATTGGTTAATCCATTCTGTTGCAGGAAGTAGCTTTTCAGCTTCGCTACGTTTCCACACATTGCCACATCATATCCAGCAATATAAAGGTATAAACATGTTGTTACTTTTACAACACAACAGAGTAATGTTGAATAAACATGCCTAGCTTTTCTGTTGCGTTTTGGGTACGTCATCAATGAGCGCCAAATTTAAAAATGCTAGCAAACTGGCCTGGTTTATGATAGCTAACCGACAGTAGTAAGTTATGTGTTAAGAATAACGACATTTTTGAGCTTACGTTTAACAAGTCATGAATATTTTTACGCTTTTTTCCCCCAAATCTAATTTACTGGAAGATTAAATATAATTTGCTTAACCCTTGTAAACGTTACGCTACTGCAAATGCTAGTTTAGCCCTGGCCATTATCGTTGTCAAGCCAGATGTGAATGAATCATATTTGTTGTCAGAATTTTGTTGTTGCACCAGCTAACCTAACCTCTTTTCTAACAGATGATGCGAAGACCCAGGACAACCACAGCTAAGGCTGTCAAATATAATGAAAATGAATCCATGGACTCCGACTTGTAAGCAATGTTTATAATTATAAAGCGTTCGTTTTATGCATCAATTATATTTAACTGACATTGTTAGATCACAAGAGGATGTTTTATTCTTTTCTAAAAAAAATATTTTGTAATTGTTGTCCATTTCTTAACCAATTTTGCTATTAGCTAATTCCCAATTTATGCATACACTACCAACAGGTCTTTTTCTCAGGTGGTTAGTAGTGATGAAGACAATGAGGAATGGAGACCAAAAGAACCAAATAAAAAAGCTCCCAGTAAGACTCCTAGAGCCCCTGCAACCGGAGAGAATAAAATAGCTGTCAAAAGAAGTGCTAAACCAAAAGAACCAAAAGTGCCCAAAGAGCGTAAAGTGCCTGGAGAGCCTAAACCAAGGGCACCACGAAAACCTGCCATGCAACGAAAAACTAAGGGTTCTGAAGCTTCAAAGGATCCTGCTCGTTTAGGCTCCCCTGCAACCAGAACAAGAAAAACAAATAATAATTTTGGAGAAGACAAAGGGAAAACACAGATTGATTGTTCAGGGGAAGAAATGTCTCATGAGAGTGGCACAAGTATCAGAATGAAGGAGGAAGTAAGTCAGTCATATTTCAGTTAAATTAAGTGTAAGGTTGGCAGCATGATATACAAATTACTATCACCCATTTGTTTATTTTTTCTTTTACCCCCACCCTCCCTTTTTTTATTGTCTTTCTTTATAGAGGGTGTCATTTATTGTGTCAGAAGCCCACCCAGCAGATGAATGCCCAGATGAAGGATCATCACAAGCTGGGTTTCGGGTAAAGAAAGAGGAATCAGCAGATGATGATTTCACTTTTGATGAGCCTTGCTTAAAGAAACAGAAGACCAGCAGTGCCTGCCAGGGACAACCTACTGTACCACCACCATCTAAAGAATGGTCTCTGAGGAATGACCTCAATATGAACTGGAACTTGACTGAGGTATGATATTTGTAAGAAAGATTTTATCTTTCTTTTTTCCAGGTGATAAAAGCAACAACACTTACTATTTCCAGCCTCACAGTGATTGGAAGAAGAGCTGAACATCCATGAATTTATTTTTTTAGTTGCTCACTACACAGAAACTTGAATGGTTTTAAACCCTTGTGTAAAATACTTTATTTAGGTGCAATGCAACCCCTTTTTTAAAGCAACATGTTTTAGGAATGTACTAAACCTAAGAAAGATAGAGTATTTCAAACCAATGATGTTAACATCATTTTTGTTGAGCCACTTTTGCAACAAATCCAACAGCAAGTCTCAGGAATGCGTTTCAGAAAGTATGAGATAATCAACCACTGGGAATTTATGCTCATACTGCACTAATCTTATGAAAGAGGAGTTCTGTTAATGTGCACAACCATTTAATGTTACCACAGATTCTACAATACAGTGAATTATTAAGCATTATGATGGCACCACCATAATTCATGGTGGGGATTAGTGCCACATGTCATTTTCTTGATGGCCATAAATGAAACTTTTTAGCCTCACCTGACCAGAGTGTGCTCTTCCACATATTTGGGGAGTCTGTGAACTCTAAAGAAGATTTTTACTTTCTTGATGATACAATAGCGCCATATTAATTTGACCTACTAATAAGGAAAGGCAAGTTTATTTCTATACTTCTAAAGTTGTTAATAGAGACATTAAAATATTAGCACATAAGCAGAAATTGAAATGAAAAACAAAAGAGAAAGAAAAAAGAAAGAACATTAGATACAAAAAATATTTAAAATAAAACATAATCAAGTAAAAAAAAATCAATAAAAAAAAACCATAGTACTGTAGATTTGGACAAAAAATGATAAAATGCACCTGAGAACAGATGGTTTCTTTAGTTATTCAGTTGATCCAAGAAAAGTTTGTTCCAGACGTGTGAAGCATAGAAGCTGAATATGCACACAAGTCTCTCTACTGCATTTACAAAAATTAAGCAAATCTGCGCTCACTGTTGCTTGTGAAACAACAGAGATGCTGAGCAAAACCAATTGTCTGTATTTTTATTGTCTGTTTCTACTCTTCCTCTCAGCTGCTTTCTACCCAAACATGCGTGGAGCAGTGGGTGTGTCAAAATATCATCGCGTTGCTTCGTGAGGAGAACACAGTGCCATTCATGGTGCGCTACCGTAAAGAATTGATTAACCACATGGATGCGGATGCTGTCCGAGATGTCCAGATGGTATATGAGGAGTTATGGTAGGCAAATGTAACCCACACTTTTGGGCATAAATGTAAATAATTAAGTAACAAAAAAAAACCCCAAACAAACAGTAACAGCAAAAAACAAAAACATTGCTGCATCTTATAAATGCATGAAGAGACGCATATAAATTCTGGTTTATATAAAAAATGTCTCATGAAGGTTTCTAGAAAGTAGTTATCTTTCTTGTTGTCCACTAGATGGTGCTAATAGTCAAGTTTTGAGACAATATAATTAGTTTTCTGTGTGTGTGTGTGTGTTTCGATTTTTTACTTTCAAATGTTTATTTTTCTGTGTTTCCTGTATTTGCCTGTGTTGCCTCAGTGTTCTTGCTAAGAAGACACAGTCTGTGATTCAAACCTTAAAGAAAGATGGCGTTCTGACCACTGAGTTGGAGCAAACCCTGCGGAGTTGCCGATCAGCTGATGAGCTGGATCACATGGTCAGAATCACTTATCGCTGCTAAAACAATAGCTTTCATTTATGTTTCATTGTTGTATAATTATTCATACATTTCTAAGTGGCGCTAAGTTACCTAATGTGTTTTTAAAAAGCACAATGGTGATAATTAAAAAAACTAATAATAATAAATGAAAAAGATCACAGCAGCAGTGCTTTTCACTGCTTTTGCAGTGATCTTCACAATTTTTGAGTGATATAGAGCTACAGAATGTTACCACATAACTGCAAACATAATAACATGCCTTATTGATATATAATTAACATGTGAAGCTACATTTTTAAGCAATTTGGCTTATTATAAATAGTATCTATTTAGATTTCAGGTGTGGTTTAAAACAATCTACTGGGTCAGTGTTGGAGCTCTGAACTGTTCTGCACTTTTTCTTTTGCTGCAGTATACACCCTATAAGAAAGGCAGTAAGCTGACAAAAGCTCGCAGGGCCAAAGTACTTGGCCTTGAAGAGGCTGCCACTGCACTGATGACCACACCACACACTTTGGATCTAAGGGCCTGGGTAAAACCTGGTACTGAAGGTGGGAGATACACTGCTGGATTTTAATTTGCAGGCAGAAAAATCATATTAAATGTTTTCCTATCCCTCTTATGATGCTTGGCCTGTATTTCAGTTAGACTTGGAGCAATTTTTACTCAGTAGATTCTGAAAGATTTCTCATCAAATTAATTTATTACAGACTGAGATTGAATTAGACTGAAACTGACCAGATCGAGTTTGTATCCATCACTTTCCTGGCGAAACACTGGGCGTCACCATGACACCTTGTCCCCTTGGAAAGTCGGTTTTCACTTTAGGTTTTTCGCTAACTAGCATACATAACAGTAGGGCCGCACAATTCTGGGTAGAATGAGAATCACGATTTTTTTTTTTTGCCAAGAATTGAGATCACGATTCTCTCACGATTTTTTCCCAATATACGTATTTATTGCACAAATCACCGGCACGTCAACTTCGCAACAGCTGACACTAAATATGAAAACAATAAATGTCGCTTTTCTCTTTTACCTACACAACCTTTGAATAATTTTCTGCTGTTCATTTGTTGAGAGAAAAAGGCAGCGCTTGTTTTATGCCGATGATGTTCCTGATCAAAACTCATTACAATCATGGTCTTTTTTTTCTTTTTTTAAAAAATCGTTTTCATTTGGAAATGAGATTGGATACAAGTGTGAATTGAGATCACGATTTTTAACGATTAATTGTGCAGTCCTACATAACAGTCTGTTTTAGTTGTGCAATTTGATTTGATATATTCACACGACGTGTTGGTGTTGGATACATAAACAACTCACGGAAATCTAAAGAATTTATGAATGGAGCATGTTACAACCATAAAGTCACTTGCAAGATGATGCAGAGAGATGAGACAACAATGGCTCGTGGCACTGAAGTGAAAACACACACCGGAGAGGGTCTTTGTATACTCTTATTATTTTGTTGATCAGAAACCGACAAAGATGCATCCAGATCCAGAAATATATCTAAGATACGAACAATCACCAGCAAATTAGAGGCGAAGGCTAACTAGATAGTATGATGCAGCTGATGAGACACCTGCTTCCACTGGCACTATTGAAGTGCAACACAAAGAGCCACACAAGTACTCTGATTATTAGTGCAGGTTAGTTCATGAGGTATCTTTTATTTTCTACCATATTTTCATGACCATAGGCCGGACTTAAAAGTCTAATGTGTGGCTGTAGGAGAGGACAGCATGAGAATGTAAACGTGGAAGAATGGCTGCTGTGAAAAAACAAATGAAGTAAATTAACACAGACCAACTGCTTAATAAAAGGAATTGACTATGACAACTTATAAACATTAGTGTGAGAGCAGGCTCCGCAGGCTTACTTTGGATCTCTGCCAGAAAGCACAGACTTCTTGGCAGCGATCCAAAGTAAATAAAACAGCTAATCGTAGCAGCTGCGGCGAGAAACAGTTGGAGCTGGCTGTCACAATGACTAGCTAATGAACAAATTAAATAAAGTTTTAAAAGATTTCAGGGACAAGAAAGGGAAATTGGGACACAGCAGCAACGAGTGACCCAAAAGAAACCCACATTTTTCACATCCTGAATTACGATGCCGGTGAACGGAAGCTAAACACTCGGAACCCTGAGCTGTCATCTACTCATTCTGTTAGAGTAGACAGATGGGGCAATAATCTCACCTTTTCCTAATCTCTGTCTTCTTTTAATAAATAATGCAAACCTTGTATCCATCTTTGAGATTTGGCCATTGTTTGAGTAATGGAAATGTTATTTTTAAAAAAAATTTTCTGAAGTATTATTACGTTTTAAAACTGTACTAGCTAATCATTACTGCTAACGTAGATGGAAGGGGGAAATCGACTTCTGCATAATTTTACGCATTGGATCATAGGAACAGGGGTCTGCCAAGAAAGTGGTGAATACTGTCTGAAGTGTCCTGATATTAATGTAGTCGTTTACAGACACTGTATAAATAAAGTAAATGTGAAAAAAGTAACTTTGATTATACCATTTAGTATATTACTTGAAAGAGGGGAATTTGAAAACTGATTTGGATGCTTATTAACCTAAATTGATTAATTATTAATCCCCTGGGGGAAAGATGTCATATTAATTGGGAATGAATAGATGGATAACTAAATGAAGTAATGAAGATAATAAGTGTGGCATACACATATCCATACAGTCATATTCAGTTTGTAAAAATATTTTTAGCATTTTCAAGTTAGTTGTTTTTATTCTCCAATTCATTTAGAGTCCCTTGTACAATTTCTTAGTGAAGTCTTGATCTGTGTGTGGGTGTGTGTGTGTGTGTGTGTGTGTTGCAGGTTTGTCATCTGTGGAAGAAGTGGTCACAGGTGTGGAACATATCTTGGCTGATATAATAGCTAAAGACCCTGAGACACTCACCTATGTGAAGACTTTGTAAGAATACATTATTATGTACATAAAATTTCAGTTTCCTTTTTTCTTTAATTTTTTTAACCTGTTGGGATTTCTGTTCTCCATATTCTCCATGAATAACAAATATTGTATTTTTTGTGTCTGTATGTGCTTTATTTTAACTGGATTCAAAGGATCTCTTGCTCAAGACTTTCCGTCTTTGTATTTCTTAGATGTGAGAACAGCTTCGTGACTTTACAGTCCTCTATGTCTAAGTCAGCACTAAAGGAAAAAGCACAAGATAAATCTGCCCAAGGCCAGAAGAAACCAGGAGCTGAGCAAAACAAAAACAAGGATTTTGACAAGTTCCACCTCTACTTTGACTTTACCTGCAACATCCAGCGCATTCAGCCTCATCAGGTAACAAGACACAAAAGGTTTTCTAATAATTTGCTATATTTGTTACCAACAAGTAGAACCAAACACACAAACAGCAGAAGTTGAAAGTCTGATAATATTTAAGTTCGGTCTTTTATTGTTTTTGCATCCTGAACTTTAAATAAAACACCTGAACTACTGTGGATTTGTACTGAAGCAATTACATCAAAGCTTCACAGCCTTCTGGTACCGATACATCACTGTTCTGAGATTTTCTGTTCAAAATCTTGACATGTGTCAGCAGTGATTGTCAATAATTACTCTGCAATACTCATTTAAACTTTTTTCTTTTATAATATTTCTTATAGGCAAAGCCAGTTTATTTGTATAGCTCCTTTCAGGTACCAGATAGTTTAAAATGCTTTACATAGAACTTTAAAAGCATTACAGATGGTGAAAAGAAGCATCAAAACAACAAATAGTAAAAATCTCAATACAGTAATAAATGAAAATAATTCAAATCAAGATCAGTTAAATTAATGTGCAGATTTCATGCTTAGGAGCACAAGAAAAGGAATAGTTTTTAACCTGGATTTAAAAGTGTCTACAGTACATTTGGTGAAAGTTTAATTTCTACTAGTAGTTTGTTCCAGCATAACAAAATAAATGCTGCCTCCAGTATAGTGTCTCGAGTATAGTGTCTCAAGTATAGTGTCTCAAGTATAGTGTCTCAAGTATAGTGTCTCGAGTATAGTGTCTCGAGTATAGTGTCTCGAGTATAGTGTCTCGAGTATAGTGTCTTCAGTATAGTGTCTTCAGTAGAGTGTCTTCAGTAGAGTGTCTTCAATATAGTGTCTCCAGTATAGTGTCTCCAGTATAGTGTCTCCAGTATAGTGTCCACAGTATAGTGTCTCCAGTATAGTG
>JBAMHX010000018.1:20591519-20616089 GCA_037177515.1 Pseudomugil tenellus | reverse complement strand
AGTGTCTCCAGTATAGTGTCTCCAGTATAGTGTCCACAGTATAGTGTCTCCAGTATAGTGTCTCCAGTATAGTGTCTCCAGTATAGTGTCTCCAGTGTAGTTTCTTGAGTATAGTGTCTTCAGTATAGTGTCTCCAGTATAGTGTCTTCAGTATAGTGTCTTCAGTATAGTGTCTTCAGTATAGTGTCTTCAGTATAGTGTCTTCAGTATAGTGTCTTCAGTATAGTGTCTCCAGTATAGTGTCTCGAGTATAGTGTCTCGAGTATAGTGTCTCGAGTATAGTGTCTTCAGTATAGTGTCTCCAGTATAGTGTCTCCTGTAAATATATAAAAAGGATTTCTAAAAAAGAAACTATGTTACTCTAAATATTTCAAACACACTTGACATTAGTAGTGGGTAATTAATTGAAAACTAATAAAAGCTGACATTTAAAACCAATAATCATGTAAATTATTTATTTAAAATGCTTGGTAGTTAAACTTTATTTTAAATAAAGAGGAAATATTCATCAAATGACCAAATGTTTTCAAACTGTGTGTTAAATTTATCTCACAGTGTCTGCGCTTCTATTATAGAAATATTTGCAACATGTCCCATTTGCTACAGGGGCTAAAAATATCTTCATATTAAAAATAATTCCTAATTATTGTAGTTGAGGTAACCTGAGGTAACCTGAATTGATTTGAAGTCGTATCACCACGCCCTACATGACACATATTACATGTAGTAAATCTGCATCCAACTTGGTGAACACATCAGCTAAAGGCTTTTAGAGAACAAACTGTGTTTGTGTAGACGGGCAAAATGCTTCGATCAAGCCTGAAATCTGTTTCATGTGCTCACCGGTCTGCAGCATGTTGCAGTTTACTCAGTCCTTTTCTCACTTATTTATCCATCACCTCATGTTCTGCACTGCTTATTCCAGTTGAGTTGTGGAGAAACTGGAGCCTATCCCAGCAATGCTCTTTTATTTGACATGTTTTTGCATGAGGGATGACCTACAGATCAAATGGACTATCTATAAGGCACAATTATCAATATTTCAAGGAATTAATGGTTGAAATGTTTGACACTATGTGTAATGAATCTATATGATATATGGGTTTAACATTCTGAAATGAATGATGAAGAATATTAAACTTTTTCATAATATTCTAATTTCCTGAGATATACCTGTAAACAGTTTATTCTAAGGTAACAAAAAGGCAGTTAGACATAAGTACGAAAAAGGTATTTATTAAGATTATAATGTATTTGAATGAGACAAGGAAAGTTTATGAAGATCATTACAAGCGCATGATGTATACATGCAGGATGGAAAATTTCTACATAAACAATTTTCCATCTGTTATCCATCATAAAGCAGAAGGAACAATAATAAAGACAAGATCATGCAAGTAAAGATAAAAGCTCATTTAAGTAGATATACCATAAGAGAAAGAAATTTATAATGCAGCTTTTGAAAGAAATTTAATATGATCACGATCTCTGTGTCCAGCCATTGTTTGAGATGAGCATTAATTACACAGTTTGTATAATGGTTACTTCAAAGATAAGTATTTCAAAATGTACTTCCCCTTACTGACAACAGTCTTTCCAAAAGCAGTATGTCAAAAATATTCTGAAAGATCCTCTCGTGATGGCTCGAGTACCTCAGCTGGGCCTCTGTTTAGAAAAAAAATTTAATTGCTTAAATTTGTGAAAGAACTTAAGAACAAACATAAAACAAACAAACCAGATATATAAGCTTCTGAAAACAATAAATATTAGATATTTTCAGGATTTTGAAATGATAGTAATTTCTTACTATCTTAGTAACGTTCAATTATTGCCACTATAAATAACATGAATTCTTCTCATGTTTTTTTTTTAACTACTACTATCTTCTAAACAGCAGCTTTTTTAACAGTTAAGGAACAAATAATAACAACCTTAAAAAGAGGGCTGGGCAATATTAACCAAAATTTATATCTCAATTATATTTAATCTGCATCTCAATAAATCATACATATCTGGATATCACATATTTGGTCGTGTAACCAAAAGATGATTTTTTTAAACAGCCTCAAGTGTTAAATATACTTTTAATAAGGATCAGTGGCACATATGCAATAAACAGTCGACTGAAATTAAAGTAGCTTTATATTTTATTAAATGTTCCTAAACAAAAATAAATTACAAACACTTATCAGTGGGTACTGTCCAAAGATGGATAGGCTCCATACACTTGCGACGCTGAATTGGATGAAGCGGTTAAGAAAATGGACGGATGGATGGCATTTGTCAATGACTAGATGTTCAAAATGCAAAAAGAAAATAAGCTTTTAACAATCTATCTCAATATAATTTATATATCCTAATTATAAATAGCTTGTATAAAAGTTCTGATTCATTTAAAAATCTTGATATATTGCCCATCTGTACTTAAAACAGATGCATTGAATCTGCTAGGCCATAATAAGTTATTACACCTGTATCATCTAGTTTAACTTGTCTGAGGCACACACACACACACACACACACACACACACACACACACACACACACACACACACACACACACACACACAGAAACAAATGCATTCCATCTGTTTGCGTTTGTGTCATGTTTGTCTGTTTCATGCGTGCCAGCGCTGAATGCTACCCATGTCAGTCGCAGTTAGCCTTGTCTGTGTCTTCATATTTACCCCTCCCGTGTCCTGCTCTGCCTCCTCTGCTCCCCCTCTGTCCCTCTAGTGACTGCTGGGTTACTCAGAGTTGGTCCCGGGCCTCATGTGTCACCACAACTTCCATCACCCGCTGTCTCTGCCACACCACACTCTCTGGCAACCGCACTCTGCCCTACAGTCATTTAATCACATACACACATGCATGCACACACTTTGTCACACACATGCACACCCTGCTAGTCCCCCTCATTCTTTCTTCTTAGCATATGTGACATGTCCCCTGCCGACATGCCATTGGATTAGGAGGTTTTGATTGACAGCCGCTCTCGTGTAGTGACAGCTACTGCTGCTGTGCCCACAGGCAGACAAAAGGATGGGGAGGGAGTGGGGGCAGTGAGGGAAGGAGAGCATGAACAGAGGAGTGGTGTAGAGGTGGGTCCATCACTTATCTCTCTTGCTCTGTTCCTATCTGCCTCTATCTCTCTTTTTCTCAGAAAACCTCAATCCATCCAAACCCCTCCTCACCCCCCTTCTGCTCTTCTGTGTATGCAAGGCATTTAATTCGATGACTCGTCTTTTGTCACGGAGTGTTAATCCACAGGCTGCTGTGACCCTGTTAGCTGTCAGATTCCGGCTAAAATGAACCTTTTCTAGCCATGAAGTTGGCGGGGGAGGGAGCAGGTGGGAGATGTGTTTTGACAGAAGGCATGTGTGTTAGCACACACTTGCCTTTATGCTTTAGCACATTTTATTAAGCCTCAACTCTGGTTTATTAAAGGAAAAGGACAGGTTTAGAGAATGATGTATGCCGTCTCTGGAAACTGTCTGTAGGAAATTAATATCACGTAAAACTGGGCTTTATAAAAAGGGGCATAGGATGAGGTTGAAATGGAATATTTTAAGACATTTAGAAAGAAATGCCATTTTATCTTTAATGTTATGTTGAATTTATAGGTTTTATCTTAGTTCTGCATAATCAATATATTTTTAAAAATTGCAAAAATTGCCGTTTGGTAGTTTTTACAGACATTTCACACAGAATATAAAGAAAAGTTCCAGATTCTTACAATTTAAACTAAGAAATCCCAAAGCCATTTTTCCTCAATAACCAGTTTTAGAATAATTTGCTGCCTAAAAGTTGTTTTTAAAAGCTCATCTTTTAATTTCTTAAACTATTTTGTGTTATTGTGAGTTCATAAGGGAAAGGCCCTGCAAGCAGACAAAATGCCTTCTTTAAAAAATTCAGGACACTTTTATCATTTCATCTGAAGTTGGTGTATTTAAAGCTGCTGCATGTCTGACAGCACAGTGCTTAGCCCAGATTTAATTCTATCGGATTTGATTTGAGTCTTTTGAAGGGTACGCATTTACCTTATAGCTATCAGCAGCCAGTACGCTCTTGAGTATGCCAGAGTAGATTTGTTGAATATGGCAATGGGCTATATTTAATGTGATTTGCATTTTGATCAAATAGGAGTTTAGCGCTTCAGACTGGGGCTCGCCTGCAGAAGAGCTGGAGTGAATTGAACTGTTTCATCAATTAAACAGCATTGTTTGATGGACAGGTATAGGAAAACCAGTTTAACTTCACTTTCCCTCGCAAATGGAACTTTTTGTTTATGTTTATTTGTTTTGTTCTGAATAAAGGACAACAACGCATCTGAGAACTGTTTGCCATGCGGATGCAGTTGATTTTTTTGTGGCATTTTTGAAGTTGAAATGAAAGTGAGTTGTATTTTACAAATCATGTTTGTATCTCCTTTTCCAACTCGCAAGTAAGGCCCGCACTCAAATCTAAACGTGTGTTTGAAGTCGTTTTCATCTGCGCCTTTTGAATTTTAACCATTCAGTGTATCAAAACTGTAAAATAATCAGAATCTAAGTCTGCAGGGAGGTTGGTCAACTCTAATACATGCACATTTAACACAGTAATACTTTGCATCAGCAAGGTCAGTGTGAATGTTTTTGTTTATCCATAATATGTTGGATGGATAGATGTGTTGATGACAGTATACTTCTAAAGAAGGGGTGAGAGAGATGATGAGACAGATGGAGGATAGTTGTTGGCTGACTGCTCTTCCTTTGGGGCTGGTGAAAGGATTAAGGGTCATCATGTCTAGTTGTGTCAGGAATTGGCTGGTACTTAGCTACCTGTCATTACTGGCTTCTTTAATATACAAACATACTTCTCACTCTGTTTTACATCACCCTCCTTTATTTAGATCACGCCATCTCCCACCAGCAACCCAGCCCACACAGAAACTGAGATAGGCAAAGACTAGATTTATCTTGTTTTTATCAGTAAGGACAAGTGTCTGCTGCGTATAGAAACAGAGCATAGATAGAGGTTATGCCGCTGTTGAAGGTTTTGAGGTTTATTAATATGGACAAAGAGGTACATTTCTGTTTTTTGGTGAAGATCACCTGGATAACTCTTGCAGCAGTGGTCGTCAGTAACTGTTCTCAGGGGAAATAAATGTTAAGAACTTATAGAACAATAGCTAGTGAAAGCCATTTGTAGGCAGTTTTGTTAATTAACAAACAAAACAAAGGCAATATGAGTAATTTACTGTCTTGTGATAATTATGTAAATATTAAGTTTAAAACACATTTTCATCCACAACCTTTGTCTATAATCAACGACAACCACCTAAATACAATTTTTTCCATATAAAAATGATTCAAAGAAGCTTTAACCTACATTCAACAAGGCGGTTTTGCATTTGCTTTCAAAGCTGCTTGGATAATTCTAAAAGAAGTGTTTTGCTTGCTTTCTGTGATGTTAAACTTTAGTACTTTGATGAATATTGTTTCAGAAATCTCCTCACTGTCAGCGAGGAAGCCTGAGGCAGAGACATGCCAACAGAGGCGAAATCTAACTTTCATCATTATTCAAGCAAACTTGCTGCACTAATCCATCGTCATGCCATTAGCTGTGTTTTTAAATGTTTATTTTTGTGTGTGTGCTGCATATGGGTGCACCACATCAGAGGGTGCTGCTGAGCGGTAATGGTTGTGGCACCATGAGTGGGAGTGGGTGGGGGTAGGCCTTGCGGTGTCAGTGCTGATGGTGGCATAGTGGTGGCATTTGTCAGCTTGCTTCTTCCGCTTGGGCTCCAGATTGACGTCTTGCTTCTTGGCCCTGTTCTGTGGCAGGCTAAAGGTTCCCTGCTGAAAAGGTCAGACACTTACTACTGTTTGCTTAACAGCATGTAACAGTTCCTCTGAGGGGCAACCAGCACACAACACAACAGGCCTGGCCACAGGAAACACTCCTAGGCCCATCACTGCTGCACGTGTGTTGAGCTGCAGGATTTTGTTTTCTTCTGAGCTGAGATGTTTGTTATTTTTTAAAAGTTTTATCGATGATTATTTACCTCCAGCTCCTTATTTTTTGATGGTTGTGCAACAAAATGTTAGATAAATAAATAAAATGTCACAGAGTTTGTTTCATGTGAATGATTTGCTGTTCTTCATGCTCAGCATTTTGGAAAAGAAAATTCAAGTTGAAATTTTGTCTTTATTAATCAGGCTACAAATATAAACTAAGATTTAAAGAATATCAGAATGACAGATATTTATCACCACTACTAGTCAGAATGCTGTGCACATTTGTGCCAATGGTATTGAGAATATTTTTGTTTTGCTTCCATAAATAGTTTGTCTTCCGTGTCTGCACTCCTTACTGGTGGAAACGTGTGCATTTCATTCATGCATGTTTTTCATGGACAGACGCTGGCTATTAACCGAGGGGAGAGTCTGAAGATTTTGACAGTGAAAGTGAACATTCCTGACAGAGTGAGGAGTGATTTCACCAGGTGGTGCATCAACAGCAGGTCAGAAATGAGCATATATTGAGCATATTCAAGCACACTCACAAGTGTGTTCGCTGTATATATACACGTTAAAACTGTGCTGGTCTGCTAGGATTAATTTTTTTTTGACATGGGAGATAGTTGAAAAATATTTTGTCAGAAATTTGTTGTTAAATGGTTTTACAGATTAATGCAAGAATACTAAACATTAAGAATGTTGCTTAATGTTTAGTAGGCTAATACAAATATTAAAACTTTGAATTTTGTGTAGTCTATGTAGTGATAAGGGTTTATTTTAGGCTTTTAAAGATGAGATTTTATAAATAATTAAACTTAGCAGGAAGTAAAGCAGAGACGGGAAGGATTTAGAATTGATTTCTTTATATTTCTTAACAATGTTGCTAAAAGCAATGTGGATTAAAAATAAAAGTGAACAATGTGCACTGTTTCATTTGGCTTTAATCAAGATAAACATTTAGAATTTTCAATTTATTTTCAACAAAAGTCAAAATAATCATTTTTCATACAAACATCCTCAGTCAAACTGTTTTGTTAAAGAAATGAAATGTTTTACAATAAAATCACAGGATTGTTTGTTTTTCAAGGATGGCTTTGTTAATATAACAGCAAATGGATTAAAATGAATGAAGATGATTTTGTGTCTGGAAATGTGTGTAGTTAAAAGCATCTTGTCTTCTGTGTGAAAGAAGCAGCTTTTAAAATGGCAGTGGGACATTTTGTTTAATCATGGAAATGCCCCCCTGGGGAAAAATTGTTTTTAATGCAGGTGGAGGCCAAAGACATTTGCAAGACAAGAACTGCATGCAATCATTATGAATGCAGTCGATGACTCTTACAAGAGGCTTATTCTCCCTTTTCTTACAAGAAGCTACAGGTATTTCCTTTTTTTAATAAAATATTCTATTTGATTAACTCTGTTTTATGCTCACTTCATTTGCCTTCATCTTTCTCATCTTTTTTATGTGTATATATGTATGTATGGCAGGACTAAGCTGACAAGTGCAGCAGAGAAGGAATCGATCGCCATGTTTGTGCGGAACCTCCGCCAGCGCCTTTTGGTGTGTCCAGTCAGAGGATGCGTCATCATGGGGGTGGACCCTGGCTTCAGACATGGCTGTAAACTGGCAATCCTCTCCCCAACAAGTGAGTGACTTAGATGTCATTAGCTGTAAACTATGCATAGATGGGTTTATGTGCAGTATGTTTGCAGAGCCAGACTTTGAAAACAGAAATGACATGGTTGTTAATTCTATTAATGATGGGTGAGGATTTCTTTTCAATTCTCAAATGTTTATGGATACAAGGTGCTTCTGTGTAGATAACTTTTTTTATTTCATAATTTAAAACAAACCTTATAAAGCTGACACAAACTGGAAAAATAATTTTTTTTTGCTATCTCGATTGAAGGCAGCAATTTTCTGTAAGAGATTCATATGTTAAATATGTGTATTTGTATGCATACAAAAACTATTAAAAGCAGCCACATGTATATAAATAAGTTTAAGTCAAGTTGAAGTAACACTAACTTGTGCAACTGAGTCGTTTTGGCGGCAACAAATAAAGATGAAACACTTTGTGTTAGTATTGTTACCAGCACATACACATGCATGCAAACTGGACATTGGTATTTAAGGCAGGAGTCTGCAGCCAACCAGCTGCTCCTGCATAGACTGAAGAGTAAGAAGACACTGAAGAAAGGTGTTGCTGTGTTGCAGCTTTGCAACTAATGAATAACCTGTGTTTGCATTTAAACAGGCTTCTTTACAAACCACTTTTAAAACTAATCATAAAACTTTTTTTTATTATTTGGCTATCCAACTGGGTGACACTAAGTTTTTTTTAAAAAAATATTTAATATAGTTGTTTTAGTTGTTATGCTGTGCTTTTATATATGTTTTTCTATTTATTATAGTTACAGAAGCATTTTGTAGCTTATTAAAGTTTATAATGGTAGAGGTCACAGTAATATAAAAAACATGTTTAATTCAATTAAACCAAAAACAAAAGTTATTTTTATTCTTTTAAAACCAATGTCTTCAGACTCAGATTTGTTTTATTTTCCTGTTGATAACAAAGACTAAAAATAAACAAAAAAGTATTTCTGCTCATTATGTTAGTAGAATAATAATTCAACTCTGAGAGAACACATTATAAAGCACCACTAGATGTGTTATTACCACCAAGTGGCATCTTCATGTCAAGGACTGGATTCCAGTTGACATTACCTCGGTGAGTGCTTCAGTGTGTGCACGCATATGTGTGGGTGTTTTATATGTCCACTTTACTGTATGTCCTGGCATGTCTCTCAGTGGGTGTGGTTTCACACTGTGTAAAGGGATGTCCCACCCTCTGGGTGACTGCTTGTGTGGCTACGAGTCATGCTGACACATTTATAACAGATAGATGGAGGCAAATATCAGGTGTCAGGTCCAGCCTGGGTGGTTGCAGGCTTGCTTGTCTATTCTGATCAAAGTTTCTCCTCTTAGAAAGCAGTAATGTGTTAGGATTTGGGCTTCTTCAGGAGGCCTACACATTGAACAAGAACAATTCTTGCATTCTTGATGTATTTTTTTCTAGAGATTTCTAAGAATATAGTTAAAAATATGATCTGATATTATGTTGTCATCATGAGACTATCATCAGTATTTTTTCTCCTCCTGCCGCTATATCTGCTTTCAGGTCAGATTCTTCACACTGATGTTGCCTACTTGCATAATGCAGGACAGCAAAGAGAAGCAGATAAACTGCGCCACCTCATGATTAAATACAGGTACTACCTGAGGAAATACTGCACTGAATATACTTTTTGAGTTGAGCTCAGTACACAGTCATAAAATGATAAGCATCATGCTTCATCAGGTTCAAACCACTGCATTAAATGTAACTAACAGGGAAAGATATTATCACTTAACAACCTTTGTAGAGATTTTTAATTACCGTCCTTATTATTCTTATGCTCCTAACCCTGTTTCCAGCTGTACCAAAGTTGTAATAGGCAACGGGACTGCTTGTCGTGAGACTGAATCCTTCTTTGCTGACCTCATCTCCAGACGTTTTTTCCACCCCTTGGATGTTTCCTATTGGTAAGGTCTTTATGTAACACATGCTATAACCAGCTAAAGTCATGAATTTAAATTGCATACAGAAAATACTTATTGATTACTGGCCACATGTAGGCCTGTCACGATAACAAATTTTGCTGTTCAATTAATTGTCTAAGAAATTTTTCAGATAAATGATAATATTGCACTAAGTGCTTAATGTTGTCATTTTTAGATATTTTTCAACAAACATAATAATAAAGCTGTAACAATGCAAACTACCCTCTTTTAAGAATAAACATCAATTACTAAAGAACATTTAGCTTGATGTGCAGACTAGTTTGTGGTCTTTTGAGGGTTTCAGCAGTCTGGTTATATGAAACATATCTGGTCTTCAAACACTTGCAGTCCAGGGTCCATTCAGCAGTTACATAGTGTTGCTCATTTAAGGGCTCATGTTTTACTTGACCACATATTTAAGGTGGCAGAGTAAAAATGAATAATTGTCTGATTGCCTTTAGTATGTCATCTTGTAGGCAACGTTGTAGACAAAGGCAGTGCTGCCTCTGAATTGCCCTCATGCACTATGATGCACTGTAGTGAAACATATTGCAATCCAGTAAATCCAGGTAAAGAAAGAAAAAAACAAATACTAAATTTTTTGAAACCGGAAAACTTATTGCGCTCATTTTTTCTTATCAAACGATTATTTGACTTATTGCAACAGGCCTAGCCACATGGTTTACTGAATGTGGTTTATCTCTATACCATATTACAAGATTTTTTAAAAAAGATTCATTTTCTTTAAAAGAAAAGTTGAACAGTTGGTTATGTTATCAGCTTTTCATTATAACTAGAAGCAGTTGGAGTTGGAGTGTTCTGCTGGGTCTCTGAGCAAGTAATTCCCAGTTGTTCACCAGGCACCACAATATGACAGGCCACTGCTCCTAATGCAAGAGGAATTTTCTAATTGGGATTAATAATGATGTTATTATTATTGTTGTTTAACGTCATTTCCCACAAAGATCTTTAAACAAATAGCAACTCACTTTGAAACAACTCTCACTTGTGCATGCTTGTCACCAAAATACCAAGTACTTTTTGTATAAAACACTAAATTCGCAACCCTACTCTGTGAACCCATTTGGGAAAAGAAAGGGTGATTATGACCGAAACATTGTGATACGAACAGAGAAAGTTCAGATAGAGGGACTGGGAATGTGCATAACTGATGAGATATTTGTGTGGTGGCGGGAAAGCTGGACCTGATTGAGAGGAACAAATTGGAATGTGTCCTCAAGCGAATATCTATTAAAGCCATCTGGACTTTGTTTCGCTTTGGTCCAATTAAAGAGATATTTTGCGGTCCAAGTCGTGTCTGTAACCAGACCCAGTCCAAACTTGCAGCAGTATAGTCTCTGTCCAAGCATAATAACCGCTGGCTTCTCTTTGCACCACCTTTCATTCTCTACAGACTTCCTTGTGCGCTTGTTGACTTGGGGGTAGCGGTGGGACCACAGTCTACAATAATTGTGAGCTGCATGTGGATGTGTGTTAGACTTTTGTCTGTACACTTAAGAGGTCATACATTTGATGTATCTGCCCATATTTTTCTCTAAAAAGATACATTCAAGTGTTTATTAAGTTAAAGTCCACTTTAACAAGACAAGTTAAAAAAAAACAAAACTTAACGTCCACTTGATTATTTTTTCCACAGGCCAACTCCATATATTTTTTCCTTTGAGCTACTTTGAGTGCCTCCAACGCAGCTAAATTTCACATCTTGATATGTCTGTTGTTTTTACTTCTGCTGTTGCTTTTGACATCTACGCTTTTCACAGGACATAAGAATGTTAAACTTACTGTTTGATGTGGTGCAAGCTAAGCATGTTATAACACTACACTTTCAGCTGGTAATGTACAGTCTGTCACCCTCTTTTTTCCATAAAACAAACTCTCCAAATAACCTCTTTCTTACTCTTAAACTTTGAACAGCTTTTAACAGCAGTTTGCAAAAACAGTAGATTGCAAAACTGTAAGTCTAATCTTGCTGACTACGATTTACTGAACCGCAAGGCAAAAGAAGGCTGAATTTAGGCTTCACGTTTGTAAAACAGTCATAAAATATGTCTTATCTTTGCTATCTTGCTTCATGTATTTGTATCTACCTGGATGAAACCATATTTATTTAAAAAGAAATAAAAAATGTGTTTCTCATTGTGCTTGGAAGCTGTTTCCCATACAAAATGGGTTAATATTCATAAACATGCTATGTAGAAACAGTTGGTTCAAATCCAGAAGTTAGGCCATTATTTTTAGAGGGTGGTGATTTAAAAAAGACTTTAGAAGAACAGAAAGAGGTTCTGAGAATGGCTATGTGGTTATTACCTACATCGTATTGCCTTAGACTCATCTCCTCTCTGGTTTCTTGGGACTGAGGCTCATAAAGGTTAAGAATCTGCATAAGAGTAGATATCACAATTGAATCAGTGTTTTTGCTCCTCTTAAAAATATGGGGTATTGATGATTTGACCATGATTAATGATTGAGAATGATTAATCTCAAGTATTGACAGTTGACCCACAGCTGACCCGCAGTAACTATTAAGGAAACCTCATTATCATGACAAGGATAATGGCGGTGATGTAGCGTAGCAATGCAGCATCAGGAGCAACAAGAGGTCTTGATGCTTTTTGTGAATCTTTCCAGTATTACTAATCGACCCAGATTCTTGTGCACTTTTATGAGTGTGTCTACAAGTGTATGAACATTTGTAACATTATACTCAAGTAGATCTTAACAGTTACAGATCAAGAGGTGTTGAAAGCCTGTTAGGTTGCACATACAGTATGTGGTGCTGGAGAACTAGCAGTAACACAGCTTGTTAAAACTACAGAAACTGTTTTATCTGAACACTATTTTAGTGTATTCATAAAGGGATTATTTTCCCCTGTGTTTCCCCTGTGTTGGATAACCTTCTGCTCTAAATGCTGCTCATGTTTATAAATTTCCTAAAAAAAAAATGTCCATGTCTGTGTGAAACAGTATCATTACTAATTATTATGCCAGTAACTGTAACATTATCAGTATAAAAACATCTTTTGTTGTTAAAATTTGGGCAGTGCAGCTTTAAAGTGGTCTTCGTTTGATTCTGTATCCTTGTGTAGATGACAACCATACATGCCTGTATAGTTAATTAAGCCTCTTCCCTGCTCCTCATTCCTCCTCCTCTGTCAGCCTTGAGTGCAGGAGTTCATTAAAGTCCTCAGCCTCATTTACGCCGTCTGCTTCCTGTCTCCCTGTGAGCCTTCATTGTGTCTCCACCCCCACCCCCCATCCTTTCTCCTCCGCCCGCTCATCTCTCTCTCTGTCCTTTTGCCTCAGTGCTCAGCTGGAATGACAGCCAGAAATGGCAGCCTGCGGGGCATCCTTACATGCATTCTCTGTGTGTGTGTGTGTGTGTTGGTAGAGTCGTAATGGGCACATACACACGAGTGTGTAATTATTTTATATAACTCTTGAATGTGTACATTTATACATGCTTAGGTGCGATGTGTATAACTTTGGGACGACACACAGCTCCTAACGCACACAGGTGTGTTTGTGTAAGTTATCCGCGCATGTGAATGTAAGAAATTTTGAGAATATGTGTGTTAATATTGATAACTACTACAAACTGCATAAATACTTACAGTTGAGCTGCCGAAACTGTTAACAACACTTGAAAATACTATTAAGCCTTTAATATAGTTATTCAAGTCAGTGGATAGTTAAGACACCAATCAAACTTTCTTTCACTGCAAATTCAGTTTCTGCAAAGAAATGTACAAGTAAAGACATAAAAACTGTCTCCATGTTTTGTGCCTGTGAGTTCTTATATAGCGGCTGTTTCAGGCTCATTTTGCTTTGTAGTTGGATAATTTTTTTCAAGTTTGTTTTACTGTTAGTTTGTTATTTTGCCTTAAAGCATATCTTAAACTTAAAAGAATAAGAAGAAAATTACACTTCATTATTTTCAATTGAGTAAATTATAATGTTTTTTTTAATGAAGTAAATAAATAACAATAAGAATATGAAAAAGAACTGAAACAGTCACTGAATATGGCTGTTATCAGGAATGACTTGGCTTTATGTTATTTATTGTTCTTTACTTGTGTTATTTGTCTCATATACTCATAATTACTCTAATTAATTGCAGGTTTGATTAATAAAACTCACATAGTGAATGTTGTTTTAAATTTGAGAAAAGTAGCATTACATATTAAATTTAATGTAGCTATAACTGACAAATGTTATTAATTAGAATTCTGATTTCTTTCTTGATACATTTTAATAAAAAAAGTAAAAAACTTAACTGTTATCATTACAACTCCATGTCCATTCTAGACACGTATACTTAAAAAGGGAAAATAGTCCTATACAAGAATTAGTAAAATTGGACGAATTTTACATGGTCCATTTTTGTCTAAAGTAGTTAATTGGCTACAATTTTCATATAATTGCATACTACATAGGATACACATAATCAATATTTTAGATAATTGTGCAGAACAGACTTAATTTTTCATTGTACATGAAAATGAAGAAAATAGTCATAAAATGGAAAATTCATTGGCAGGCCATGCTTGTAGAAAAACAAGTGTCTGCCTGGTAAAACAGGTTAATTAGATAAATAAATTCAATAAAAGGGACTGGGTATATAAACTATTACCAGAATTACCAGAAAAACCTCTAATAAATCACCTGACTTTGCTGTTTTTCCTGTATTAGGTTAACAAAAAAGTGATCTTTCACGACTCATTTTGAACAAGCGTCTGCTTCCTGCAGGACATTATGCAGCATGAAGTATTATTCAGTCTGACAGGGTTTGTCTGTGTAGTATTGTCCCTTACTAGCTCCACCCTAGGAGATGTGCCATACAGCTGTGCCTCAGTGAGTTAAACAATATCTACTCTATAACAGTTACCCAAAAGAAACACTACTGTCTGAAGTAAATTGTATTTTACACAGGGGATGCAAAACAGCTATGATTGGGTATTGTCACCAACACATCCTTGTCGCTAGGGTACTGTCTCCTATGTCTTACCTTTTGGCCTCCTTGATAGGCCGGTGCAATGTGACCTTGGCTGTCATCGTGGTTTAACACTGATGGAGCATGCAGACTTTGTCAAAGCTCATAAAACGCTCGACACTGGTCAGACAGATGCCTGGGATTGTGTCGGTTGGTAGAAAACATTGGCGTGTTAGCTTGGTGACATGCAGTGATTAGTGTAACCCCAATACGGTGAGAGCTTCAAATTTGTTTGTGAGAAATTATTGGTTGAGAATTCAAATACCTGATCTGAAGACAAGGAATATTTTATTTTTGTCCTTTTGAGAATACCTGCCCAGTTCACTTGTAATAATGCTGATTAGAGCAACAAGACAGACATGCATTCAGTGATGGTATGTGTCACACAGAGGCTGAAAGTGTCAGCAAGTAGCATCCTTGTTTACAGTCAATATGCGATTCAATTGGGTTGTTTTGAACCCATTTTTTAACATTAAAACACAAATTTGAATGTATTGTGTATGAACGCTACACTTTGTTTTAGGCTACTTGTATGAAAGGTAACAAGTTGAGAGTGGTTGACTGTAACATGCTGATAGAAATGATTGCAGAGGGCAAGAATATGTGGGGTAAGGTTAGGGACATCTTTCGGCAATGGTAATGATACACACATGCTGTGACCACAGCTTTAGGCAAACAGAAATGACATCCACTTGTTTTTGAATTCCTGAAGGCAACAAGATGACCGACCCTCCTACTCTTTTTCACAGAGATGCACTTGAATCCTCGAGGGGCTCACCAGTCAAACCACCAGTCATGTTTATCTTGAGTTATTTGATAAATTAAAATGGATTCTTGCAAACTCATCTAAAATTTCAAAAATACCTGAAATGTTTCCTGTCTTTTTTTTTCCTGACTAAAACAAGTAACAAATCTGTTTATTTTTAACTACAGTTTAACTCGAACCTGTACTTAAAGCCGTCTTTGCACCAGGCTGTATTTTGTAGCAAAATCATTACAGTTCCATGAAACTTTTTAGTATCCGTACATTAGTTGACAGGTTCATACTAATGAGATGTCCAACGGTAATTAGTAGAGTTGCATTGGGAAACCTAATCAAATAGCTAACAGTATTGTCAACCAAAGACACACAGGCATGATTTGCAATAAGTCCTTGACTGTCTTGCCCTCTAGCTGACTCCTTTTGGAATGAGATCATTATAACTGGCTAGCTGATTGACCTGGAGGACAGTGATGGAGACTGTATTTATGACTCCATCTGGGTGCGGGTATGTGTATCCCCTGTCATGTCCTCTGTACAGGCATTCTCCCAGGGCCAAGCTGAGACAGTGATGAACATACAGTGGCAGGACAAGCGATGACTTAGTGAGATCCAGGCACTCAGGCCTCTCTGAGGGTTTGAAGGTTGGATAGAGGGAGGGACAGATGCATTTATAGGCATGGAAAGGCCTCAGCCTGGCTGTGGGGTGCATCTTCATTTCACAAGCAATAGGAACCCATGGCTTACTGAAAAAGGTTATGTCATTGACTTTATATAGAATAAATACTCAGTGTTCAGATGCTGACAAACCTGATTTTATATTTAAAGTATAAATATAAATTTTATGTATGGTAGTTTAGTAGAGATATGTGATATTATCGGCATACTGATATCCGATATTGACATTAATATGTGATAAAGGAAAATATTGACTGGTTTTTACTTTTGTTTTAATGACAACATGTACATATTATATTATATCAAACTCTTCAGCTATGTCCCCTTTAACTCAAAATGGCAAAAAATAAGAGATGACATATATGTAGTTCCAGATATGTATGTTTGTTTTGGCACACTGGGACTTAACACTCTAGTTTAGGTCTGGGAATGCATCAGTCCTGACCAACCTGACTTGGGATTTGTTCTAACCAGTCAATCAACTTATTGATTTGTTAGAAGGCAAATCATACTGAATTGGGTTAAGCAAATGAATGAATGGGGTGAAAAACAGAAGATAATTGCTTCTTTCTTTTGTTTATCTACTACAATAGAAATTTTCTGTATGGGGAATAGACGGGGAATGAATGTCTTGCTTGGTTATTTATTTATTTATTTATTTTAGCAGTCCTGTGTTTTGGATGAAAAAAAATTAAGCTTTCTTTTGTTCCCCTCCACAAGCTCAGAAGATAAATAACACAACCAAGTCATAAGACATAGTTAAAATGAATATCTATAAAGTAGTTTTAGAAAAGAGATATTGCAGTATAAATTGTCTGTACTTTTTCTGTAACTTGATACAGTTCAGGCTGTTTTCACAATGGAAATGTAGCTTCTGTATGTGCTTTTCTGAACTGCTGTGTTATGGCTGCTAATCATATTCACACAAACAACCAGCCTCATGGCTGCCTGCAAGGATTTTTAATACAGCATGATTTGACTTGCAAAGTAAAGATTTTAGCATAGTTATATTCAGCTACCTGCAAATCATGCCATGTCATCATCAGTTGCTATCTTGATGGGTAAGCTGTTTATTTGATATCTGTGACAAATGCAACTTGAAACTAAAACGAATGGCGCTATTGCAGCTCACATAGATCCATTATCATAACCATCAAATGTTTTAAGTGGGTCTTTTGCAAAGATTTTTTTCCCTGATTTTTGCCTCCTTAAGTTATAGGTTACAAACCGCAGAAGACTCCAGTCTTCAGCTTTTCCTCATCTCAAACAGCTGGTGTGGCTGTTTCTGTCTGTTAACCGAAATGAAAACAGTCACCTACTGCATACACCACGCTCCCAGTGCGAAGCTGGTGTAAGGATAGGGGTGTTTATTTGGTGCTTGGCATTTGCAGGTGGTGGACAGGGAAGATCTGCCAGTCTTATCCCTATCACCCTCATCTCACTTGTTTCCCCTCCCATGGCTCACTGGTGGCCAGCTTTTGTCCCTTCTTCTTCCCCTCCATTCACCCAGAATCTTCCCCTCGGGGTTTTAGTGTTCCCTGCGATGGTCTTGTATGTGACAAACATGTGTGATGAGTCTGTGTGACATGCAGTGTGTGTATTTGTTATTTTAAGGAGTGTGTGTGTGCTGTTGTGCAAGTCTATGTCTTTCCTTCTACTAGATTGACATACGTGTCTGTGAGGCTTTGCTCTTTTCAGATGTGCCTCACACTGGCAGTTGGAGTTTGTGTGTGTGTGCGTGAGCCTGCCTGCCTTCTAGCGCCTCAATAGAGACTGACGGCCCCTGACACCTGCCATTTGGACGCTTTTCTCTGTGAAAAATGTCATCGTCTTGAGACGCGACGTGCGTGTATGTGTACGTGTGTGAGTGAGAGAGAGATATGGCACATCCCTCAATTTCGCTCCCTGAGGTCAAGCTTTGCAGCTGACTGAACAATGGACTCAAGCTGTTTGAGCAACCAGGACAGAGAAACTTGGCGAGTGTATGTGTGTGTCTGAGTTTTTCCTAAATAAAGATATGTTTAGGGGTGGTTACAGCTTGGTCTTAGGTAGTAATATGAGAACAAGTCAAGCATGTTGAGCATACAAACATCTACAGAAGGGATTGAAGTTGTATATAAAATATTCTAGCATTAGCAATGTCGACATACTTTTCCTGGACAGGTTATATTATTTAAGCCCTTCACTTTGACCAGTGTAACTTGGTTAGCCTAGACACAACTATTTCATAGTATATTTGCCCGCATTTATAATGCATTGAAGCCTAGACACCAACAGATGGCTGTGTATCTTGCTCGGTGATGTACTGCTATGTCTTCAACACAACGGAAGTTCTTGAATTCTAGTCTGATCCTTTGCAGGTAGAATACATGAGTCATCTTTGATATATCATTGGTCAAAATGCTGATGGAGTTTACTCTCTTTGCTTAACATTTTCTTTGTTGCATCTTTTCACATAAAGTCTTAAAGGTGTGTAGTGGTGAAGTTTCACTGTTTGCTGTCCATATCTATAATAAGCCAAAGTAACATTAAAGATGTGTTTACACTTATTTGCTGCTTTTAGTAATCTGTCTACTGTCACAAAGCAACATGCGCAAATGCAGATAAAATCCCGGTTTCCATCCCCTCCCAACAACTTTTTTTTTTTTTTTTTTTTGGTAGTTTACGATATTATTGCCCCCCTAATTTTCTCTGGCTTGTCTGATGAGTCATTTTTAATTTAGAATAAGGGTCTGTCAGCCTTAAGGCTGTAATGAGGTATCAAATTGTGTATCTATCTCCTTCAATGTTAGGTTTTGTTGAGGGGGCGCAATGGGTGTGTGTATGTGTGAAGCCCGAGGGTGTGTCTTAAACACGACTAGTAGTGGGATGGTTAGGGGAGCCAGTTTGTGACTTTGCCCTGGGATTGGACAGGGCTGAGGGCAGGCCTCTGTTTGTGTGTCCATACAATTAAGAGGGCAAACAAAAGTGCAAATAAATGATAACCCTGAAGGGCCAAAAGCCATCGCTTTCCACCAAGAGGCTGCACTGACTTTGTGTCTGGAAGTGTGTGTGTGTGGCAACGCCTTGACCATCAGACCACAGACAACCTTCTGCTGTTTGCCAGGGCGATGCCCCCTCTGCGTGGATGGCCATGGAGGCTATGGTGATGAGGGCTCAGAGCTGTATCTATGACAGTGCTGTTACAGAGATGCCCCAGCAGCAGCCTTAATTAAGTTAGACGTGATAGGGGCTGGTGGATACTCTGTTCTCTCACTGTTATTCTTATTAGTCTTTGCAATGGCTTGTTTGTTTCATGTCTTCTTTTTGGTTTTGTTGTCCTGACTCTCCTTATGAACATAACTAATAGAACATTATTTCATTTGACCAATGCTTTCACTCTCCCTGAATTGTATTGCTACAGTTTAAACCCTTTTTAAAACAATATAGTTTTGAGTTTTGAAAGCTTTTTGTACATTTTTCAACCTACTGAAAGAGATTGATACATCTCCTGCCAACTGTATATGATTGTGTCTTTTTCCCTACGTGTGCAACAAAACAGTGTGTCAGGTTAATGACCAGCTTTACGCTGACCTCCTTGAAGGTCATGTGCCAGTGCTCGTTAGCAGTGTCACCATGGTGATATGTCAGATGTCAGGAGAATGGATAGGGAGCTGACAAAAAACACAGTGGGGGCGGAGGAAGGGATGAATAGAGATGGGCAAAGAGAAAGGAGATGAGGGAGGGGAGGCAAGTTCAATTAATTGTGATTGTCATCAGAAGGCCTCTGCCACTCTTCATCATGAAGATATTCCTAATTGGCAAGGTTGTGGCATGGTCTAGGCCTCTGGGAAAGGATAAATGTGTGTGTGTGTGTGTGTGTGTGTGTGTGTCTACACACTGCAGAAGGCCTTGCTGCTTTGGATTTAACAGAGGTGTTGGTGACCCCCTTGTTATACTGGATCGCCCTGAGGGAACTCTGTCTTTCTGTTTTTCAATCCACCCGAGAGAACATGGAGACTAAACGTGATGGGTTAAGTTGGGTATCAGTGGTCATTCTGTGCCACTTCTCGTTCGGTGATGGATGATAAGTAGCCCAGCTAATAGTGAATACATTATACAACATAGGAAATGGTGTCATTTATTGTTCTGCATAGTCAGTTTATTTGTGCTGTGTCTGTAGCTACATGTGAACTGTACCAATAATACAGAAATGGACATAAAGTATAATATTAAGCTAAAGTGAATAAATTTGTTCATTAGGGCTGGGCAATACTGCAAATTTTAGTCTTGATCCAGCACTAAGTAAACCCAGAGCATGTATCACAGATTCTGATACTTTTTACTTGACATTTCACAATTTTTTTAAGGATTTTTCCTTTTATTATTGATCATGCTTAACAAATAATACAATTACGAAGATGTTACAAATTTTTTAACAAACTAAATGGCAGAAATGACACATTTTTGTTTATAAATAGTATTACAAAATAATAAAATAATGATGTTTTCCCAATTTTACACAATTGAGAAAAATGAACACTGTAAATTATCTGAACAAAAACAAACCTACTGTCGTTGGCTTTCATTCATATTATTTGGCCTTTTACCCTATAAGCCATCTGCGAGAATACTATCAATCTCATCATGCATGTTTTAAATAGTACTAATAGAGGCCACGGTATTGATTCTTTATATATTTGATCGATCCACTATAGTGCCAGTTTAGTTGTTAACAAAGACAACTTTTTCTTTTTTGCATAAAAACTATAAACAGTACTTATTAACCTGCCATCTGCTATAACCTTTCATAATTATATAAATATATCAGTTAAATCAAATTAGTTTGCAAATAAATAAATATAAAAACATTTAAAATGAGATTTGGTATTAAAAAATGAATATTGCAAATATAAAGGATTGTGTTGCCAACATGACTGTGATACACTCAGGGCAGCAGTCCAGGCGACTAGGATTGATTTTAGAGTGTTGTAAAGAACATACAGTAACTGCCAAACCTGACAAACAGCAGTTTATTTTGGTGGCCTGTAGGTGGCAGTAGCATCACATAAATTGTATGAGAGCTCTGCATGTTCATTCCATGTCATTTAACAATCACACACATGCACAGTGCTATTTATTCAGGTGTCAGTTATAATTAAGAATATTTATTCACCAAAAATGTGAGCCTTACTATGGGCAAAGCCTCTTAAACAGCGCAGCGTATTAAGTGTATAGTAGATCATTATATTAGCCAGTGGATGATGCATTTTTAGGCGCATATGGCTTTTTGCACCTGCTGTCTCGGCTCTAGGGGGACTTGGAACATTGTACTTGTTTTGTTATCATGATTAATATTCTCACACTTGTTATTTGGGACAACAGTTATAACAAATAACGGCTGAAACAGATGTAGGTCCATTTTAAGAAGTTAATGTGCAGGTTGTTGCCAATATAATATTTAAAACACCTAACACGCCTCATATCTTTTGAAAAGTGTCTTCTTCACTTAATTTTCTTTCTTTGCAGCATCACTAATTAAGCAATTATTTCCTGTTCCTAAGTACGGTGTGTCTCCTTATGTCTCCCTCTCGGTTTTACTTTTTTCTTGTATTATTTTCCCCTTTTGACATCTTTCTGTTTAACTCTTTTCTCAGTATTACCAATGAGGCGGGTGCATCCATCTACAGTGTGAGTCCTGAGGCGGTCAAAGAGATGCCAGACTTGGACCCGAACCTCAGGAGTGCAGGTATGTACGCTAAGCAGCCAGACCGGATCGCTTTCAGCTGAAGGGAACTGAATCTTTAGTCAATGAGCTGTGTAATATTTGCAGTGATTTTATAAATTCAAAAAGCAGGAGTATCTTGGGAATGACATTTGCAATTAGTGATTAATTAGCTATTATTTCATTCCTGCTTTTGAATTTCTTTTGAGCAAGCTGCATCCTATTTGAAATTATTTTAAAAAGATTTAGACTAGGGATCCTTTTTTCACATTTATACAGAATCACGTGATAACGTTTCCCAAAACCTCCTGAAAGATAAATTTCTGTTTCACACTACAAATCACAAACTTTCTATGATAAAGTCCCCAAGAAATATGTTCATATATTACATTTTATATTTAACCTCTTTTTCTAGCCAGTCATCAGCAGTCACGTAATTAGTACATTTTTGGTGCTGCGATTTAAGCTCTCTTATGTCTTTGTGACTTTCCTTTGCCACCCTGTTTAATTTACTCCACAGAAGTACACGACTGAAATAAGAAAAAAAGTTCTTTGAGAACAAATGATTCCAACAGACTTCCTTTATAAAAACCATAAATCAAGCAGGCCTGGATTATTCCATTCCTGTTCCTGTGGTCAGCGGGACTGAGAGCCATATTTATACCCTTACCAAATCCACAGCACTGTTGGACCATGTCCATCTGTTGTGTCTTTTTATTGTATATCAGTATTTTCCCATTTTTTTGAGCAGAATGGAGTATGGTTTGAGAGAAATTATAAGCTATCAGCATTTTTGGACACCTAGTGGTGATAGGCAATATTCCAAAGATTTTGTGTTGAGCTCCTTACTGTGCTCTTTAGTTTCCCTTTTTGTTTTAGGACTGTTGTTACTCACTGGTTTACTGTTTACATGTTCTATTTAAGATTTTATTAAAAGTTTTTAAACACTTTTTAAAGCTAAAAATATAAAATAAAAGCAAACTAACATTTTACCAAACTGTCATATTTCGCAGTTGGTTTTTGTTTTTTAGTTATGGACCTTCATCTTTTGCTGTCTACACCATTAGGCCCATTGGTGTTGTTCTGTAATTGGCTCATTACCTTTTAATGATTGCTGGAAGAATTACTCTTCATATTAAGAATCAAGAAGAGATTCAGAGACACATGATAGATGGGAAACGTATTTGAGTGTTCTGATGGTGCACTAAGCATGGCTGGGGTTGAAACCTCATCCTTGTCAAAATATTATCTCAGGCAGCAGCCTTCTGCTGTAGTCAGATGAGAGAGAAGAGCCATTGATTCCAGACATTTTTAAGTCCCATCCTGCTCTTTCTCTTTGTCTTTTCCACCTCGGAGATACAAATCTGACACATTTAATGTTTGGTACAAAATGCACTGTAATCTTTTTATTCAAACATCCAAGACATTAAAAACGGTGATGAGCAGTGATATTGAGCAAATAACTATGTCCCGTAGTTCTTGACTATTTAAATAACTTGATTTTTAAACACCTTTTTTGTGCACATATACATTAGACACCTCCAGCACAGTTTGTATTACTTTAAAGACACAATAAGAGGTTTTGAATCACTTTGTAATTTTCTGTATGTTGGGGTTTGACATTTTTTTCCATCATAATTGTGGAAGCTGTATTGAACATGCCATTGCAAACGAAGCCTTCAACCTCTTTGATTGACACAGAATGTGTGTCTGAAATGTTCAGCATTTCCAGTGGGCACAGGTGTGTGTAGATTAAGCTTCATGGCTTCAACATCTATCAAGAGCTAAATGACAGAAGCAGACGTTCAAGTTAAATACCAGCTTTAATTATTATTATTGAGGGCAGAAGAATGACAATTTGGTTTGGCCTGCCCTCAGGCTAGGAAGGTATTGTGCAGAGAATTAGCATATTTAGTAATTAGAAATATGTGGATTTGCATATTCGGTAATGAAGTCAAGCTGCAAATTAATTAAAAATACAAATTGCAAAGTCACATGAGACATTTTTGATTTTTCTCACATTTATTTCACTGACAGTATCCATTGGCCGCCGTGTCCAAGATCCACTAGCTGAGCTTGTGAAGATTGATCCAAAGCACATAGGCATTGGAACCTATCAGGTGAGCATTTTATCTATATCTTTATTAATAATTCATTGTTTCAGTATTAACTTTTGTGATTACTTATTTGATATAAAACCAGAAATGTACAATGATGCATTAGGCTCTTCTGTTTGGTATCCCATATGTTTTGTGCGAAGGGACATTGTCAACAAAAATCCTAAATAGGTAAATAAAAACTTTGTCAAATGCCTATTTGCCTGAAGCAGCTGTGCCCAACCCCAGTCCTCAAGGGCTACCAAATGGTAAAATGGTAAATGGCGTTCACGTATATAGCGCTTTACTTTTATCTCTCGATGAGTTGCAGATCCTGCTATCACCCATTCATGCCATGCACACCAATGGTTGCCTGGCCAGCAGGAGCAACTGTGGGTTCAGTGTCTTGCTCAAAAACACTTCAAATAGAGTGGGAACCGAACCCATGACGCACAGATCAGAAGAAAACCACACTACACCTGCACCACAGCCGTCCCTAGATGCAAGCCTTCCATCACGCCTGAATCAAATGGCTGAGTTTCCTCATGCACGTGTCATTCAGAGGTCTGCTAACGAGCCATTCATTTGATTTAGGTGTGCCGGAGAAGGGATGCATCTAAAAGTTGCAGGATAGTAGTGTTGGCGGCTTGACTTGGGCACTTCAGGCCTAAAGGCAAAAATAATTATCAGTCTCTTCATTCTTTCTTGTATATAA
>JBAMHX010000018.1:20553858-20586250 GCA_037177515.1 Pseudomugil tenellus | reverse complement strand
TGTATACCATTTTTTCAGGCAGATTTGATTTCCTTCAAAGTAGTTGAGGTTCTTGTCTTCAGATTGATGCTATCCCGTATTTATGCATCATTGTATGCATGCTATCATTTGCTCTTGAGTGTTAATGCCTCGAGGGGAGACAGGAGCAGACAGAACAGAGGTAAATAAAAGGTGAACAATTTGAGGCATGACAGTGAGTAATATGTCCTGCTTGAAGTCATTAAAGCGTGGGAATAACTGACTCTTTTAGAAGTGCAGTTGCGGAAGCTACCAAACATTAGCTGGTATTATTTTATTGTCTTCTGTCACAGCATGTTTTTCAGGTGGTGTCATATTCATTGAGATTGTGGGGAATTAATTGATGTCTTTACTATTGTAACGGGTTTGTGCTTGCTCAAGCTTTATCTCCACTAATTAACAATATACTCCATGTTTTCTGACTGTAAGGCAACCTTTTAGATTTATTAGTTGTTATTATGTTATGTTTTGTTTCGCGATTAAGAAAATTAAGAAAAAAATTGACATTGAGAAGGAAAATGTGATATTATTAGAATGACTGCAAATTTCTTGTGCATTAGAGCATAAAGAGAAGTAAAACTTCACCCCAAAGATGAATAGCATTCTTAAACTTTTCTCTCCAATTTTCACTAGATAACAAGGCCCATTTAATATTAAATTAAAAACATTTAATTCATTTTTTTTTGGTTGTGTATCTTGAATGTCATTATATCCGTTTTGTCAGTTTTTTTTTTTTTACTACTACTTAGGTACTTGCCATAAATCAATAGCTGAAAGTAATGTGACAGCAAGGAAATGACTTTCTGATTTAGTGACGTCTGTCATGAATGCCTAATGGGGATGTTTCAACTTTCTGCTTAGCAGTGAGACTCACCAACAGACATGCACACATATACAAGCGTATCCACTCAGACCTACCTGTCTACAATACTGTAGTCTTTTCAGGAGGGAGTTCTTAGAGGACTTAAACAGGTTTTTAGTCCAGGAGAACATGAACCTAAGAGACCTGGTTCACCTAAACCATGATTGTCTCTGATTATTTCAGAGTGAACAAAGTGAGGTTACACTTCCACTGCATTGTCTCACATACTCATTTAGTAGGAACATTCAGACAAATTGCCTTACAACTACAACACTAACAAGCTCCTATTTGTCTGGAAACATAGCACTTCAGGAGTTTGCTGTTTTAGTGACTGTAAAACGCATGCCCTGCTCTGTGGCATATTACTGCGCATCACACTTGCAAAGCTTTTAAAAAGTGCAAAGTAGATGCTTTACTTCAGTCAGTCCTGTTTGTTAGCAGACAAGATAACCTCCTGTCTGCTAATTTGTTGGTTCAGCTGTAATCTTTTCTTATTCATTCACTGCAAATAAATTCAAGTTGTCCATGAACTTAAAGAACCAAAGACTTATCTCTTTAATTTTCCAAGTCAACAAATGTTTATATTTATTGAAAAGTAAATGACATTTGCTGTGATGGACTGAAGAAGTGTCTGTGGTGTACAGCCAGTTCGCCCAGATGATTGCTGGAACAGGCTCCAGCTTCCCTGTGACCCTTAATTGGATTGAGTGGTTAAGAAAATGACTAAATGACATTTGACTCCAAATGGAGATGACAATGCACAATTTTTTGCAGCTGACAACTTTAGTATTTGCACAATGTTGGGATTAATACGCAGTTAAAGCCTGTTTTTCTTTTTTTTTCATGTGTTAGAAAACGCTACGAATGGTTGTTAATTTCCAAACACTAATATATTAATCTGTATTTACCTTTGGCCTCAATCATTTACAAGACCGGAAACAAAAATTCTTCGTGTCCTCAGGTGAAAGCCAGTGAAGGGGGTATTAAGGACATTTGATTCTACTCCTTTAAGATAATCTTTTAGTTAATTTTCTATCATTTAAATGCTTCAGCTTCTTTCCAACATGCTGCCAAGCTGACTCCATCAGTCTGATTCCATTTAGTGACAAGGCTCAGCTTTTTAGACTGTCATCAGACTTTTCATTCTTAATGTCAGTCAACACCTCAGTCTTAGCAGTTGCTCAACACCCCCCCCCCCCCCCCCCACACACACACACACACACCCTTTAACCCTTGCTCTGTGCTTCTCTGTAATTGGTGGTTTTCAGCTATGTATATACCTTATATTAGCCAATGTGTATATCAAAGAAAGATTTTGTTTTCTCGGTGAAATACTGAGAATGAGAAAAGCTTGTTTTAGTTTCTATCTTTCTTTTTGTGTTTTCACCACTGTCTCTTTACCTCTCTTTCTGATTGACAAGTGGTAACTCCACAGTATTTAAGTACTAGTGGTGCAGACAGAAGCACTTTGTTCATGCATGTTGGTTGGCTGACTTTAGCGAGTTTCCATCCAATCCAAACATGACCTTCACACATGGGGATCCAGTCCATTGGATCTGGATGAGCTTGAGGTTTGGGGTCTGACAGTTAGGACGAAAGAACGAAGGAGTGGAGATTTTAAAAATGGTTCATAGTGTATCTTCTTAACTTATCTGTTTTGACATCTTGACTTTAGCCTTCACAGACATTTTAAATCCTTATATAAACACTTCAAATGTTATAGAGTACAAAAAGCTAAAGGCAAAGTTAAAATGTTGTCAGTAGTTTTATCACTAATGCCCATCAGCCAGATTAAAGATAAGAGACAGCATACTCCACTTTTGCTGTCAATGCTACTGTAATTTGCATATTTTATGTTGCCGTTAGACAGGCACAACTATACAGCTACAAGGTTAAAAGAGCAAAATGTGGTGTGCACAATTGCTCGATGTCACCTGTGGAGGTGAATCAGGAAGCAATGCCCAGCAGGTGGACCCGTTTGAAAAAGAAATCTTGTCTTTTCCAAAGAAATTGCAATATTGAGTAGACATTGCTCAAATGTGATAAAGCTATGTAGAGTATTTTTCTCATCTCTAATTGAGCAGTTACGTACATGTGTGTGGTTACAATACCTCAGATGCTCTTGTGCTGGTCCCACCTCTATAAGGTTTCAATAAGAATGCGAGACCTCATTCGCTGGGGTTTTACTGCAGGTTAAAACTCACACACCTCCAGCTTTCTCCTGTGAAAACATTCTTTTCCGGTGTGATATTACAGGTGATTTCCTATAGATAGTTCATTACTATCTGACTCGCTTTCCACTCACTAGGAGTTGTAAATCTTTCAGTCCTAGCTTTATGAGAACAAGCTCTTGTTGTGAAAGTCATTCTATTATTTCCAAAATACTTCTGGCTGCAGTTTAGCATTATTCAAACTAAGGTCCAGATTGTAGGTCTTCTGACAGGGAGTGCTGTGATGTTCCTCCCATATTTCTTCAGCTTTTTACACCCTTTTTATTGGCAAGGAATCCAGTAATTTTTATTCATTCATGTTCTGTAACACTTAATCTAATTTAGGGTCATAAGGGGGTGGAACGTGTCCCACCAGTTAGCAAGTGAGACTTGGGGAACCCCTTGAACAGGTCACCTGTCTGTCTCCGGTCAGATATAGTCATTAACAGCAGATACATTATTTTTAAAAGGAATGTCATCAATACATAAATGCAACTATTTATAAACACATCCAGGAGTCATATTAGGATTCATTTGTAAGGAAAATAATATTTTAACACGCTGAAAAAATAAAAGAAAATTTGTCATTGAAACTCAGTAATAAAAACAATCATAAGATAGTTTTAGTGATTCTCATCTTTTCTATATTAGTGGTGGTAGCTTTAGGCTGTTATCCTGGGGATCATCCACACTGCGCCAAATTGCAATAAGGCCTGCAAAAGCCTTTTAGCAGGCCACCTTTTCATCCATGCGGAACTGGGTCTGAACCCAGGTACCAAGGTGGATAAGGTCTGAAACCTCTACAGTCTGTGTTAGGACACCATAACCGCACAACTGGGGGATATGATGTCAATGTGCCGAACACATGCCAAACGGAACAGTAACAGCATCGGTGACCACTGTGTTGTGGTGGTGCTCCAGACGGTCCTGGCTTGTTTGCTCCTTTTACAACTAAATACTTCTCTTCAGCATCAACGTGCATGCAGAAATAGAGAACAGCATATATCAGATATTACACAAATGTCATATGAGCTTCCTGCAAATGAACCTTCATCTGCACATGCACTACATCTTGTTCTATCTTGAGTGTTAAGCTTTAAACATCACAGCACCCTCCTTTCTCCTGGTTTTCGCCACCATGTTCACACCTCAACTGTCTTTGGTATTGTATGGACATAGAATAAATAAAAGTACCTTTGCCCTGGATGTTTTTTTGTTTGTTTAGGATTTAATAGTCATTACGATTTATTGTAGCAAATAATGTGTTGCTGTTTTTTTAATCACTTGTGCTGCAGGATAAGTAAATATTTTTAGATCAAACCCATGCCCGCTTTTATTATGTCATTTGTGTTTTTAAATCTCTTTGTGGTGAGATTTATTTAATTTTTTAATGAAAATTGACTCACTGCAGACAGTTCAACAGTTTGAGAAGTAGATACTTAAGGCACCGGAGCAAAAATGGAAAAAATGTTCATCTATCAAAAATAGAATTTATAAATGGTTTTTATGCACCGGCAATATGTGTTTTAGAGAACAGTGTTGATTCCTTTTAATTAAAAGTAAATAGGATGTGAATATACATCTAGGAGCTGAAAAAAATAATATATTGATTTGATTACCACATTAATTCAATGAATTTCTGCTATTATAATGTTCAGATTGTAATATGAATCTACTGTCTATTAAAATAATTATTTTTCATTGTATTTGTTAAAATAGGTCAGAACTAAACCAGTAAAAGTCTCACATGGCCAAGCCAAAGAAAAAAAAAACATTCGAGGAGCCATGTGTATTATTTTACTCATTGATACCTCTGTTTGATTCACCCTCCCTCGCTGTCCTCGTCTGTCTTCCTGTCCTGTTGTTGCTCATGTAGAGGGGTGTGTGTACTGGCTGGTGTTGTTGTTATCTGTTTACAGATCCGTGTTTGTTCAGAGCTTTATCATGTTACAGGACAGCCCATGCTAGTCTCAGTGACATTCATGCACGTGACACACACACACATACACTGACAGACAGATACAACAGATCAACAGTAGTCTAGTTTAGAGTGTCAGCTAATCCTCAAGCAGTTGCTGAAGCATCAGTCTCCAGCTGGACCTCTTGAATTTTGGCAATATCCCACAGCCAAGGGTTTGTTTTTGTCTCTGTATAACTGCTAGACCTCACAGAATTTTTGAAGTTTATCTAGGTGTTTTATTTTGATCTAGTTCATTTAGAAATTTCCTTTCCTTTCCCTCTTTCCTTTTTTTTTTTAAAAAAAATCATTTTCTGTTTTGGCAATCTTACACATTTTGAAAAGACTTAAGTCTTATTCATAAATATGTTCTGCTTCAAATTTAAAGTAGCACACTCCTTTACTCTTTTATCTTCCTCACTTTTCTTCTCTTTTTTGTTTTTTTCTAATTCTTTCTTCACCTGTTAATCTATTTGCACATTTTAAATAACCTCTTGAGATCATTTACTATCTACATGTTGTGTCATCCTCTCTTTGAACAATAAAAATGAGAAATTATCAAATAACTAAAAAGGGCCCACTCTACTTGTGAATAATTTGGTGTGTTTTAAGAATGGGTATGTGATTAGTGCAAACTGAGTGTGAAAACGGATTCAGACTGCAGACACAAGGCAAATGAATTTGTATAGCACAATTTAACAACAGGGTTATTTATGTGTTTACAGAAACAAAACACAGGCGTTATTCAAAATTACAACAAGAAAGAATGAAAAGAAAATAGCAAAAATGATTTAAAATCATGATCAATTCCAGATTAAAGAAACATAAAACTTAAAATAATGTAAAATAAAAAATACAGAAATGCAGCAGAGAACAGGAGGGTCTTTAATCTGGATTTAAAAAGTGTTTCAGATGATCTGAGGCTTTCCGGGAGTTTGTTCCAGACATGTGGAGCATAGAAGCTGAATGTAGCTTCACCATGTCTCATTTTGACTATGGGAACTGATAAGAAACCAGATCCAGATGACCTGAGGGGTCTTGTAAGTTCATACTGGGTCAAGAGGTCTCTGATGTATGTTGGATCTAAACCATTCAGATCTTTATAAACCAGCAACAGAACTTTAAAGTCTATCTTCTGATGGAGAGCCAGCCAGTGTAAAGACCTTAAAACTGAACTGATGTGGTCCACTTTCTTGTTATTAGTGAGAACTCTAGCAGCAGAGTTCTGAATTAGCTGCAGGTGTCTAATTGATTTGTTTGGAAGACGTGTAAAGACACTGTTTGTAATCAAGCCGACTAAAGATGAAAGCATGGACTAGTTTTTCCAGGTTCCCTTGTGCCCTCAGACCTTTTACTGGTGATAGTAGGCGGATTTTATTATTCCCTTAATGTGTTTTTCGAAATTTAGGACAATTCCCTCAGTTTTGTTTTTGTTTAACTGAAGAAAGTTTAGACACATCAGGTCATTAATGTCCTCAATGCATTTACTCAGATCCTGTACAGGACCTTGGTTTCCAGGTGACACTGTAATATAAATTTATGTGTCACCTGCGTAACTATGGTAACTAATGTTATTCTTTATGACCTGTCCCAATGGGAGCATGTAGATGTTAAACGGAAGAGGTCCCAGGATGGAACCTTGGGGAACTCCACATGTAACTCTTGTTTGCTCAGATCTGAAATTAGCGTTTTGAACCAATTTATTACAGAGCCAGAGAAGCTAACCCAGCTCTCGAGTCATTGAAGTAATATGTACTGTGTCAAATACAACACTGAGATCCATTTCTCCAGATTTTAGCTGTTAATGGGATAAAACCATGTCATGTCATGGATTTTATATTGGTTTTAAGGGGACACAGTGTATTTCCCTTAACCTGCTATTGATGAACCAAATACTTGTTTAATAGTTTGGATTTTGTCTGTGAAGAATTTGGCTCATTGCAGCCTTGGTGGAATAAAGTTCAGATGCTACAGACACAGGAGGGTTTTTCAGCCTGTCGACTGTAGCAAATAAGGCCCGAGCATTATGACAGTTTTCACTAATAATATCAGAGAAATAGGACTTGCATTCCTTAGTTGTAAATTATAGGAGTACAGTTTCTCTTTATACGTGTCATAATGAATCTGTAGATGCAATTACAAAAGTCTGGGCTGCACGAGATCAGCCGTGTAGAACCCTGCCAATCATTAAAGACAACTTATGGCACATTAGACGAGACCAATGCAAATACCCTTATTCTCCTTCTAGACTTTGGGATTTCTTATCAGAAAAAAAATCACATTTTAAGTTTTATTTCCTTTAAATCAAGACAATATATTAATTTATTGATTTTCTTTGTGCTTGTTTGCATTCACATGTAAACACGTTTAATTATCAAATGTGTTTTGTACAGCATGATGTGTCAGCCGGAGCACTAAAGGCAGCGCTGGATGGAGTGGTAGAGGAGTGTGTGAGCTTTGTGGGAGTGGACATTAACATTTGCTCAGAGATGCTGATGAGGTAGGTGACACAGAAATACAAGTGCAGTATTGTACTGTGTGAAAACATGAAGCTGTTTTAAAAGCAAACAAACTAATGTCTTGCATAGTTTCATAGTTTCTATCATACTTTTCTTCATGATGCACTAAAACTGTTGCAAGCATCTTGGAGAACTTGCTACAGTTCTCCTGAGAATGGTCACCTCCATTGCTTCTGTTCATGCTTTTCAGACTAAACATCAGTGGTGCAAAAACACTGTGCACAGCAGTGTTCATACGTCTTCACAAGATGGTTGCACATGTGCGCTTATTCTGCATATATATATACAGACACGAGCATATTCAGAAAAAAGAAATGAAGCATTACTCAGACATGTGACATAGTTTCCCTTTGCAGTCACAACATGGCAAAGCTTCCTCCACACTCATGCACAGACATTTGATTAATGTGCACGTACACACACAGCTTGCCATTTTTCTATTAGAGTAGTACTTCACACCCTGGCCCCACTTACTGGGCTTGCTGGAATCAAGAGAGAGGATTAGGCAAGTTTGAACACACATCATCATACATGCTGGCAGTCAGACATATTGTACATGACAACACTACACCTCATGCATGTTTGCTGCAAACTATCAACTATGTACATAGGACATACTAAGTACACACATTTAACATGCCTTTAGTGTTTTTACTATTAAAATAAATGGTGTGAAATGAGCTGGCATGGACTGTGAGGCAGGCATCAAGTCATCTGTTTACCTGTCTAGTCTGAAAGTGAGCTTTTTCCATTCCCCGCCACAAGTTTTGCTACCCTCACATACACACATGAAGCACACACAGACATGTTGATGACTGAGGTATTATGTGGAGTGTTGACATAGCAGTGTGTTTGAGAGTGAGTCACTCACCGTGGGCATTAACATGGTCGGCCTAATTGAGCTTCAAATCACCTCTCTTCTTTGCTTGGCCAAAGCTGGTCAAATATACTCATTAAATATTAACCCATGTCTGTTTCTTATAATTCGTGACTTATTTTAAATTTTGGGTCGCAGTCAAAGAATCTGTTGCTTGTTTGCTTGTTATAATTTGTTATTTATTTGTTAATGTCGTAAGTGTAAAAGGCAGATCTTAGATTTGTCCATAAATTGTTGTAAATGCTGTAAATAATGTGATGCGGTCATTAATCTGTGTCATGTGTTGTATATCTTAGGCATGTAGCAGGCTTAAATGCAGGCAAGGCTCGGAGTATTGCAGAGTGGAGAGAGCAGAATGGTTCCTTCATCAACAGGGAGCAACTCAAACTAGTCAAAGGCATGGGGCCCAAGACCTTCCAGCAGTGTGCTGGCTTCATTAGAATCAACCCTCAAACCCTGAACAGGTACACACTCATGTATAAATCTGAAGACTCACACAGTCGCACATTATTGAGTTGGATCCAGTTCACACTGCTCTTTTATTTGTTAGTTAATCTAGATATTTATTACCAATAAGATTGGAATTATCTTAAAGGGGCCATATTATGCAAAATTAACTTTAATGATCTTTTAACCTTCTATAAGTGTTAATTGTACCTTAAAACGATCCTGGAAGTAGTTTTATTTTTCATCCATGCGTTTTTGAAGTTTTATCGAAGAGTGCAGCTTAAGCAGAGAAAACGGCTGACTCCGACACGGCACGGTGGAGACACCCCCTCCCTTACCTGAAAACTTTAACTCGTGATCTCCTCCAGGAAGTGTGCATGTGGCTGCTGCTGCACTCTCGTGAACAGTCACACGTGTAACTGCACGCAGACTACACACAACCCCTTTCTGGCAGGGCAGGGGAGCAGCAGAGACATAGAGCAAGCAGGAGAAATACAGACCCAGGCGTTCACAGTTCCGGCTTGAAATCTCTCAGCAACAATTGAATGAGATGGCAAAACTAGAGTATGGTGCAAAATGCATTATATTATCATAGATGTGCATAGGATAGACTGTAATATGGCAAATATAGCACAATATTACCCCTTTAATGTTTTTTAAAGAATTCAAAATTGTATTTTATATTTAGTTGAAGATGATGCATGAATGTTCAAAAGTGATTGTCATATAGTGTAAAGACTGACCAATATATTGAGTGGTTTAAAGAGAACGAGTAAACGAGCAGTGTATTTGGTTGGAATACATTTGTAGCTGCTTGCGTGGCTCAATATCATTACAACTAACTAGAAGAGCACTCGGAGAGTGCAAACCATCCCAAAATATTATTTACTCACACATGATCTTTGTGTGAGTGAAAAACAGCAGACAGAAACGGCATGTAGGAGGCATCAGCTGCAATAACATGAGTGGCTATCTCACAGTGTTAAAGAATCCTTCAAAACCTTCCTGGATCCAGACGGTAATTCGGATCCAAAATGTAATGACCTCTTTAGAATCCCATTCTGGATATATCCTGAAAATTTCATGAGAATCCGTGGATAACTTTGTGAGTCATGTTGTACACAGACAGACAGATAAACGCTGGTGATAACATAACCTGCTTGTCGGAGGTAACAATGTAATCAAAGATAAAAAAAAAAAGATTTAAAAAAAAAAAAGGCTTTATCTTGGACTAAATTTCAATTGCATCTTTTTGTCAAACAGTGTGAAATCTTTACCTCAGCCTGCCCAAACAGTGTCAGAAAAACCAGCAGCTAAGAAGGGCAAAGGGAAGACTGGTGTCAACATACCGACTTCATTAAACCCCCTGGACCAGACCTGCATACACCCAGAGTCCTACCATGTGGCCCAAAGGTATGGTACATGCAAACACATCACCACACACACACTTCCACATCAGCTTACCCCACTGGCTAAATCATGTTCAGGCTAAGATGGAGTTCATTTTGACACCATCTCATATGGGGTTGGTTATAGCTGTGGAGGACTCTGATTTGATTTTGGGAGACATGGGATACAAGAGAGGAGGCGTTGGCTTTGTGTTTGTATATGATAGTGTTTATGTGTGTGTGTGTGTGTCCTTGTGTGAGAAATTATTGTTAGCACTCCCGATGCTGATATCAAAAGCACATTGAACATCTGCCCCAGAATTCTAAGTGTGTGTGCGAATGCATGTGTATGTGTGGACCTTGTATCCTGCAGCTGTAGTCACTCAGCTGTGTTTAGTCTACATAAGCTTTGACACAAGTGGCTTTAAGCATTGCTCCCCTCATGTTGATGCTCCTTTAATAGTCTCAATGCATGTGTGTGGGATAATGTATCTCTGGGCAAACATGCAGATAAACTGATGTTGCTTCAAACTCTAGATTTATGCTTTTGTGTGTTTGGTGTAGTGGATTGTGTAGATTACTAAGAAAATAGCTAAAAGTACCGCCTCCAATGTTTTTGAACAATTTTTCAAGTTAAATTTTCCTTTTTCAGTATTATTTCATGACTGAAAACTATTTTTCACCTATATCTGTTGATATAGTTCTTATTCTTAGTAGTGTTTATTAGGGGGTAAATTTGATTCTCGATTTTTAAAAAATGCAATTAATTTTCTTACTCCGCATTGCTCAACCCCCCCAAAACTTTTTCTTTAACATCTTCGTATATGGAAGGCAAAACTTTAGTCGTAAGATGTTACCTGCTGGGCATACTGTATCGTGGCTCATGTACGCTAATAAAATGTTTAAATCCAGCATTTCCCACCACTGAATAAGGCTGCAGGTCTGCTGTTATTGATAACCCTACAGTGTTAGTTATTGCTTTTGCACGAGCGGAGGTCTGTGGAAGTTTTATTGCAAATGAGGATGGAATAGTTAACTAGACCTGTGTTACTGTTTTTCTGGTTGTTCAATCTAAATCTTTGTGATGCTGACAAATCTGTCCTGCCACGTTCGTAGTGTTTCACGTAACGGAGTTCGATAGAAAATCGAAATCGTGATACCCATAATATTTATTATCACAACTCAGTTACATTCATGCATTCTGTTTAAAGTTAAATAAAAACATATAATCTTGAAAATTAGTGGTTTAAAATGAAATAAAGTCACAAATATGAGTCTTGCACAGGATTAGTTTTTTTTCCTTCTTTGTTGTGGTCCTTTCACAAGGTAGAAATGATCCTGAACAGCTAGAAACCACCAGAAGTCATATTGGTCAGGGGGATATTTAAATGCAGTAAAATGAGACACAAAATAAAGAAATTAACCAGGAGAAGAAAAATTACTATGCAAGTTTGCTAACTTTGAACGCTTCTTTGTCTGCTTTATATTTAGGAACTTTAGATTGTTACTACAGGCTGTAGTTTATTTCACCCTTTTGCTTTTAAGATCCTAAATTGTGTGTTTGCAAAAGTTAAGTCCCTCTGTTGTAACTGTTTTGACTTAGTTTAGTATGGATTAAATTCTTGAAAAAAAGAGGATCCAAGCTTATACTTACTTTTCCTCCAGTGTGAACAGCCTTATGTCATCTTGATGCAAAGCCATTTTTCAAAGGTGCGCCACGTCTCTGCAAAATAGATTATTGAATTTTGTGAGTGTTCATTTCATCTGGTCAATTTGGCCGTCTCTTCTCATAAACCATCAGGTTAGAACTGTAATGGAAGTCTTTGATTCATCTGCTTTGAAACCTTAATTCATGTTGCTATGCTTGCAAAAACATACAGGAATTAGAAAAAATATCTTATGTGGATGGTCTTTAATTTAGTATCTTTTGAGATCTTTTAGAAATGCTTCTTTAAAATCACCAATCGTGTATCCTTGCAAACCTCTTATTGATTAGATGGATCATTTGATGCAAAAGCATTCTAGATTTCTTACAGTTTTTTTTTTTTTTTTAATTCTCACCAACCAGTGATGAGATGAGGTTTAGAGGCGAGTATTGTGAAGGAATGCTGTGTGAGTGGGTGTGTGTGTGAGTGCACGCATGTGTGTAAGAATGTGTGTTGTGTCTTTATGGTGTATAAAGAATATCATGTTCATCACATTAGTGGAACTGGATCCTCTATTACAGCTCACAGCCCACACATCAGCCCTCTTTTTGAAACTATATACCCCACACATGTAAAAAGCAGAAACACAAACGTACAGACACAGTTTGGCCACCTTTGTTTCAGAGATGATGATATTTCTTTGCAAAACTGAAAACTTTGTTGTTATTCCCAGTTGTCAACAATAAACTGTTTGACATCTAAATATCAGTACAAACATACTTTATGAGACAACTAAGTTAGTTCCAATATTTCAGTAATATTTGCAGTAATCTGGTCGGAGGTGGAGGGGCTCCCTCCTGATGGATCTTTCTCTGATAAGTTACAGTCTAGGTCCAGTATTTCTATAACACTACACAGAGTGGTTCCGTGCTGCGGGTCTGGATAAAATCTATATCACAGCCCACCCAATCCCACATTCATACATAGACACACACACTACATATATTTGCACAGTGGGGCCAGTAATTATACAAGTATGAGTCCAGCAGTGGTGGAGGACTTTGGACTGCTGGTTCCCCTTAAATACTAACATACACCTCTGAAAAGTGAGATGAGCAACACACATCTGAAATTACAGATCGCCATTTTCTCTGCTCAAGACATGTCTGATAGTAAATGTCTGTAAATTGTTAAACTATGGTCTATTAATTTGGTATATGATGACTTTCCTGTAGTTGTACCACAGACCTTAATTATTAAGACCAACAAACTAAGATGTTTGAGAAGTGCATTGCTATCTTGTTAGCTCTTTATTTCTGGCTGGGTGTGTATTTTAGACAACTTAGCTGTCAGACGCAATTTCTTTTCCTGTAAAAAGACATATGGTTGGAAAGAGAAGTAGCTAAGGGAGGCACAAGAGCGAAGGCTTTAGTATTAGCCAAACATCTTAAGATTTTGCTCCAAAGGTGGTGTTTCCTCATCACGAAGCCATTTTTGGCACATACCCTGCTACTATTTTGTACTGATGCAGCTTACTGGTGTTGAGGGATTGATTCTGCTTGTCTCTTCCTCTTGTGGACAGTGGCTTTGACAGTCTGAAAGACACAACTGTTTCATACAAAAGTTTGTACACAAGCTGTTTCGTGTTTCATCTGCACAATCCTGCTCCTGCCAAATGAGCATTTCTGAGCAACATTGTACGTGAATCAAATTTGTGTGTGTGTTTTCACCTGTTCTGTCCATCACGGGGTAGACAGCTGCCGAGTCTGTTTGGCGTCAGGCTACCATTGAGCGACATCCATCATGGACGCTGCCCAACTGGTCCACACATGAACATAAGCATTGAGGAAACTGCATTAACATCTATCACCAGCTGTGCCCAGTGTCTGCTGTAAATAATATTTGCAGTATGTACAATGCACACTCTGACACATATTTTTCATTTCCTTTTTTTTTTTTTGCTACTTTGGCTCTGGGTCAGTTTTGTTCGTGTCTGTTTGGATTGCAGGCCTGCTAATTAGTGTATATTTATATTTCCAATGCTGTAAAGATGTAGAGTTGTAATTTAACTGATTGTCCAGACATTATAGAGTGATACATGATGCTTAAAAAGAGCTAGGTGTGTAATTGATAGACATTGTGTCCTATTGTAGCACAGTAGACATAAGACAAGGTGTAAGGGCGTTTGCAGCTTGTAGTGGATGGACCTGATTTGCCACAGTGTAATCGACATAAGTGTTTATAAAATGGAAAAGTTCACCTTTGCAGCTGATGCATTTCTACCCTCTCTTAACTTTAGCTGCATTCCTTAAGGAGTGTTGCTATTTAGTGTCAGTTAAATTCAGTCTTCTGTATGACTTCTCCATTTGCTGTTGCTGAAGTGGGGAAATATATGGCCAACACTAACTTATGAAGTTACTGCTACTTTACAGAGGTGGATCAGATTTGAAACTGTGGTATAATACGTTCAGAGGTTCAAGAAGCTGCTGTGAAATGCTTGAATGAAATGTAACTAATTAATCTGCTAATTGACAAATTTTAAATTCCTTAAAAAGCACTGATGTCATTGTACATCATTATTAATGCAAGCCCACACCCAGATGAGTTTTTTCTTCCATTTATTAATCAGTTTTTTAGATTTTTCTGGTACATGCGGTCTTTATTATGCAATAGGAAGATGGGAAAGGGACTCGGAAAGGAAGAAGGGATGACATGCAGCTAAAAGCCAGATGCATGAAATACCGCCCTACTGCTCCAGTCCACTGCTTCCGACAGTCATGGAAAAAATTATTAGACCACCCTTGTTTTGCAAAATTTCATGTTCCTTTTTAATGACTGGAATAACTGAAGGTACATTTGTTTGGAAAACAATATTTTTTTCCAGGACTATCTGCATAGTGACTCTCCGTCTAAGCTGATACTTTAGATTGGATCAGTACACTCATACACACAATAACATAACATACACGTCTTTGGATATTGGACAGAATTCCGGCTACACGCCACATCACAATAGTTGGAGTACTCTTATGAAAAATTACTTGATTGTCTAAAGACATCCAAAATACGTGAAAATTTTGTTTGATATTTATTATTTATTTACTTTTTATGGCCTCTGGCTTCAGTGTATAAACGTAACCTTTTTTTAAACAATGATCAAACATGGGATATTTAGCAACACATTTCATATGATTTACTTTTGATAAACAACACTTTTCTGCAGATATTAAGAAAGCCCAGATTTTACTCTCTATCGGTGAATATTCAGCTTGCTGACTGGCCAACAGGAAAACGTTAAGCAGAAGTAGTTGGTTGGGAGGTCCTTGCAGATATTTTATTTAGATTAATTTGCCATCATTCATTTAATTGGATAAAGCAATGAAAAGAGATTGAGTTTTTTTTATGAATTAATGGCTTGAAATCTAAAAAAATTTGAATTTATTTAAAACAAAAATGATCTTTGTGTGAAAAGTTCAAATAAAAGATTTTTGATAGACTGGAAATAATGGATTTATTTTCATTAAAACATTGGAAAAATTGCAGGAATACTTCAGAGCATATTTCTTTACTTCCTTGACATGGAAATAAAATGAGTGACAAAATATTGAGATATTGAGATTTTATCATCAACTGAGAAAATTATGTTCCTTGGCATTAGTTACAGCCCAGAATGAATTAAACAGATGTATTATACTGTAAAATGTTAAATATAGTTCAGTTTTTATTAAAATTAATGAATTACTGAAATCTAGCTAAAAGTTTGGATTTAATAACAACTATAGTTGTGTATTTAGATTGCTTTAAAATGAACAATTTGCATTTATATGCGCTTGTTTAGAAAATATGGAAGGGACAAGGGGGAGAAAAAAAACCCAGTAACATCTACAATAATGAATTATCCACAATAAAACAGTTTTTTGATATTACAAGTTACATTTGTGAAATTTCACATGTTATGCAGTTAAACATTCAATAATGAGCTGATTTGAAATGTAAAAAGTTAGGTGATAGTTTTTTATTTAAACCCTGTAAAAATGTGATAAATAATTCAACAATTCTGATATTTTAGATTCTGTCATAGCAAGGAGCCTTTGACACTGATTTCCTGCATGTTTGCGTTTCCCATTTTAATTTTTCTAATCTTCTTGTGTTTTTGAATGGTCTGTTTTTCTTTGCCCCTGGTTTTGTCATCACTTTACCTCCCTCCTATCATCTTTCCTCCTCTGTTCCTTCATTCCTCATAGAGTTTTCCAGTTTGTAATATTATGTCTCTCCTGTCCAGATTTCTGTCCCTCGTAGGTGGGAGTGTGGACCAAACCGGGACCGCAGGCCTGCAAAAGTGCGTGGAGAGCAAGGTCAAAGCCAGCTCTTTGGAGGAACTCGCCCGGTCAGTCGACACCGTGCCCGAGACCCTGAAACTCATTATAGACGGCCTCACGCAGCCCCCAGGGTTTGACATTCGACAAAGTAAGACTTTTTCCACTCAGCGTAATAAGTTATTTACATTGTTAACCAAAACATTAAAAGACCAAAATAATTTAACATTGGTATTAAGTTTATTTTAGAATGAAAAAACAAGGAAAAACGTGCGGATAGAAACGATTTCAGCATATTCAAACACATACGCTTAACATTTACACAGATTCTTTAAAGTAAAATGATATTTAACTTAGTCAGTGTTTGTATATGTATAATATTGATTATAATACTGAACATATCGCCTAACACCGCATATTCAATTAATCTAAAACAAACAACTGTTTCTTCTAACATATGGTTTTGCGCAAAAAACTCTTAACTGAGAAGAAAATGAAGTATTCTGAATGGCAGGAAAAGGACTATTATCTTCAATGTAGCAGCTACAGGAACCTCTGTTAGTCTCTCATCTTTCCCTCATAATGTTCTTTACAGCTCCCTAATGACTTACAGAAAATCAAACTCTTCAACGGGTTTGCTAGTTACAACACACACCGGCTTTTCTTGCCTCGACTGTAATTGGCATGTCTTGGCAGCGTAACTTGATAGGAACTGACAGTGCTGTGGCTTCCTCCCTGTAGCCCAACAATGCAGGCACTATGTTTCTGACAGGGTGTGATGGGTCCAGCAGACTGTGTTGTTGGACCGTTGGACCAACAAATGCAAATGCACAGAACTGTTTTTCTCTTTCTTCTGTTGCTCTCGAGATAAATATGAACAAACTTTAACTTTTTTTAAAATATTTGCTTTAATTCAAATTATTTTTCTTAAAGGTAAAAACGAGTAAAACAAAATAAACCTGCTTTTTAAAATGTTTTCATTTCACATCTGCAAATTGGACATTTCTACATCCAAATCAATTAAATTTACTGGAAACAGACACACATATGATTTGATGATCAAAGTAAATAGAAGTATGAGTCTAATTACAGGTATAAAACTGGTGTGTGTAATGGCTCATTTGCATGAATGGACATTTAGGTAAGTTTGATTTAAAGGATAGAAGTGATAAAAACTAAAAGTAAGAAATATTTTCCAGTCCAGACGTTATTCTTTTGTTTGCTTTTATTAGTAAGACTGTTTTTTCCTTGTTGTGTCTAAATAAACACAAAGAGGTGAAGAGTTTGGCTTCAGTAAGTATTTTTCTGTTGATCTTATGTTTATAGACTAGTTAGTTTATTCCATCGCCTCATTATCAAACGTTTGTCTTTCATGTAACCCAGAAAAGGTCAAGCTAAATAGCCACCTAGTGCTGGCCAACTCTTTTAAAAAGAAGGAACGCAGCTTCAGAGTTCATTCTCAGGTTGGCCCTATTCGATTGCACTAAACTTCTCTTGGCCCCATCGCCTGTGCTCAGCTGAGTAAACAGATGGGCTGAAGCTACCGCATGAAATCAGTGCTGTGGGGAGGATAATTGAACCGGACTATTTCCTGGAGCGCAAGCCTTCCTTGTTTGTGTTAGTGGTACAGAAAGGGGGAAAAAAGATGTTATGAGCAGGCAGAGTGGAAACCAGGGTGGATCGAATACTGAAAAAATGTGGAAATGTTATATGTTTAGTGTTTAGTTACTTGTTGTAACGTAATATCTTTTTGTTATTTCTGCCGCATCTCCAGTTTACTATCTGCTGGCTGAACCTTATCTATGTGGTGTATTTTCTCCCACAAAAGCCATCTTGCAAACTTTTAAATTCTTCTTTTGACATCCACAGATTTTGGCCAAGCGGACTTTAAGCGAGGAATTGTGTCGATGAGTGACCTGCGGGTGGGTGCGGTGCTGACAGGCCGGGTGGACAACACAGCTCTGTTTGGAGCTTTTGTAGATATCGGAGTCGGCCGCTCGGGCCTCATCCATAAGAGCAACATCACACTGGACAAACTGCCTGTGAGCCAGCGCCGTCGCAGCCTGGTTTTGGGACCTGGGGAGAGGGTGGAGGTTCGAGTCCTCAGTGTTGACGTTCCAAGGGGACGGATCGGGCTGGACCTGATCAGGGTCTTGCAGTAAATTCACATGATTTTCATATATAATGTTTTATAGTTGGCCAAAGGAAATGCATGGAAAGGAGTGCGAGTGGTAAATAATGATGTTTAACATTTTTTTGTTTGTTTGTTTGAGCTGAAACACAGCAAACACATTTACATTTACAGGAATCCTGTTAGGAATATTTATTAGAATGGTCATAATTCATAATTGTGGAAAAAAAGTGGGTTGCTGCAGTTTTTAAACTGCATTGAAGGCTGTAATAGTTTATTTCTTTTTTTAAGTTCTGCACATTGATCAGCAATGTTGTTGTTTTAAAGTGAAGATGCAACAGTATTTGAAATTAATCCCCGGATTTCGTAATTCAAGCTAAATTCTTCTGCTTGGTGACTCTGGTGAGAGATAGTCCTTTGTTATTAGCACTTTAGCTGTAATGTTGATATCTTCATACTTGAATTGCTTTAACTGTTTAGAAAGTGGAACCTGAACATAACTTTGTTTTGTGCTGCTCTGAAAAAGTTGTTAAGACACAGCTTCATATTCTTTGTTGTTCACTGACCTACCATGAACACATTGAAATGAGCTCTTAAGATGATAACTGAAACATCTTGCCAACATGTACATCATTCATTTCCCTAAAATGAAGGTTGAGGAAAGTGTGCATGAGTGAATATGGTGAGGAGAGAAGCTGGCATGAGGGGGCAAGAAAAGAGAAGCAAAGGGAACTGAGGGGCGGATGTGTGGTGTGATGGAAAGAAGCAAAAGACAACAGGAGTTAAATACCAAGTTTTGTTTCCAGAAAATGTGAAAAAGCATGTTTGGTGGAGGGCTGGTGGTGGATGATGCGTGCTGGAAGGGGATGGTAGAAGAATATGGGAGGGGTTTTGTCTCCCACAATGCAAAGCCTGGAGGCTTTTTAGGCACAGTCCCAGACGCAATTATCCCATGACACACACACTAATCAGCTGCTTTAAAATTAATCCCAGAATCCCCGTCCACATTATCTAATTTGTTTGTTTTTATGAAACTGGAATAAATAAAAGATAGATAAAATATGGTTGTGAGACAGCCTGAGGTCTCCTGAGCTAAACATTATACCGAATGCAGATTACCTCACTGCTTTGCTTTCTCTCCTTGGACCAACAAATGGAATATATTCCTGACAGACAAGAAGATGCTCAGTCAAGATTAATCAGAGAAAGCAGTTTAGTGATGATCTGAAAAAACATCCACATACAGTTTTGTTTCTTTATATATTTTTTCATGGACTTATGTCAATAAAAGATTTTCTTTTCAAGTCATTCTTTTTGCATTTGACGTTAACTCCTCTTGTCAGTTTGTTATCTTTTCTTTGCTTTGATAAGCTTGGCTGACTCGCTTGTTTGAATGTCCCCAGTGTTTTTGTTTTGGGGAAAGAACTTGTCCAAGTAGACACAGCTTTCCCTCAGCACCGTTCCTACTTGTCCTGCCTTCAATTTTCCTCCCTCTACTAAACGTGAGCCCACAGACAGGACGGCCAATCTGGCTGCCGGCTACCGCTGCCCCTCAGAGTTTTCGTCAAACATTGTCCAGTAATGAGCTGGTGATGAGAAGCAGAGTGACCGCAGGGGAAGGTGTGGTGTTCTCCGTTATCTGCTGCTTCATTGACTTACAGCTGTTCTGTTATGGAGTGAGCTCAGGTGTGTCTTGTGGCTTTAGTAAAATATATTATTTAAAAAATTGATACTAAGCAAGCTACTATGACTTTTAGGCATGATACATTTGGGCTGTTTGGTATTTAATACAACTTGGCTTGTTAAAACTCATTAACTGAGACACAGATGTGAAGTGGTCATGCAGGGTTTCCTGTTGTTCTTGTTTGTAAGCCAGCAAACAACAATAACAAGAAAACAAAGATGGATACCAAAATCTTCTTACCTTTTTTTGCACAGGAGCAGAGAGAATAGTTCTCACAGCTAGAGAAAGCACCTGCAAAGCACAAACTGAGTGGAGAGTATTGCTTTCTCTGTAGATTTTGGATTTCTGGGACCACCTGTAAAAAGCTGGAGTCGGAGTGATGTGTTCAACCAATAAAGGCTGCAATGCTGTGTTGTGTAAAAGTTAGAAAACAGTTTGGTGCATTGAGTAAAACCATGGTAGAAATAAAAATAAACTGTTTGGTTTCAGTGACATGAAAAGTTTAGGATCAGCTTGTTTATTCAAATGGCACTGAAGAAATCGTAGACGTGCAGGAGCTAAGTGTTGGAAGATGAAGCAAGGAAGGATTGCTTCATGTTTCACATCTTTGTGCCTTCAAGGTGAGCTGCATACCTGCACCTGGTAAGATGGGATATTTGGTGCAAAAATGACTCATTTTCATGACTTATGTCACCTCTGAATCAGAAAAACCTTTACCCGTAGGTGCAATGGATGTTGGCCTTATGTGGTGATATTATGTGGCTAATTTTAAAATGGATTAGACATCATAAAAACCCTGCCACTTCATTAGTAATCCTTATTTTTTTATGGAGAAATGTCAAAGCTCTACTTACTGTAATCAATACAGTCGGTATTACAGGCTTACTGCATTTGGAGAACCTGTTGTTGGTGTTTAAAGTGGGTTAATATTACATTTCCAGTCAGTTTCTGTAGCTGAAGTTGCTGAGTTGTAAAATATTTCATCTACTTTCTTCTGTTTTCCCAGCTCCCAGTGTGTTTGCATTTGTAAGTGCTGGTTTCTGTTTCTAATTAAAAAAAAACTTGAGGTTAGGAGTGTCACAAATTTTGACTGCAGATGTCATTTTGTGTTTCCGTGTGCAGTCTGCGGTCATTTTCTACCTCTTTTGTGTGGAAACATGCTGGTCTACACGTTTACTGCTGCGCTTGTTAGATCTGGTCTTGTGTGAACAAAAAACTGCAACAATTAACTAAATTTTGTAATTTGTAAAATGTATTCTAGTGGGTGTGAATAAGTTAAAATAATACTCTTTTGTTTCTAAAAGTATTTTGTTTTAATTGAATAAAAAATTACATATCGAAGCCATCAATGCAGCATAAAAGTAAAAAACTAAAAGTGTGGAAGACTTATAATAAATGGCTTTAATTTATGTCCGCAGCTGTAAAAGGGCCTTTAAGAAACAACACTGTACAGCTTCCCTCTTCTTTTGTTGTGTGTGAAACATTTCTGGGATGTGCCTGACTTGACAAATTTTAAGTTTAAACATATAAACCTATAAATTAGATTTTTGTTTCTTTGATTTATTGACTTGTTTTATTACACACTGACATGTCTGTTGCTTCTAGAGAACTTTCTGAAGTTGGATAGATAGTTTTATTTTAGTAGAAAAAACAAAACATTAAATATGACGTGATTAGAGTCTAGACATTTCACCTTTAAGGGACATTGAATGCAGCATTGCATCAAAGGAGACAACTGCATCCAGAAACCGTAACATCCAGATATGTGGTGTACATTTTAGTTAAGAGCATTTCTACTGAAGATGTAATAAAAAAATGAGAAACACAGTTGAATATGTTTTATATTGAAATATTTTCCTATATGCTCCACACAGCAGTGTTTATTTGGTATAAATGTTAAACTCTGAAAATGACACATGAGCGCATCCGAAATTAGTGTAATTTAATTACAGAAGCAGCGGTTACATGTTGTGGTCTCATTTGTTAATATAAGTCTTATTTTCCATGGTTGGGCAACACATCCTTTAAAATTCCACATATCCAGAGGTGTGACAGAGACTCTGGCTTTTGACATTAGCAGTGAAAAACAGGACTGTAGAGGAGAGATGGATGAATGGAGTTTGGAGAATAAGGGATGGAATGAGACAGGAAATGAAAGGCTTTCTCCGGTTTCACTCCATGTGACCTCATCAGTGTGATCATGGGTTTTATGAGCTTTCCCTCTCGACGCCCACACACCACCTCACACGTGCCAGGACACACACACACACACACATACACACACACTTCAGACCACATATTTCATTTACAGAAATACTCTATACATGTGTTTTTGTCTATGTCTGTTCTTTTTCTTGCACTCTTTCTGTCAAACTTTCACATGCGTTGTAATACCCCTGGATGTTCCAAAGAAGCAGATATTTGCTCAGAACCACTAATGCACAAACACTGACGGAAGAGAAAGTGCCTTTATTATTGATTAAATTAGCCTTTACAATATCCCACAAGCTCCCAATGCTTACAGTATAACTTTACAGGGATTCCTGAAGGAAGATGATGTGGCAGAGATAATAAAGGCTTCCCAAGTGGGCTGGAAGATAAATGACAGCAAATGAGCAAGCATCTGTTTAGCAGCCAGCTGTTAGTGAAATTTACTTTGAGGGGAAATTTAGCTTCTCTCTCCCAAAGCATCTCCATTGACAATGCATATGTTCTCCTTTACTCTCAAGTTTCTTTCAGCCATGTAACTAAGAATTTCCAACCTGAACACTTGTCTGCATAGTGAGTAATGCCTCAGGTTGTATGTTTAATCAGTAGTAAATCTCCTTGGAGTGGAAATGGCATGGAAAGGAAAAATAATTTACACAATTGTAATATTTAACCTTTTTGTTGTTATTAATTATAAACTAATTTACATGGAGTTGGCACAAGGTTTTATACAATTGCCAGCATTATTAAGTGTAAACATATGAAACTGGGACCATAGAGTAGCGCTTTAAGTTTGATCATTTCAAGAAGAAAACCTAAAACCAAGAAAACTGGAGAAGAATTAAAATGTGTGGAAATTTAATCTAAATGTTACAGAAAACTTGAATAACTGTAAAGGATCAAGCCATAAACATAACATTACACTAACATATCTGTATTCTGTGACATTGGGTTGTACCAGTAATTGGCATAGAAGTCAATTTTGTGACATTATTTTTAGGGAGTTCAACATCCAATCAAATGAATGTGATTATTTTGACTGAAACTAAACTTTAATATCTGTATATACTATAAATTCAGCAGTAGTTTAAACTGCTAAACATCTGTGTACATGGCTTCCACTAGTGTGAGACATTAAGACCTCTTCCTGATCCTGAGTCACAACCACATTTAATGCCTATAATGATTGACAGCAGAATGTTTGGGTTAAGCCGTCACCTCTGGGAATTTACACTGGGCAGAGCCTTTATCTCTGTCTGATACAGGATACAGGCAAGATCTCTTGTCTACAGAGACTTCCACTCTTAAAATATTCATATAAGCACAAATTATCACAGTGGCCAGGAATATCTCTTCCAGTGACACACATGTAGCCTATATGGCAATGCATGAGTTTATTTCAATAAAGGACATATGTATACTCATAGGGGGGATGGATTTGTTTGTAGGTGTATAGTATCACAGAGAGCCAATGCTTTTGCAATACTGAATACCTCATAGTATCCAAGGTTTCACCAAAACTAAGCAAAATGTGAAAGACTTGAGTTTGAGTATTTATCTGGATTAACTGACAGTTGAGGAATAACACATATGGGCTGAAAAGTCAAATGAAGCAATTCAGATTGAGTAATCACTGGCATGTCAGGTACATGGAACCAGTGATGAATATGAGACTTTGTGGCTCGTGAATAAAGCCGTGCTTATATACAGAAGCTCTCAGGTGGCCAGACAGTGGGCTGGGAAGACTGGAACCTTCAGAAGAGTGGAGAAGAAGGCAACAATTGAGAAGAGCCTAAAAATACCCAGGCAGAAAACCAGAAGCAAACAGAATCTCTTGGAACGATGACCTGACTACCAAACGTACAAGAAGAACCTCAAATGCCAGGCCTACTTGGCATCTGACAGGAAGTCAGCGATGACCAACTGTGGAAATGAATGGATGTTAAAGGAGATGTTAGCTAACTCTGCTAACTCAGAGAGGCTCTCATCTAACAGCTCTGGAGGTTTCTATAAACTAATAGACTCGGAAAAAGTCTTGATGTGCATATTTACTGAGGCAGCAGAAGCATGGGGAGGCAAATAAATAAGCTTACAATGGAATTGGTTTGGGCCTGCTGTTGATTGTTTGGGGAGGGTGTCCTGGCAGCAGTGACCTGCATTGGATCAGAAGAAACATGACTGTTATCACAAAGGATCCGACCGAACCAGGTGTGGATATGGCTGACCTAGATGTAACAACTGTGATGGTTAGGGTGCTTTTTGAATCAGCCAAATAGTTGTACTTATAGAACCACGTTATAGGATTAGACGTTGACAAGCTCTGGTGAACAAATCATTTGTTTCAGTTCAGCTGAGCACAAGAACTTAACTTCTAGTGTAGTTCATTTTATAAAACATTAAAAAAGAAACATTTAGAGACCATTTAACCTACAACACATGTCTACAAAACATTTGCACTGTTAATCCAGTGAAACATAAGTGACATTTGAATAGTAGTAATTTATAAACAGTAGCACTACAGACCATTCAAGCCTCCACAGGCCAGCTGCCACTGTGTGAAGAATCTACAAACATTTTTAGTTTGCAACTATGTAGATCCCTCAGGACAAACCCGGGGTTAGCTAGATTTGGTACTTGTTTGTTTAGCTGTGTGTTTGAGCATGCTAATAATACCAGGACCTAACAGTGCTGTCAGTAGTAGTAACACACATGGGAGCAATTTCTTTGACACCGATTACACATTGATTTAGTCGTGCAAAGAAGCCCTTCCTGGACATGAACTTAACTCAGAGTTAAAATCTAAAGGAAGTGTTGCTAAGATGCACTAATTGCATTGTAGCTCATTTAAACATTAGGTTAAACTTTTTTATGTCTTTTGTACAAATTTTATATGGATCTTCTTTAGTATTATTATTATTGTTATAAATACTGATGCTAAATCAAGCTGAAATTATTCTTTATTTATTATTATTATTTTGTAGGTTAAGTGTAGGATAGTAAAATGTACATTTTGTAGGGAACAATGTGTGAATCTCAGAATATGTTTATTCCAGCTGAAACAAGGCCTATGCCATTGGAAGCAACGGCTACGGTATATCCCTCAATGCTTCAAATGCTCCTATTCCCCAATCCTCAAATACTATACAATACAATACAATAATATAAAGATGTACATGTTCAGTCACAAAATTCCACCTGGTGTCAAAACCTTGAACCAGCCTGGTATGACATCAGGACAGGATGCATCCTGAGGTCATGACCTTTTATCTGCACTTGACTTGAGGTCAATGACACAAATAGTTCCAGAGATATAGCCAAAAATATTATTTTTTGTGCATAAAGCACCACCTGGTGGGGAAGCCATAAATCCCAAAATAACGAAATTCGAGCTAGGTCGACCCCTTGGGGACCTAAACAGGTGTACTGAGTATCAAAATCCAATTGTCAAAATTGTTTGAGTTATCGTGCTCACACGAAGGATATCTGGCGACAATGGGCGTGATGAAACCGTAATATCACCGACTATCTGCATTTAGGGATATAAATAACCTAAGCTACCAAGAAGAAATTAAAAGCTGTCATAGCGCTCCTCACTTTCTCTAGTACTCTAAAGCATGGCATAATAAATGACTAGAATTTTTCTAGGATCACCTGCAGAATTTCCAACTAATGACTGAATCAAATCTTCACCTGCTTGTGTTTATTTTTTCAGATTGACTAGTACATTTTGCTATAAACTAGATGAAACGTTAAAAGGTCTGTTTTCTGTTGCTCTAGTTCACACATTTCCCTGTGTGGATATTTTCTTTTTAAAAAATCTTTTACTAATTCCTCTTTTTCAGCCAGCACTTTAAAATGGTCCGTTTTCATCCACTTTACAGTTTTACATCTCCAAAATAATCCCCTCAAAATTTACAGCACACACCACTCAACCATGTGTACTATTATTAGGTGAATTGTTGCAGCTGGATATCTTAGGGCTTTTTGTACAACTCTACAGATATTTGTAGATTAGTTCAGTTGTAGGTAATACCCTGTACCATATATATGGGGTATTTAACTCTGGTCCTAGAGAGCTGCACTCCTGCAAGTGTTGGAAATTTCCCTGCTGCATCACACCTGACTCACATCAATGGGTAATTAGTAGACTTGTGCAGAGCTTGATATAAAACTCTAATTAAGTCTGATGTGTGTCAGGTGTGTTGCAACAGGGAAACTCCTAACACTTGCAGGAGTGAGACTGTCTAAGACCAGAGTTGCCTGAAGAGTAAAATACTGTGCTGAAAAAGAGTAATCCCTTTTTCCAGATATTTCATAACAGCAAACAATGGGCCCCATTAAATAAGGATGGAGAAACTAAAGCCTCATGAAGCATTGAGCAAGTTTGAGACAAATGCCTGGAAATGAACCACTATGTTAGAAACATTTAACACATCAAAAGAGCTGGCTGTGGCCTCTGCTCCATCAGAGAGAAGCATTGACACAACTTTATTAGTGCACATCTGTCATTCCTGTCTTCTTAGTGTTCAGTAAAATGATACATTTTCTACTACAAATCTGATTCTCTCTCAATATATCTCAACATAAATGATAAAAGGACTGTTAGGGAACATGGTTTAGGGAACAGAATTATAGTGTAAATTAATATTTACCAAAATTGAAACAACAGTCGTAGTTTGGAAGAGGGGGTGGGGTGCTTGTATGACGGGAATGGTGATTATGCTGATGTCTTGTGCATGTTGAGTTCCCAGACGCAATAGAATCAGGGATCTTGTATAATTACCTGGACAGCATATTTTCTACATGGCACCTTGTGTGTAAAAGCAAGTTTATGCTGCGTATAATCTGAATCACGTTTGTCGCTGACACCACCTGAAGCAAAGTCTGTTGTTGACAAGTTGAATAATCCGAGACCTAAAACACACTAATGTATTTTTTGGAACATATTTTTGAGGAGCGTCGAAATCAGTTCTGCTGGAGCATAAGTGCTGCAAATGTGTAGGCAGATTACTTTATTTGTCAGGAATATAATAACTTTCTTGATGTCGCTACAAAAAATTCCTCGTACTGCTGAAATGCTAAAGACATTGCATATGGTCATTTAATAATAAAAAACTCCCATATTCAGTTTGGTTTTCTTTTGTACATTTCTATGCTAGCTCTTGTATGTTAGCTACTTATATTTGGTTATTTGTTACATGTTTTCTATTACATTTGGCAGTAATTCAGCAGACGTTTTTCTCCAAAGCAACTTACATAGTAACTTTTTCTTACTTGTAAAGAAAGTTCTTGTCTATTCAAACCCTATTTTAAAAGTGTCAGCAGTATTCTAAGTCAGTAATAATATAAATTTCCCTGAGGTTAGGTAGTGCTTTTCCAGTTAATCTTTGACATAAATCTTGCAGCGGAAAAGTATGTCAATACTGCTTTTTGACTTTTGTTAATTTATTCTACTTTCTAGATAGTAAATGGTTTGAGAATTTGGAAAGGAAAAGAATGCTCTCCAACTTACTCACATGTGGATTCATTCCAGCGAAACCTGAGAAGGTAATTAAACATAATGAAGATCTATGCAGAACCGAATAGCCTGTGAGGGCTGGAGAGAGAGACAGGAAGAGCCTGAACCAGTCAGTAAAGGAGAGAGGTGTAGATTGAGGAATTGTCTAGTTAGTGTGTGTGTGTGTGTGTGTGTGTGTGTGTGTGTGTGTGTGTGTGTGTGTGTGTGTGTCCACTTCTGCTGCCTGTGGAAAAACCCCATGGTTTGGTGTGGTTTCCAGGGAATACACTTCCTCTCTGTTCCATCTGTTCCACTACACATCACCCAATCAATCGCTAACCTGATACTCATACCGTTCCTCCTGCCAGCCAATTGTAGGAGGCAAAGGTGGTCATGTGATACTCCAGAGACAGTTGGCAGCCCATTTGTAATGTACAGTTAACTGTATAATGGTATTTCTGCTCCACTGGAAACCACTAGTTTTTGTGTGTGAGTGTGTGCTTGTCTGTAATGATCAGTCCACTCTTGAATTCTTCAGGGTGCTTTGATATTTTTTGACAATTTGCAGTATGTGTGTTTTGAATGTTTATGCGACTAAATAATGGCTGTACACTGTAAAATCTAGCTAGTTGGCTTTACTTGCAAAGCATTTAAATCTAAAAGAATTATCAAGTATAATTAACTAAAAATGTTTTAGTTTATGAACTTGATCTGTGATTTGTCTGTAATTGAGGTTGTGGAAGAAACTCGATTTGATCAATTTCACATAAATTAGAAGAGATGCTTTTTGAATTTCAACACGCATGATAATTCCTACGACATGCCCAGGGTGTACCCTGCCTCTCGCCCAATGTCAGGTGAGCCCGTTACCCATTCGGGAATAATGGATGGTATGGATGATAATTTGATGTCTAGCTTACCCAAACTAATTGATGGATGTAAAATCATTATTACTTTGCAGCAGAAACTCGGGTGTAGATAGGGTTTCTACTCAAACTAATGTCAGACAACAGCTGTTTTTAGGAGGAAGAAGCAGCTACCTGGATAACAGGATTTAAACTAAAGACTCGAACATGTTTTTCTGTGTTTAACCGAGACCTGGTTTCCTCATACCAGAAGCTTTGGAGTTAGAGATCATCAAGGCTGACAAAGATCATCATTATTATTTTATTTATTTAATATATTTCAGTTTAGATGACTGGAGAATCTGCTACCCTGAACTGGATTAATCAGTAAAGAAAATGAATGAATGAATGAATGAATGAATGATTTCACACACTGAATTTTGTAGTTGATACAAGTGAATCTGAATTACATTGATTTCACTTAAGTAGGTTAATTTCATTAACACGTTGCTCTCCACAGTTCATTTTACTTAAATCAGTCTAGTACTACTTAAAACTAGATTGAAATTAAGTTACATTCACTGGATATAGTTGATTTAAAACCAGTGTCACTTTTGACAGTGTATCACACTGGATTTCTGTACACTGACGGTGTACCATATGTTAAAGTTGACTTTCTCCCTTACAGATGATACATGATGGCAGCTTGTAATCCTACACAGTAATGTGAGAGGGTATTTGCATCACCTAATAAACAGCCATATGATTTTGCATGCAATCACCAGAAATAACAACAAAAAAGACTGTAATACATTTTAGTATTGACTATTGTTGTCCTATAGTTTCAAAGAAAAGCGGCATTTATAACAGTGAGATGATCATTTACAGCCTCAGTAATAGTTTTGTGGTTCTCACTCTAGATGGTTAAAAGCTTTAAAACTGGTCTATATAATTTCAAATACTGTGGTGAAGAGGTTGTTTAGTACAAGGAGTGGACAGGGTACAAGAGTGGACAAGGTAAAATGGGGTAGCAGGTAGTGAGGGTGAGAAGGGTAAGACAGTTTTTCATTTGATCAAACTCTAAGAAGTCCAACAGGCAAAAAATTGTGCTTTTAAAATGTTCAAGAACTCAAAAATTTTCAACACTGCATATTGTTTTTTATGTTTTTTCTTTTTGGTAAAAATGTCTCCCTCAAAGACATTTTAGTTCAGCTCTGAAAATTGTTTTTTTTTTTTTTTTTTTTGCTTGAATTTCATCCAGCTGACAAGATTTTATGAGAATTGCACAAGGTAGCCACATAGCATTATTTATTTATTTATTTATTTTGTGGAATATTTGCCATGGCTTTTTGAAGCATTTCTCTCTCGTTTTCCTTTCTAATTTATTGTAAAACTTTTCTGTTGTTGTCTCCATACTGCATCATCTTAGCCATCAGATGATCACATGTAGGTCACATGACCTGCTACATCACATCTAGGGACGCATAAATGCAGAAACAATGTTTACATTTTATAATTTACTTCTATATAGAAATGTTTGAAAATCCACATTATAAGAGCATAAAAACTTTCTGGCTCTAATTGAGACCTTTTTTATTGCAATATTAGGTTTGGAGTAATTCTAGGTGTAATGACAACACAGCCACTGATATATAACAGGAATAACAGAATGAGTGGTCAGTGAATGTCAATGTGTTATAAAGTTGTTCATTATTACGAACTCATAAATGTGTAAATGTTTGCTCTATTTTAACTGGCTTAAAACTCATGTTTAATCATTTACATATATGCGAATTTAGCTTTACATATAATAAAAAATAATATTTCTCTACATGCATAACTTTGCACTTCTCTCAGTTCTGGTTTGAGAACCCTTGATAATGTGTTGCTAGTGGAAGTATACAGTTGTCCCCCAAACTATGGAATATACCGCCCCGCCCCCTTTCAGAAGACTATCAACCAACTTTCATTTACAGGTAAAAATTATTGTTTATACTTTTACTGAAATGGAGTTTTCAGCATGCATGTGTGAAGATATGGGGTAATAGATTTTCTCACTTGTGGTATTTATGATGGTTGGTGAAGAGGGAAGCGAATGGGCCGAAAAGAGAGTGATGAATGAGAAGCAGTTTTAGTCATCATGCTTGATCTCCTGAGCCTCTTTGTGTTCTGTGGTCAGTTCATCATGAGCCAAGTGGAGGTAGATGGTGTGCATATGTGCGCGTGTCTATGTGTGTGCCAGTGTCCATGTGTATGCACACAAGTGTGTTACTCTTTTATAAATTCTTCTGGTCCTTTTGTGTGTCTGAAAGCGCAAGTGTGTGTAGCTGCTGACGGAGAACAGATTAGAGATGGCAAGCCAGCCACACAGAGCCTGCCAGAATCCTCCTCACACTCTTCAATGGTATTATTAATAATAAGAGACCATTCCGATGTGGGGCCAGTTTTTACACAACACTGCATATAAATCTACACCAGGAGTTTTTGCTGTTGTCTGGCCAGCTGGCAGGTAGGTATGAAGGCATTGGAACAAGCAGAGTAATCCATCCATTTACCTGTCCTTTCCACCTTATTGTTTCTTCTTTAGTCTTTGGTCTCATTTTGGTAGCTTTGGTCAGTGCATCTGCAATTTATAGTAAGACTGTATTTACCCCAAACATTCTGGGATCTTTTGAAAAAGCCATTATGGAAAAGCAAAGATAAGGTTAATGCAAAGACCGATGATCAGAGAGAATAAATGACCCACTATTTTTAACAAAAAAATTAAAACACTCTTTTCAGACTCTAGTAGATGAGGGTGTGTTCCAGATTTGAGGAAAATTCCTCATTTTACAGAAGATTGTGAAAATGGTTGAATTGTAAATGCTGATGCATCTCTGCTGATTATAATTCAGCGATTGGAGTCAGATGATCAAGTGGAAACTAAGCTGTTTAATCACCTGATTTAGCTTTAATTAATCAAATGTTTGGCAAAAAGTGGAAACTTAAAATGTTAGTTTTACTAAGGTTTATTAGGAGTGTAAAACATCAGACTGAAGTTGTATTAGATTGAAATCCAAGTGTGTTAATCTGCTGACAAACAGAATGAAGGAAAAAAGACGTTTCGACTGAAATCGGGGGCGTTTCTAGCGCCCCCCCCCCCCCCAATTGAATTCCAGCCCCCCTAAAATTCAAGAGATTTTTTTTGATCTTTTCTTTTACTTTTAAAATGTAAAACCACACAGTACTTGTTTGAAATGCAAGTCTCTTAACAAAAATACATCAGCTAGGTATTTTATTTCGACACACCAGTCAAGTTTCATGAACTTGCTTGATGTACGGTAGAGGTGTAAAGTACCTGCTTAAACCAGGACACATGGCACAATTACTAACTGCTACCACTCACTACCAACACACCATTATTATAAGTCCTCATGTTTGCTGCATTTAAGCTGAGGTTACTTTTTATGTTGTTAGCTGGGAGTTAGCTGGTGCATTTTCTAGTTACAGTTACAGCAACTTGTCAGCAGTACTGTCCTGTTTAAACTGGAATGAGAAGCAGCTGATGTCCATGTGTAAATATTAAAGCCAAGGTGCTAATGACTAGCTAATTGGATATCCATTACATTATAACTCTTGTTTTATGTGTGTGTTTGTGTGTGTGTGTGTGTGCGTGTACAAACAGACTGACAGAAATTACAGTTAGAGTATGTTTTTTTTTAATGATTTCAGTCTAAAATATACAAATTTACATGATCTTGTTTCTTCACTGCTAACTGGTTTGGTTCTTGTGAAGTTTTGTTGTATA
>JBAMHX010000018.1:20543227-20553758 GCA_037177515.1 Pseudomugil tenellus | reverse complement strand
GAAGTTTTGTTGTATATATATATATATATATATATATATATAGTGCTCTTAGAAATTACCTAACTTGCTCTATAGGCTAACTTCTATTGATTTCTCTAAATGTTTGGATGAACATGAACATTTAGTACACAATATGTTGTTCTGTAACAACCTTAAAGTAACCTAACCTAACTAACCTTATCTAGCTCAACATGATATATTAAATGCATAGAGTTTCTCAGACATTTTATACCATTATTGTATCCCAAAAATTCTTTTGAATCAATCTCAAAATTGTCTTCTCTCCCTAATAAACACCAGGGAGATAAGATTATGCTTCAATGATTTTCAAATATAACATGGTACTAGATGGTAAATATATCAAAAAACATTGTGGGATTTTTTTAGGGGGGATTTTTTTCTTACATGTTGTTACATAAAAACCTCGCATTTTCATACTTTTTTTTTTTCGTACGTATAAGACTACTTTCACAACAACCGCTGTTTGTTTAAACCCATAAGATGCATAAGAAGAGTGTGAACATGTTAAGTGACTTAATCACCACCATGAGGTGTGTAAGTAAATATTTTCATCAGTCATTTTGAAAATGTAACTTAACACCTTCTATGTGTAATTTAGGCATCTAACGTGTATTCATTCGTGTATATCTGTGACGTCTGTGTATTTGTGAACATTTAGGTTTAAGTCCTCTGCCAACCTTTTGCAGTTACAGGAACTCACTATCCTGGAGTTAGACAATATGTTGCTCTGCCATTGAAGTTGGCAGTGGTACAGAATGATTGCACAGTTACAGCCCCCCCACCGCCAACACACACACACCTAGCCTCACTTGTTAAGTAAAGAATATAATTTTCAAACTAATTACGTTGGTACTGGAGTAACAGTGAGCTCAAACTTGGCCAGTCTAAGTTGTGATGGATTGTGCGCTCAGTATTCATGAGTATGGTTCATAATATTTACCCGGAGACCGCAGGAAATGAATGGCCTGAAGTTGGCCGTTTCACTTTACATATTTTGCAGAGCTAATTTTGGCACTTTTGTTTTAATGGCTGAGAACATTATCCTTGTCTCCATTTGTTTCATTTGCTCATAGTTCATTCTGTGTGCATTTACCAGAGTAATAGAGACTAACTGAAGACCTAAAGCAAAGTGACACACAGCCCCCCTCTCAACCCAGCCTACTCTACCCTCCCTCCCCCCACCCCCCGAGGATAGATTGACCAGTAGGTTAAATCTATCCTGGTTCATCTGTTTCTTCTTCATACATAGATACATTTGCTGCAAGGAGAACAAACACATGTACACTTTAATTACAGGTAAGTAAATAGTTTGATAGATGTAATTACTCAGATCCCATCTGTTTGATTTAGAAGTTTACATTGAAGATCCCTATCAAACTGACTTTTCTGCTTTGAGTTTATACCTGTGAAAGGTAAGATACTGTGTAAATATTATCAAGTGTCTTTGAAGTATTGTTATTAAAACTGTTGACATCTTTATAAACATTAAATTGATGTTCAAATCTGAATCTAATATGAAAGAAAGAAGCTAAAAGCTTATAAAGGTTTAGAAAGTGTAAGTACACCTCCTGATCTGTGCATAACTTCACCTGCCAGCAAATTTTGAAAAATGCCAGAAACTGCAGGCGCAAAGGCGTAAGGTCTAAGGACCGGAGGGGGGGTGCTGGAGGCAGAGAGGGGGCAGGCTTGACATATCGAGTGACAGACAGCATCTCAGCAGCCGTAAATGAAATGCATATTTAAAAAGCAGCTACACCGCAGAGAGGTGTAGCTGCTCAGTAATCCCCACGGCTGCTCAGCGCAGTGGTGGAAGAACAAGATGGTCCTAAACCGCGCAGGCTCTTGCTCACAGGGGATGGTGCCAGCTGCCGGAAGTGCCACTTTAAAATGTACAGAAGCCATAGCTGCCATAGAGCTGCTTTCTTTCTCCAGAAGAGGATCAGCAGGAAAAAGATGAACTGGTGTTACTTTTACACTTTCAGAAGCACAAATTTGTCCCATTGCAGTTATACTGAATCTAGTGGATGCATGTCAGGTAACAAGTTCACATCCGTACACATGGGTTGGTGGGTGTGGTTTCTATGTCTGCAACACCAGTATCTCCCATGTGGAGGGGCTTTTTTAAAATGGTTTTGTGACGTAAAGGTGCACCAAGTTTACCTTTGTTTTTATGTAAAACAAAACCTGGTTTTACCTGTAGAGGGCGTTTTGAGTCATTATGACCCACAAAAATCAAGATTTATAAAGAAATAAAAATAAAACAAAACAAACAAAACAAGAAAACTAAATCAATAAAACCACTTAAATTTGAACAACATAGTTGGGCTTTTGCCCCGATCTCCTTTTTTTCCCTTTCCTCCAATAATGTCCTCTCGTGATGCAGTGTCAGCTGCACTATCATCCTAAAAGAAAAAGCTCTCAATTTGTGTTTGGGACATTACTGGACAGCGGTGGGTCCAGAAATGTGCATAATGAATGTCATAAAACAATCATCTGTGCCATCAAACACAAATTTGAAAAAAAGAACTAAATCAGTGTGTCAATTTTTTCAACACTAGTAAACAGTGAAGAGTTGATGGGTCATGTTGCATTTTGCCGACTTCATATAAAAACGGTGTGCAGGACCCAATCAGGTCATTGCAGTGGATCAGTCTGACAACAGTTGGATGTTTCTTTCTTCTTTTCTTCCTTAAAACATGTTTATAGTGATTATAAATGAATGAATCGAAAGACATGAGTGAGTCAGAAGAGATGTGACTGTACAGCCGTGCTGCAGATACCCGAGGTTCTGGCTTATGCGTTGCACCACTTTGCTTTTTCACCTGGGAAAGAAAACGTCTCTGTAATAGAAACTTCACTACCTTAGGCTCTATAAACACACAGAAAGTCATTAGGACACGTTCTAGTCCTCTCAACAAATATATTTATCGAGGTTACGTCATTTAAGATTTTTGTTTCTGTCTTATATCTGTATTTGTTAGTGTATTTTTTACAGCATTTAGTCAGCATTGTTGTTTTATCCGTTATTACACTTTTGTGTATGTGTCCTTCTGCTATATATTCTTTGTTATGCATCACTGCAGTGCTGTCAGGTGACAAAGTGCTAAAGTGCATTGCAATAAATGAGGGAAAGGAAGCGAAGGCAGGAGATGAATGAGTGTGAAACATGAGATGGCCAGACTTCACCTGGAGGTGGAGCTGGCTGCCTTGAGGCCATGAGCTGTCACTCACAGGTGGAGGAAGCATAATGTTCCCATGCCCTTTTGCTCAGGTAAGACTGAGAAGACAAGTGCAAAAAGGAAATGAGAAGAGAAACAAGTCATTTTTTTCAACACATATTTGGGGATATGTGATATTACATCTACTGTCATGTTTAGAAATTTATGATTTCACGTTCCACCTCTGTTGTATATTCATATACGTCATACTGAAGTCTTTTGCTGGTATTCATTGGACAGAGGGGAATTTGCAAGACATACTTTTAAACCCAGTAGTGGGAGTATATGGCGAGACAAAAGCAAGTGGTTTCAATCACACCCTGAAAGTTTTCAGAATGTAGACATTCTGGTGTACTCACTGCATCATGACAATGTCTCAATGTGTAGTTTTGTAAGGGGATTCCCACAACTGCGGTGTCATTTCGGCTCATGTGGAAGATTATCCCTAGATTGGTTCTGCTTAAATTACTCGGCCCTGTGCTCATTTACATTTCATTTTTGATCCATAGAAGGTATTCCATTTTCATTGCCAATTTTTACCATCACTTGACCACATTTTATAAGGAAATATTTCATTTTCCCAATAAAATTTGGTAGCCCATGACAATTTTTTATTAACAAGTGTCATCGTTTTTTTCAGAGTTCTGCATACTTTCACTTCTACTGCTTTGAATGTAATCCATATTTTTTATAGCTATGTAACTTGCTGTTATTATTCATGAATTATAAAAAACATCCTTTTTAAAAGTTCCAAATGATATTCAGCCCAATCTGTAATATTCTTTCTTTAATTCTTACAAACACGTTTGTTTTTAGGTTTTTTGAAAGTTTCATCTGAAAACTTAGCTGAGAAATTCACAAGATGAATGGCTCCGTGTGTGTGTGTCTGTGAAAGATAAAGATTTTCTTTCATATATTTTTCTTTGGGTTGTTGTTAGCGCAGACACACAACTAGCAGCTGCTAACCACATTTAACCACACTGGCCAAACAATGCACTGTCTTCTTCTGTTTGGATAGTAGCTTCATTGTTCAAAGTGCCTTGCTTCAGTGGAGTGTTTTACAACTTGGGATTAAAAATGTCTCAAAAATGTATTTTAAGATTCACAGTGTGTTATAGGTAATGCTTACTTTTTTGTTTTTCTTTTTTACCTGAACTTAGTTCTGTTTGTGTCTCACAAATTGTACATGCACTTTTTGGGGGGACTTGAGGCTGTTTAATAAATATCAAGAGCAATTTAGGCTGTGAACTGCTCTTAGTTCAGTTGGTGTTGATAATGTAGTTTTGCTTTGAAAAAAGAATCAAAGTGAAAAAGATCTGCTTTGTTGTGTACACTGCAAAAACTAAAATCTAAGTAAGATTAAACATCTCAAATCAAGGACACATATGCTTATATTTTTAAACGTGAAATAATTATTCTTACTTAGTCGTTTTTTTTTAGATTTGTTTACTTGTTTTAGGAATTCTTGACAGGTTAATATTCTGTGAAATAAGATAAATTTTCTGCCAACAGAACAAAAAAGTTCAAGGAAAATTACCCTAATTTTGTAGGTTTTTTAAATGGTAAGTAATGGAGGTTGGCCAATGCATTATTTTCCACCTGTATGTCTTTAATATTTTTGCCTTTTGGTGCTTTATATAGTAAGCATATCTGTCTGCATATTTCTGACACCTTTAGAGAAGACCACACAGCTATACTTATTTATTTATAATATTCTGGTTAATCTCATATGCAACCTGCAGACATCAGTTGATTCATATTGGGATATTTCCATTAACAAATTTCTTTAAAATAAACATACTTTTACATTGAAAATTTCACTGCATGATTAGATGTTGACGCCTGGCTTTGCTCCACTGGTTTTTACTGGTCTTAAATTTTTAAAGTGTGCATTTTGGTGGGCTTGTAGGAAGAAGCTGTGTTTTGAGTGCATACCGTTAATGCCTCAGTGGTCCCATTGGCAATTTGTTAAGCTACCCAGACTATCTGTATCAGTGACATGCTTTACATTTTGATGTGTGAAGGATCATGATAATGTGTATCTGTTACATGTGCAAGGTTGTGATCAACATGTGTGACTTTATGTGTGTTCTCAGTGCACATGCGTGTGTCTGAATGCACAGACGACAGCTGACTGAATATAATGAACGATGTGCTGAATGCATTTCTCTCCAGGGTTTCCTAATGGAGGCACAGTGGGGAAATAAAGTCCACACACACACTCATCTCTCCAACAAATGATACACACTCATGCACAAATATCCCTCTTATCGAGCCTCTCCTTCCTCTCCTCTCCCTCACAAGACATTCTTCTTCTCCCCGGTGGGGGAGCCATTATTCGGGTAGTTCTTTCTACTCGTTCCCCAGGCTCTCCCACTTGGCCCCCGCTCACTTAGCGCCTCCCTGATCTAGGTCCTTCTCTCTAGATCTTGGCTTGGTTTGTGGGAGGCCAAGAAACTGGACTCTTTTACCCCCAAACAGAAGGCCTTTGATGGGGATGGGCCAAGGGATTGAAGCCCTGTCCAAATAAGAGACGTAGCACCTCTCAGCTTTCACGGGGGGACTTCCAAAAAACTCCAAGGACACATGCGGGAAATGGGTTCATGTGTTGTCCAAATACATGATCTTCTGCCCTTTGTTTCCTTTTTTATTAACACACCAGTATGTTTTTGTTCATTTTTCTAAAAGATGGAGGAAATGTTGGCACAGAGGGGTTGAATATATTGGAGAACATAAAATGTGATGTGTCTACATTTGAAGAAGAGTCAAAGCTACTTTTCTTTCCTGGTGTCAAATATAATTTTCTAATAACTCTACTCTTATAAGATGAAAAATTTCTCACATTTTGAACATAACATTGAATACAAAGGGTATTGTCTCCTTTTGTCTGTGTGTGAGTGGATATCTGCGTGTTTTAGCTTTCTTGTAAAGGTGCTAGGACATGACAGTCCTGGCAGATTCTCCTGTTCTCACTAAGTGAACTCTGTTTGACTCTACTGATCATATCACTATTCAAGTAGCAGGCACTCACACAGAACCACCTGACTAAAAACAGCCAGAAACTAGATCACTGGAATGACAGCAAACCACGGGAGTATAGAAACAAGACAGTGTCTCTGTGTGTGAGGAGTGTTTTTGGCACTGAGCATCATTGTGTCACATTTAAGGGTTTGTCTAAGTCTCTATGTGATAATAAGGCAAGAACAGTAAGCCACAGAATTGACAGATGTAGTTATACCAGTTTGTCTCTAATTACCAAGAAGTGAACTTTTCATATAAACAATGTTAGTTCAGCTGATAAGCTGGTGAGCTTGAGGTTGTTAACCCATTCAGATCATTAAAATAAAAATATAGAAAGAAATTCAGAAATGTTATGTATTCAGCTTTCATTAAAGTCCTTTGAGCTTATTAATTTGTTTTATAGGTAATTATTCCTGTGTCTTAAAAAATATGTTTGACAGTGACCAACCTTATGTTGCATCAGATCTGAATGGGTTAATGCGAGTCACAAAACAAAACTTTTAGCAAGTCCTGGCAGATTACAGCTACTGCCTACCTGCCAGTCACCTGATTGCAATCAGATGTTCATACCAAGTTTGCAAAAAGTCATTTTCAGTAAGTTGGCAAGGATTATGATCATAATAATGACTGAAAGAATAATGCAGGCAGCTGAAATGAGTTTCCTTTTGTGAAGAAATGCTGTAATGGCTGAAGTTGTCAACCAAAAATGCCTGTTTTAAGTAAAAATGTTAATGTTAAGTAAAAAATTAAGTAAAAAAGAAAAGTGATTAAAAATATTTCTCAAACACAGTTGCTAAACTGTGATTTTATGAGACTGTTTTTCCTGCTAGCAAAGGTATTTACTATCCAGATTTTAATCCAGTACTAACTAGACTTCTTCTAGTCCTTCCTTGAGGCCTTGTTATTTTTCAGTGTCTCATGTTTTTTTTTTCCAGATATTTTTATCATTTGGGATGGCTATATTGATCACAATTCCTCTGCTGCTTATCCATGATCACCTTGTCCGATTGGTTGGCCACCACCATTTTGTTGGTCTAAATACGGAGGTCCCACAGGATCTTAGCCCTCTGGTTCGCCACCACCTTGGGAAGTGTTTTCCATTGAGACTAAGGGGTCTCCAGTGCATATTCTGCATAGATATTTCTGTGCAGTACATGACTACTTCCATGTAACCTTCACCTGCCAGTATCTTGCACCCTGCTGGCAGGTGCTGGATTGTTTCTGGGGTTTTTTGCCCGCTGGACCTGGATCTGCCTGGTGTTGCAGATCTGAGCCTTGATGGCCCTGGTATTCTATAAGCTTGCTTCGGTGCTGTCATGATTAACGTCTCTGTGCTTTCCTCTAGTCCAGCCTTCTCTAGGCAGTGGCAGGACTTATTCATGTTGGCCAATGAGGCAATCTGTCAGTGACAGATCCCATGCAGGGACTTTCCCTCCCATGATGGTTCCCCCATTTCATTCTCCTTCAGGTTCCAGTGGTGGGATATTCACGATGAGTTTCTACCCTTGGGGCCATCTTCATGGTGTATCCATAGAGCTTGGATGTTTTATCTTGGATAGTGACCTGAATCTGATGCTCACTAGTCGTCTGCCTATCCCTTTGTGCTTATAGCTTCTGGACACTGGACTTGAGGTGGAGTCCTTCATGCATGGTGAAAAGCTTCTGAGTTTTAACATCAGTGGTCTGAATTTTCTCCTTTGACCAGTAAATGATCCGAGCAGAGTATCTGATGACTTCTCAGTACTTTCCTCGCTTACAGATATTTGGCTGTGAGGAACATGTGGTGCTGATGTTGGTACCATACAGTGCAAGATTTACTTCAAATTACTTCACTTCATCAGTTGTTAATCTTTGTTAATATGTATTTTATCATTTGAAAAATGATTTGTTCCTTTTTTGCTCTTTGTGTCCAACATATAAAAAGTTTAATCTCTCCTAACTTCCACTCCATCACTTAAGCACACACATCCATACACATGGTTGGTTTTGACAGGTTTACTCGTACAGAAGATTTAATCAGTAATTACAAAACACACTAATAGCAGAAACAAATACCCTGAAGTGCAGAAGAGAAACTTATGAAGGAGCTTTTTCTACATTCCAGTCATGTCACCTAAAGCCTGCTGTTTACCATTCACTGCTGTGGGAGCTGTTTATCCAGCCACTCACTGTGTGTGGATGTGTGGGGGTGTTAACTGTCGATAGGCTCACTAATCCAACTCTTTAAGCTTTGAGTGAATATGTCAAGACCTTACTCAGGTGTGTGTTAGTGTATTTCTGGGTTTGGAGGTTAAGACACATGGTGACAGGCTGTCATGTTATGCTGCCGTTTTCCCCACTGTTGACATTATCAGTCACAATCCACATGGTAGCTTTTACATAAATTACTGCATGAAAACTTAAGAGGAAACCTGACACTTTTTTCTTTACATATTTAAAGATTAATCTGAATTATTTTCTGAATTATTTATAAAGTGATCCATTCAGAATTGCTACAACCGCAAATGGATTTAGTTTAAACTTTATTTTTAGTGTGTTAAACATTGTATTACATTGATTCTTTGATAACTCTGAAATTAACACATTTTTAACCTTGTCATTTTGCCTTGCTAAATCTGTAACAATCACCTGCCTTTTGCTGGGATATGACTTCTGCTTCTCCATGACCTGAATTGAATTAAGTGGTGTTGAACGAGAATGAATGAGATCTGTAAGAAAAAGAACAAAACAATTCTCACCATCTTCACTGCACAAGTTTTAAATATGAGGATGAAACAACATAGACATGTGAACTGTGGTAGGAAAACACTGGCCTGACTGGTTTTGAGCAATTGAACTTAAACCACATATTTTCAAACTTGGAAGTTTAACGGAAAGTGAAAATGAGCTTCAAACTTCAGCTCATTGTAGAATTGCTTCTTGGTTGAACTTCTGCTCCAGAGAGACCCACATACTGATCATGAGTGTTGTAACTTAAAATGTATCACACATTTCTTTGTCTAAAACATTTTTTTTCTGGGAAAGCTCTACAGACGTAAACACAGATAAAGTAACTGGACTATTCTATTCTACAGTCATTTTTATAGTGACATATATGTGATAAATTATCACTTAACCTAACGTGCATGTCTTGTGGGTGGATGGGAGAAAGCATGAAATACCTGAAGAAAACCAACACATACACAGGGAGAACATGCAAACTCCACACAGAAAGGTCATTGTTCAAACCTTCACCAGGCTCAAAGCAACCTTCTTGCTGTGAAGCTGTAGTACTAACCGCTACACCCACCTACACCATGCTGCCCACCAGGGAATAGCTTTCCAATCCAATGCGATGGCATGTTAATCCATTCTAGCTGTACACTGACTTGCATTGGTGGTCAATTCCAGTCCTCGAGCACCTCAGGCCATGTCCACACAAAACGAAGATATTTTTCATCCACACCAAAACGCAGATTTACTCCTCAAAAAAAAAATTTTGTTTAAAAAAAAAAACTCTGACCAAAGTGAAGATATTCTAAATCTCTGGTTATAAATCTATGTGTGGACATTAATACCCGGGGTTTTTGGTGCGATGACGTCACATGTGCTTTGTTTACAACATGGATTTCCCCAAAAACTCCGTTAGCTTTGTCAATTTTAAAGGCGCTTCATGTTTGTTTGTTTTTACAAGCGCAAATACTACTGCACATAGGTGTATACCGTCCTGCCGGAGGAATCGCAGGTTAATCTCCTCACATAGAAGGACAGTCTACTGTCATACGATCACCGGTGGATAATGTCATAAAAGTTACCTGAACACTGTACTATTGGGGTGATGAGGGTAGAGTACGAAAAAAAAGGTTTAATAAAGTTATAAATGTGCTTCACAGCACGTTTCTGCGGATAGGTGTGGATGGAGTTTGTTTCAAAAAGGAGGTGGTGTGGACCCAGGACCAGGAGCTGGACGCAGGACCCAGGACCCGGGATGGGACACAGGTCCCAGAGCAGGACCCAGGACCCGGAGACGGTACTCAGGACCTGGGACGGGACACAGGACCCAGAGCGGGACCCAGGACCCTGAGACGGTACTCAGGACCTGTAGAGGGACCCAGGACCCGGAGACGGTACTATGGACCTGGGACGGGACACAGGACCCAGAGCGGGACCCAGGACCCAGAGACGGTACTCAGGACCTGGAGAGGGACCCAGGATCCGGAGACGGTACTATGGACCTGGGACGGGACACAGGACCCAGAGCGGGACCCAGGACCCAGAGACGGTACTCAGGA
>JBAMHX010000018.1:20523500-20541144 GCA_037177515.1 Pseudomugil tenellus | reverse complement strand
ATTTCTTCATGATAAGTGCTGCATTGTATGTTTTTTGCTGCGATGAGTCTCTCGGACCCCGTACAGGGGGCAATAGGACTTAAGAGGTTAAGGAAAATTAATCACTTATCAATGCATCCATTTACTTTTATCAAGGTGACAAAAGTATTCTTGTGTACTATATGCACATGTGTTGTTTAGAAGATTTTGCTGAAATATAAAGGTTTAAAATGTCCATAATTGCTCTGTTTGTTGATATTCATTTGCAATAAACGAGAAGCAGTAAAGCTTTAGAAATAGATTTAGTTACATTGGAAATAATTTATTACTTCTCCAGTTTATTTGTGACTTCCTTGTGGAAAATGCATAATGTTCTGATACCTGATCCTGAAGATGCAACTTTTATAGGCAATTCTCACACTCAAATATGCATTTCTGTCATTTCAGTGTGTGGGAGCATGTGTGAAAAGCAGCTTGAGCTAAAAGGTGATTGAAAGGTGAAACATTGCAAAAGGGTGAGAAACTAAGGCTCTCAGTGGAAGTTGATGTTCCTGTGCCCCAGGGCACTGTGTTTGTATGAGTGTGTGCGTGTGTGTTGTAGTTGTGCATGCCCAGGGCAGAGTATTAGTAACAGGATATGGCTGCAGTAGAAAGCTGGAAACTTGTACCTCCTTATCTAGAGGGCAAGTGAGTCTGTGTGTGTCGATTTTCTCATACATACCTGATCATGACGATAACACCCACCCTGAGTGTGTGTGTGTGTGTGAGAGAGAGAGAGAGAGAGAGCAGAGTCTAAGTTTTCTGTAAAGTACCCTGATACAGCTCATGGCTCACAGGCAGGGTGAGAGAAGTCTTTTTTTTAGGGGGGGGCACTTTTTCCCAAAAAATGTACAATGAACCAAAACAACTCTGGACATTTAATTAGTGAGGTAATTTCTTTTTTAAGCACTATAATATTATTAGTATATATAAATACAAAGTTGTGAACAATGATTTGATGATTAATTTAGATTAAATACATGTGCAGCAGAATGAATGTAGTACATAAAAAATATAAGCAAATAAAGCATACCATTACCCAGCGTGTCTGCAAAGCACATTTGTTAATCTGTACCTTTGTGTCTGACAGTCAGAAAGCTATATTTAACAATATTTTGGAAATACTGGTTAAGTAATGAATGGTTCCTCAGTAAATACTGAGTAAGATGTTTCACTTTACTTTAGGGTACACAAACCTAGTAGGTCCTGGGGAGGTAGTGGGGAAGGAATTGGTGGTTCTTCAGTATGTACTGGGCAGAATGTTTGACTTCACTCGAAGGAATAAACAAAATACATTTCAGCCAGGTAGTGAGTTGGTATTTAAGAAGGAATTGTCTAGTAAAGTCAAGGTGACATGATTACCAGAATATAGAATTGCTGAAGTCTTACATGTTTACTGGTTTTACAAAAGTTGGTATCCAATTACATCGATAACTGCTATAGGAAACCTGCAATGGACTGGCAGCCTGTCCAGGATGTACGCTGCTTCGCACCTGATGATTACTTGGATTGGCTCCAGCTTTCTCACAACCTTGAATTGGATGAAGTGGTGCAGAAAATGAATGAATTGCTATGAATCAGGTTTGTGACAATTACAAGCTGTTTGCTCACTAGTTCAAAGTAAATCCAGAATTCACATGGACAATTTCTGTCATTTTCCCGATAACTGTTCCTCCCGATGAACAGGCAGATGTGGCTGGGATGAGGGAAGTCTGGGCTTCCCTCCTTAGGCTACTGCCCTCGCAATCCGACCCCACATAAGCAGAAGAAGACGGTACGGTACGGTGCGTGTGGGTTCACCTACTGGTCCATTAGTTCCTGATTAGTTCCTTCATAACTAAGCAATTTTTGTGCACCAGTAGTTCCCGATTAGTTAATTACTGTGAAAATTCTGTGTACCATTAGTCCCTAATTAGTCCCTTAGTAACTACTTAGTAACTCCTCAGTAACTACGCAAGTACATATGCAAATTTTGCATATCTTATTATAACGTGTTACCAATAATGGAAGTAAAAGACATGAATCTACTGTAGTGGTTAAAAGATGTGTAGGGCTACATAAGTTAAATAATAAAAACGAAGCCTTTGCTGTCGGAAGCAACGGCCATGTCCCTGAACACCCCCAATCCTTCATTCCCCAATCCTCAAATAATACAATAATATGTAGCTAATAATACTGACATGTTCAGTCACAAAGCTCCACCTTGTTAAAACTTATGACATCAGGACAGGATGCATCCTGAGGTCATGACCTTTTATTTGCACTTGGTTTGAGTCAATGAGAGAAATAATTCCAGAGACATTGCCAAAAATAGGATTTTTTTTTTTTTTTTTTTTTTTTGCATAAAGCGACTCATGGTGGGGAAACCATGAATCCAAATGTCGTAAAATACGATACAGGTCGTCCCCTTGGGAACATAAACAGGTATATTGAGTATCAAAATGAAATTGTAAATAGTTTTAGAGATTTAGTAAAAAGCACAACCTAGAGAGGAAATAACTAATCACAAAACGGTGACATTTGAGCCAGGTCGTCCCCTTGGGGACCTAAACAGGTACACAGAATATCAAAATCCACTTGTAGAAATTGTTTGAGTTATCGCGCTCACATGAAGTATGGCGGCGATGGTGTATGTAGTATGGTGTATGGTGGCGGCGATTTGGGCCAAACCAAAAGTATCCCAAACACTCCGCATATGGGGATATAATTAATTTACAATCAATTTATGATAAAAACTAAATAATTGAAGAACTGGTGGGGATGAGAGACATTAAGAAAGGCTTTCAGCCTGATTCAGTCTAATGACATTAAAAGTGACTTTAGAGCTTCCTGGTTGTGGAAAATCAAACCTGCTTGTCTTCCTTTTTAAGCAGGGTTAGGGATAGAAGGAGGGAGAACAATCCTCTTTCAACAGGATGGTTGGGAGATCAAGCCCAAGCTTTCCATGACTACTTGCCAAAGTGTTCTTGGGCAAGACACTGAACCCCAAATTACCCCCAATGTACTTATCTAGTATGTGAATGTGTCATGTGTAAAGCGCTTTAAGTTGTCAACATGGCTGGAAAAGTGCTATATAAATACAATTCCATTTACCATCTAGTTAAAAATGGCTCCAGCATCAGCACCTGGTCTAAAAGGGACAAAAGAGATGTATTCGCCTTAAGGTGAATTTCCAGCAAGGAACAACTGTTTGAAAATTTAAAAAAAAGCAAATTTGTGGTATGCAGGCAGTTGTTGCTTAAAGTCAATAACAATGATCTGCTCCACAAGTGCACTTCTGTCAAAGTGAAAATAAGCACAACATGAGGCGACATGCCAAAATGCTGTTTGATGAGTATGAACTGTACCAACTCAAATTTTATGGATGTCACTGGTAGGCAACTGGCATCAACTTTTGTTGCTGTATGTGTATAATTGAAGAACTGATCAGTGAATTTATGAGATGGTGGTGAACAAATCACCTTGTATTATACACAAGCAAAATAATAGATGATAACTGGTTTCAAGATATACAAAAGTACACAAAACACTGTTTACTTCCTTGTAACGGAGGTGGTGGTGTTGGAGGAAAATAATTACTTCAGTTAGACAACAGAGTAACATGATAGATAAGTAACTGGTGGGTACATTGGGTACATCTGCTGTTGAATGCAACATGAGGCCTTAAACCCTATAAAGCCCGATGTATAATATTTGATACATAAATTTGAGACATTGTGCAAGACTTTATGGTAAAAACTTTATTCAAAACTCAGTTGTGATACTGGTTTCTTCCTACATCAGAAAGCAGAGAATTATACTACAATTAATTTGACCTATCACAAAAAAAAAAATTAAAAAATACAGAAAAATAGTTGATTTCATTTTTTAGATTTTGTTAAAGGGACTTAAAGACTTCAGATTTTAAAAATTGGACTCTTCTGCCCAGCTGTTCTTAACTTGGGCTTAAAGGTTTAATGAAAATGCTTGAATTTTCCTCTTCTTGTCACTTGGCCTATACAAAAATAAGCTGCAGCTGATTTTTTTCAGTTTCAGAAATCAAGCTGGCTCTAAATACTGACTCTTAATGAAGCTATAATAGATAAACATCATGTGAACACGATGTCAGTGATATTATTTTTGTGACTAAAGATTCTAGGCAGGACCAGGTTGGCCCTCTTGGAGACAAGAAAATGAGCATTTTCTTTTTGATTATGCATATTTTGGCCAAATTTAGCATTTAAATGTTGATGGAAATGGTAATATGAGAAAAAGTGGAAGTTTTGCTAAATAATTGATATGCTTGCTTAGGCCTTAAGTGTTGTCTTGATCCTATTATGTTAAACTGAACAGCATGATGAAGAGGAATGTTTAAATACAAGCAGGTATTGAGGCAGAACATTTTGGGGTCATGTCATGGTTCTTACACGTTTTTTTGCCAATAGTCTTGGTAGGGAAGACTATGTTGCACATTAACCATACTTAAACACTTAAACATTTAACAGTTGTACATGGGCATTCTGTTATGATGCGGGGAGGTGGACCCAAACGCAGGCAAGGAGGACAAGCAGGACGCAGCCAGGATCCAGATTAACAGGATTTATATACAGAGTGGACAACAGCACTCACACTAATGATAAACAAACCAACTAATGGACCAGCAACAAACTTAGGAACCAGGGGGGAATAAATACAATCCAACACAATTAGACACAAGTGAATACAATAACTGAATCAACACAGGTGCACTAACGAAGGGAGCATGAAGCTAAAACAGAAACAGGGCAAAACAGGAAAAATACAAAATAAAACAGGAAACCAACTTAACCTAACACATTCACAAGTTCAGATAAAGCCATATTAAGTTGACCATTAGAAGCTATGTTGAAAGTAATTCTAGAAAAAGCCAGATTTCAATAACCTTTCATAAGTAATGTAAATGAATTTATTAGGGTTTTGGGTTAGGTTAAGTTGGTTTCCTGTTTTATTTAGTTGTTTTTCCTGTTTTGCCCGCTGCTTCGGTTTCAGCTTCATGTTCTGTTCATTAGTTCCCCTGGGTTGATTTTAGTCATTGTTTTCACCTGTGTCTTGTTCTGTTTTCAGTATATTTATACTCTTGGTTTTCTTTTCTCCTCGCTGGTTCATTAGATTCCTTTGTTCTTGAGTTCTTTGGTTCTCTATTAATGAATTCCGTTATTCTGCATCTGGCTGCCTTCTCCATTCTGTGTTTGGGTCCACCTCCCCGCATCGTAACAGAATTAAATACAAAATAAGCACCACAGCAGAATGTTTATCAGGAAAATGTTACAAGCTAAAACAGCTTGTTGACACTTCTCTTTATTTAAACATCCGATATCGAAATTTTCCACCCATCTCACTTACTCATCTCCACTGCCATCACTTCCTCCCATTCTCCTCTGTGGTTCTGGGAGTTTTAGGTTGTGCCTGTTTCTCTGTGTCTTCCTGAAAAAGTAAGACGATCCATCATCTGTTTCTCTCTTAACAATATGGTGGGAGTTAGACTGGCAAAGGATTAAGAAAGAAAAGAAGACAGAGTGAGGCAGAAAAACAGAAAAAGAGAGATGTCATGACTCATTCAACAAATTGCCAATAAAGATAAAACTTTCATCAAATATAGAAACATTTAAATCCAAATTAAAAACAAATTTTCTCATGAATAAAATCTGCACGACAATGTTTATTTAATCTGATTTTAATGATTTTAATTTAATTTATGATTTGATTGTGATTTTTGCTCTGTTTTTATTTTTCTTTTTAACATCTGTAGTGCTTTTGATGTTTTTATGTAAAGCACTTTAAATTGACCCCCCCCCCACCCCGATAATGTAACAAGTGCGCTGCGTTACACTCATTTTTCTATAATAAAATATTCTAGGGCACCTGGTGTCTATTTTGCCAGTGTAAAGAGGTTTGTGTCTCTGTATACCTTTCCTATTGAGACTACGATCGAACCATGTCCTATTAAAACTATACTCTTAGACTGCATGTGGAAAATCTGATATATTTATTGTACACTGCCACCACATATTCACTCCAAAAATGTTATATGACGCTGTCCTGTTTAAGATTGTGTTGTTTTTCAAAACCTAGTGTCCCCTCATAACTTGGCCACATCTTTTCTTTATGGTGTATCCTGTGAAACTACTGCCCCAGCTGTCGCAGGATGTAACCAAGATTTTAATTATAGGAAAGCTAAGGGGACCCCGACTCCCCTGAAAATCCGACACGCTCTGCAGGAAGTCCGCTTTTGAAAATAGTTCACTTTTGAACATTAATTCTTTTTTTCCGTAACGATCCTGATGTTTCTGTAATAAAAATTATAGCAATATTAAGTCAGCAGTATGTGTTTTTTATTTATTCTAATCTACTATTTTATTCTACATTCATTTGCAAGACAAAGCAACTTATATCTGTGAAGTGATCATTTGACCTTACATGCTTGTCTGTGAAAAAACCTTAAACTTTCCCACCGACCAGGTGTCCTTTTTTTTTTTTTTTAGCACAGTGCAAACGATCATTAAGTTTGCTGCTTTTTGTGTTGTTTAGAGAACTTTCCTGTATAAAATGTTTTTTATTATACCATATGAATACATTATAGCAGGATGCTTTTGGCATTTCTTGTGTATGTGACTTGTGACGTTTCTATGCACCCTGGTAAAAACGTTTCTAATCAAAGACCCTCTGTAATTCAAGTCCTTTTAACACCAAACTATGATATATTCCAGCCTCTACCACTAGTTTTGTTACCTTAATCCTAACAGTATAACATTTAAATGGAAAAAATACTTTAAATACCAGAAGATAACCTAAAGCCAACCAAATGGTTTTAACAACTAAAGCTAAGCAAGCTGTGATTGCTAGTAAAAATAGAGAGCAGTTAAATCTTAACAAAATTAGAGATAATAGAGAATGTAGTTTGCTTTTGTTACTGATGTTTAACATTGGCAGCTGGTTCATTGGTTACTGATGCAAAATGACAAGAGATAAAAAATACAGATGGAGATGAACTCCCTGTGAATTCTAAAATTATGCAAAGGAACACCAATCCCACTGTATTGATGTCAATGGCGATGAACATGAGCCAGTATGTGACTATTTGGAAATGAAAATGTGTTGAAAATGAGGTATGTTGGAGCAAAACCCTGGAAACTAAAATGAACAATGTTGCAGATGAGCTTACAGGATTTCTTTTCAATCTTCCAGTCGCCATCACACATATAGTGTTTTATTTAGGGCTCAACTCAAATCCTTTTCATGAGTTTAAAACGCCATGCAGTCCTTTCATGTGGCTAGGGCTGAAACTCAGAAGGAAAAGAAGGACCCGAAGGTAAACAGGGTGATTTTACTCAACTTAAACAAAGAAAGAGACATCATGCCTCTGCAGAAATCATCTCTGTCAGCATTATTCTGTATTAATGATGCAGCCTTCTTATGAGTGTCTCGTGATCAAGCCTCATCTCTGTCTTACTATTTTTCAACTTCATGAGAATTGCTTATAAAGACATGGTATGTGTGTGTATGTATGCTTTAAGATTACATCTAGCCTTATCATTAGGATCTATATCCTTCTGCTATATTAGATTTTAACATCTAAGGTTTAGAAACAAATACAAGTGATTTAAATCATGAAGGCTTTTTTACATTTTTCAACTTTCTATGCGTTTCTTTCCACCTTTACTATATTTTCATGCCTTTCTTTTTCCCATTTAAACTATTTTTCAACCTTCCTGTCAAGTTCAAATGTCATTCAGTCTTGATGAGCCATCGATCATCAGAATTCTTGCTCTTCTCCCCCTCCCCCCCAAGCAATGAGAGCTACCTGATATGGGAGTCAGGTCATCACCGGTTGTGTCAGACAGAGTCGTGAGTCATGCTTCTATTCTGAAGGCTTCCCTCATAAGCCAACTGCCATATTAGGTTTCTGAACAAACAAACTTCGGGCCAGCAGAAAATCCATTAGCTGTATCGATAAACACAGACACACATAAAAGTCTACACTTACACGCCCACGCACACACACACACACACACAAGCAAGGAAATGCAGACACAGACAGGAATGACCTGAAAGACAAGCATGTGCAAAGTGATCAGCAGACTTTTACTAAAAAGAAATGCATTAAAAGATAAAATTAGCACACATGCATGTATTTTTATGTTATTTCACAAGCTTTTTCAATAAACACAGATGAGACTCCAAAAAAAAAAACCAAAAAAAAAAACCTGAATGTCATATTAGTGTGCACACACCTTAAATTAATTGAATATACCAACTAGATATGCTTAAGCACACGATTACGCTGGAGGTTAGCACTTAATGACATGTTTGACATCTACGAAATTGTCAAATCTGAGGACAAAGAATACAGAGACAAAGGATGCAGTTTGTCAAAAAATGACAAATTTTCTGTTTTTCTTTATGCCTCAACTCCATTTTGCCCTCTTTACTTTTTGGTCTAGAGTGTCCAAATTCCATCCTGGAAACACTGAGCTTAAACATCAAAAGGAAGTCAAAGCTGTAAATGAAGCCTGTTATACAAATTCCACCCTTAACTCACAGTTTTGGGAGAATGCTGACTGGCCATGGACACACACATACACATATACAATTGCACACATACTTATTATATACATTATACATGTTTTCTCACCGTTTATACAGCTGGGGTAAATTTCTATGAAGGTTTCGGAACCTGTCAAAGTGTGTTAACCCATTAAAAAGGTTGGCAAGAAGGCATTAGAGGCATTCTCACCTCAGAACCTACTGAACTACAAAATATTGGAGAAAGTCAGTTCTTAAACTTTAAGTGAAAGACTTTTTTTTTAAAACATTCTCTTAATCTACTTAATGTCTCATTTGCTATGATGTTTTGATATTCCACCCTGTATAGGTATTATATTGAACCTAAAACATAACGGAAAAAAACACAAAAATAGCTAAATACATTATGTGAAATGTTTATTGTTCTAGCAAAATTCACATGCACCACAATATGCAACAACATTTTTTTATGCTCAGAGTAAAATTTGCTTTTGCACATTTAATAACTAAATAGCATATGTACAAAGATCTAACATCGCCCTCAGACCATGCTTATGCCCATGTTACAAATGGCAAAAAACAGATATTTTGAAGCACCGTAGATATTTTTACCCAATTAAATCAATATATGTAAGTCTGATGTGCATAAAGAAACCCCAGAGAAGTTCATCTTAGCCAATGTGAATGAAAAACTATTAATCTCTTTTCTAGATGTACAAATCCCTTTAGTTGCATATTTTACCACTATATCTTGAGCAACAATGAACACGTGGAACTAGTTGTCTATGAGAAAAATGACCAACGGCGACAGATATCAGTGAAAGGAATAATAATATAATAATAATAATATAATAATATTATTTTGTATTTGCACTAGTAAAAATAAATAAGAAAAAGTTTGTCAGAAATATGCCTGAACTTTTTCCAGAAGTATACATTATTTATTGCTGCACTGTAAATGTAATTTGCATATTATTTAATAATAAATCGAGAATAAAAGTGTGAAAACTGATTATTAAGAACAAGATCTTTACAACTGCTGGTAAAATTCAATAAGGTGTTTTTGTAAAGATATGAATATTATAAAAGGCCCCACTTACTTTTCGCCTGTCACCCATTTTATTCCTGCAATACCTCCATATATAAGAGAATAAGTGTTTACAGTTGGGTTCTAGATAAGTTCAACATTTCAATGAAATCTGAAGTAATCTTTGAACTGAAGAGAAAAGGCAAAACTCAACTAAATGGCTTTGATTACCAGGCTCTTAGGTAGCTTTTCAACGGCGTAGCTACACTCTAAAAGATGCTAGACATTTTCAGAAAACGGGCATCCTTGAAAGTGTGGATGATTCTCATTATTTTATAAATCTGTCTGGACACCATCACAGCTGAATGATATGCATCAAGGGTGTAATATGTTGATGTACATTGATATATTGATTATGTGTAATGAACCAAAGACATTGATCTAAAATGCAAATATCGTTCAAAAACACAACAATCTTTCAACAAGTGCAATTTGATTTTGAAGATGGATGTTATTTAAGTTCTGCATATTCATAATTTTTTGCTTCTTACTCGTTGGTCTTTGTTAATTCATTTATTTTCTATACAGCTTAATCCAATTCAGTGTTGCTGGGAAGCTAGACCAATCCCAGCAATCAGCAAGTGAAAGGCAGAGTACATCCTTCAGGTCGCCAGTGGATCACAGGGCTCATACTAAAAACCCAACCTAGTCGGCCCCTCCGTAAAAAGCACAAAAGATGTCAAAAGACATCTTTGGCAACCATAAGGTAAAATGTTGAACAATGGATCCTAAATCAAGTCTAATAGAAATTAGATTGTATCTGAGTTTGAATACCTGGCAAACATTAAATTGATATCCATTAAATCGATATATCATATCGTGATCAAATTGTTCATATACACACCCATGTGTAAATGAACAATTGTTTTAAAACTATATGTTTCCATCCAGCGGATGGTGGTCTATGCAAAACATTGCTAGATGAATATCCACATGACATCTGGACAGCTATATAGCCATCCAGATGGCCTAAAACAGCTTGTCAAGCTTGTTGTCAATCTGACCTGTGACAAAATATTTGACACTGAAGTATCTGAATTGAAGTCAAATTTTATATCAAGCAGTTCCAAAGTGTATTATTCCCAGTTCCAAGACGCAAACAAAATGGTGATATACAAGAGTTAATGTAGGTAATAACTTGAAAATTGCAAAAATTGTTTCATTTAAATAGAAGATCTAAGTTACATGGAAATCATAACAACCTGTTTTCATTCAACAACAAGGTTACTTAGTAAAGTGTGTCAGAAAATGGAAAGATTTTGAACTTTGTGATGGATCTTGTTTTAGAGGCAAGCTGGCAACAGTGACAGAATCCACAAATTCAACAGATTGTGTTACTGGAGTTTTGACAAATTTTCTTGTATTAGCTTAGTTACCTTGCTCTTAATTAATGTCTAGCTGAAAGGTCCGACCATAAGGCTTCTAAACTGATGTCATTCTGACCTTAGTAAACAATTTGGCGTCCTTCCATCAGGAACGTTAGGCGAGACCTCCTTTTTTATCTGTCATAACACAAAAGTGGCTCCAGACTGACACAACCAAAGTCTTTAAACAAAGGTGTCTCTAAGTGACGGGGCTGAATAGTTTCAGACTTCTGTGTGACAACAGACCTCTGAAGGGATTCTCCCCCGGTTGTAACCTTGTACCTTGTCTATATGTCTTTCATGTATTGTGTCACTCCTTGGTTTAATGTTTAAAGTATGTTCAACTTCTTTCATTCTTCATTATTAATTTTATATTCTTCTCAATCTAAGAAACCAGTCTCCTTGTCCTTGACAGGAAAAACGGCCATTACAGTAGCATACAGCCTTAATCATATTCTCTAAATGTTCAAAACCTTGTTTTCCAAATGTATCAGGTGACTTAAGCTGTATCATGGGACACAGGAGACTTAACGCAGTTGCATCATTCCTGTTTGACAAATGTCCTGTCAACATGAAGCATGATTGGACCTTTCCACAGTCACCCAAATAAAGCTGCAGTGCTCCCTCCCTCTCTGCCACCAGTGGTTGCAATTACTGAGAGTTAGCACCTCGTCACAAGCATTCTCTTAGACATATTAGCACAGGCGTCTCTGACCTATCCAGTTTCAAACCACACACACACACACCCACATGCAATGATGTATAGGCACACATGCATTCACTGCAACCTAATATCATTCCTCTCCCACCCTAACACAAATTTTACAGAGGGCTTCTCAACAAGAATTGCTTGGTATAAAAATATCCTTGAATCGTTTAGGATGGGGAACCTTATTGGTTGAAAACAACACCATGTGACAGGTGTCAGCCAATTAAGAGAATGAAGGATAATGAGGATTAGGTTACCTGCATCTTTGCTGCTCGGTGTGAGCTGTGTGTGGTATTTATATCAGCAGCGAAAGTGTCAGTTTAAGAAGGTCAGGACTTTGGGTAAACACTTACGCCTGCAGGATCAATGGCACACTTTGTTAAATGGGTGGTCAGCAGTGCATGGGTGGGGACTGACACATGCACACTGTGAAATGCAATCAGGATTCAAGTTCTAAATTTGTGAAGTATTGCATTTTTGTAACCCAACGTCCTTGTCTACACCAGCCAACTACTCCAGCCACCAACATGGAGCAGAAATCAAGAATACCACATCAGTCCAGTCTTCACACTGGCTGCCTGTCCGTCAGAGGATAGTCTTTAAAGTTCTGTTGCTGCTTTGTAAAGCTTGAATGGTTTAGGTCCAAAATACATCAGAGACCTCTTGACCCAATATGAACCAGCAGTCCCCTCAGGTCATCTGCATCTGGAGCCTCATTTATAAAGCTGGCTTACACAAAAAAAATGGGCCTGAAATTTGCGTGGGAGTGTTATCACGCAAACTTTGGGATTTATGAAAATAAACTAGATGCAGAGGAGTGCGTACCGGTGCACCAACTTTGGACCTGGCATAGTAACATTTTGGAGATGGAAAACCAGCTGCACAGCTGATATGATGATACATTTAAGTCACATTAAACACGTTTGTTGTCATTCACAAATACTTTGTATTATTGCAATCAAAAACAAGGAAAAATCATATACGTATATAATCATATATGTACAGTATCATATACATGCCCAAAAACTGAGTTATTTATTCCATAAATACGTATTTAAACATCCGAGCACAGTATGTTCATACTAAAAACGTCATCGCGCTTATTGGTACAGTAAATGTGGGATGGTGATCAGCAATCAGAGTAATTACTGAGTAGGTATAAATATCGCCATAAGTGTAATGTCACGCAATCATACTGTGTCACAATGCATATGCTCGCACATTTCATGAAGACTATGGTAGGACTATAGGTTGTAGTTTGGGGGTAAGAGCAGTTGTCTGTCAACCTGAAGGTTCTATTCCAGGCTTCCCTTAACTACATGCTGAAGTGTCCTTGGGTAAGACACTGAACCCTATGACCCAAAAAAATGTAAGTCGCTTTGGATCAAAGCGTCTTCTAAATGACTTTAATGTAATGTAATGAAGAGTTTTCAGGGATCATGTGCACTGTTCCCTCTAAGCATGTTTTGTGAGCAAATGCGCACTGCTACCTGCGTGTCTGCGCACAAAATATCTGAGCTGTGCACAAATTGAAAATCCAACAAGTATTGAAAATAAAATAAAAGCATAATTTATTCTGTATTGTGCAACATGTGATTGGCTGTTCAAAGTTGTTATTTGACGCACTTCGATCACGCATTTACTGGCAGCTGCGCCTGCGCGTTACTGACCACCTGTGCTGCAGGCAGAGAGGCCTGTTCGCTGTGAAGGCTGAGCGACCTGAGGCAAGGCACTCTTTACCCATCATAAAAATGGCAAAACGAACGGGCAGTGGCACATCCACTCACCAAGTAAAGAAGAAATGTGATTCGTTTAAGATGGAACGGCTGTCGGAGTATGTCGGAGTATGGACTGAAAGTAGGAAGACAAACCTGTGAAACATTTTTTCTTTTTCGAGTGAGAAAGGTCTACTCTGTAAAACGTGTTGCGAACCTAAAGTAGCAAGCGAGTTTTCGGAGGGAAAAGTGTGGAGCGAATGGAAACTGGACTACTTCAAGTGTCACATTTAGCACAAAAGTCATTTGAATGCAGTAAAAATTGTACAACAATGCAAGATGTGAATGGGGATCAGTTCGTTATTGGCAGAGAGCGCCAAAGACCGAGAGAAGAGAAATGAGCTTTCACTCGTAAACAAATCCAACCCGGAGCAGGTTAAAATCCTCATCGACAATGTTTTACTAGCCATCAAAATGAATGCATTAATGTTGTCGGTACAACAAATTCACGACCACATGGCAAAGTATGTGAGTATATGTATGTGTATATGTATGTATGTGACAGTTGGCGAAGTAAAAACTATGCTTTTGAATTTGTGGATTCAATCAATGCAATAGTACAGAATGAGACGATGTGCAGTGTTAAGGATGCACTTCGGCACACCCTTATAGTAGATGAGAGCACAGACATAACCGTGCACAAAATGCTTGTCTTGTACATTAAATACAGAGAGAAAAATAGTTTCAATCACAAAACTGTGTTTGGTGGAATAGTCCAGCTGACAGCATTCACTGCTCAGGATATCGTGCAGGCAATAACTCATTATTACTCCAAGCATGAAATGGACATACAGAAAATGGTTATGCTAACTTCCAATGGCCTCAGTAATGCTAGGAAAGCACAATGGAGTTGCAGCTTTATTAAAGCGGCAAATAACACACCTAACTGAACAACACTGTGTGGCCCACAGAGAGGACTTGGGCATTGATGATGCGTGGAAAGATGTGCCTGTGATGCATGATGTAGAAACACTCCTTAGAACTGTATATTCCACTTTCCCCAGATCCACTGTGAAGAGAGGAAAATTTGAAGATCTGGATAAGATTCTTGATGAAGATAAATTGTCATTCAGGCCTCTGAATGAAGTGCGATGGCTCTCTCGGCATCAAGCTGTGAATGCTGTTTTGAGAAACTACAATGTACTAGAAAAATACTGCAAGAGAGAATCCACTGATAACAGAGACCCAATGACAAATTACTGTTACAAAAAGCTGAGTGATTCAAGGTTCAAGGTTACTCTCACTGCCCTGGGAGATGTTTTTTGTGTGAGCTGGCTCAACTGTGCCTTTCTTTTCAAAGAAGCAACCTGACTGTGATGGAGGGACACTGCTTTGCCAGAGCAAAGATTGAAAAGTTGCCTTCCCAGTACTTAGATGAGAATGTTCAGTGGAGTGCTCGTGTCAAAGAGGTTATCAGAGTCTCATCAGCATGTGACAGAGACACCAGTGAGATTACTCGTTTTATTCAAAAGCTCTGTTATTACTTGGATGGTCGCTTTCTGGAGGAAGAATTGAAAGAATGGTCTGTGTTTGACATTGAGACACTGAGCTCAGATATCAGTTTGGATTTTGGATAAGCAGACATTGCAAGATTGGCAAAGAAGTATGAGACCATTCTCCAACTCCCACATTCTGTGGAGAACATCACCAGTGGATATGTTGATTTAAAGTAAATAGTGAGGCAAAAACTTAAATAAGGGACAATCCGCACATTCTCAGATCTGGTGGCTGCAACACTTAAATGTGAGGAGCTAAAGAAGATCTCACAGCTTGTGGATATTTGTGCTACATTTCAAACGTCTAGTGCAGACTGTGAGAGAGGCTTCAGTTTAATTAATCATATCAAGACAACAGCAAGAAATCGTCTTCAGGTGGCACATCTCGATCAGCTGACGTGCATAAAGTCAAAGCTAGCAGAAGAGGGGACCATCAACCTGGTAAAGTTTACAACCACTGGAAAGGAGAAAAGGACAGACGGAAAAAATAAGGTGAAATTTAAGTTCTCAATAAGTTTTGAGGTTAATTTTAACTTATTAAGAATAATAATTATTAAATATCATTTGTGTAAATGCTAATAAAATAGTGTAATTCAATATTTTGCAAATATAGTTTCATGAATTACAAAACACATCATTGTGCAACATGTTAATATTTTAACTTTTTTTCTGAAATGCTTACAGGCCTAAATCCTTCCAGATCAAGAGCTACTCAGAAGAAGGACCCGTACACTGTGGAAGAAGCAGACAGAGGCATCTACTTGAACAAAGTGTCAACCCATTGGAGATTTTTTTCTTGTGTGAAGACACACAAGAAGAATAGGGTGACATTTCAGTCCTCAGTCACATTTGTGCTTATCTGGTGTTGTTGATCAATAAGTTCTAGTAATAACAGTTAATGTAATAGAATAAATAGTAATTAAAATTATTTATGTATTTCTTCTACAGACAGCATTACACGAGGAAGACTCTCAGACTACAGTTGGTACATCTCACACAGTGAACAGCAGCACTCTCTCCAAGATCACAGTAGGACACTGTCACATTGATGTTCATGGCAGTTCATGCTTTGCCATAATTTATACAAACCATCGTTAAAACAGCTATGTTAATATGCTTTTGAGTTTTTCACTGAAAGTGGACAAACACACTTAATAAAGAAGTAATTTGAAACTGTTGCCATATTTTTATTGTTTTAATTGAAACATGCAACTTAAATGTATATAATGCATATGATGCTGCGTGAGCACAATTTGCATGGCGCATGTTGCTCACAGTGGTCCATGGGACTGGTCAGATGTTGGTGTGTTTGCTCAGACACACACACAAAAAAAAAAATAGAGGGAACATTGATCATGTGGATTTCCTGGCCAATGATGATGACTGACTGATAGGCCGATTTCTTACAGTTATGTACAGAAGTGGGTCCAGTGTCAGAGTGCCGGACTCAACGGTTGCCAGCTGTTTTGGACGGCATCATTAAAATCACAGGTCGATACATGAAGTTTCTAGACACTTTGGGAGAAAATAATTATCATATATTTTTCTCTTCTTGCTACACATAATCTTCATTGTGTACTGTGCAAAGAATACATACATGTCAATGCATATTTTAAAATGCTCACAGGTAAGATTAATTTTCTTTAGTTGCAACAGTGTCAAACGATTGTTACTGCTCATAATTAAATCCCTGAACTGCGTCCGCCACTGCGTCCGCCACTGCGTCCGCCACTACGTCCGCCACTGCGTTCACTGCAGATCCTTTGGGCGAGGTGGTTAGCGCTGTAGCCTCACAGCAAGCAGGTTGCCGGTTCGCTCCCCGGCTCGGGCGGTGGCCTATCTGTGTGGAGTTTGCATGTTCTCCCCGTGTTAGCGTGGGTTCTCACCGGGTTCTCCAGGTTCCTCCCACAGTCCAAAGACATGCACCTTGGGTATAGGCTGTTTGGGGACTCTAAATTGACCTTAGGAGTGAGTGTGTGTGCGCGTGGTTGTTTGTCTATATGTGTGGCCCTGTGATAGGCTGGTGACCTGTCCAGGGTGTACCCCGCCTCTCGCCCGCTGGATGCTGGGATTGGCTCCAGCTCCCCCCACGACCCCGTTTGGTAATAAGCGGTAAAAAATGGATGGATGGATGGATGGATGGATGGAAATTATTCGACTAGTAGGGTACATAAATCACAGAATAGATTAAAATTTCAAATTATTTATTAGCTAAAGCAATTGGTTCAATTTGAAATAAAAATATTATTCAACTATCCATCTGTATAGAAATGTATAGAAAGATTCTTTAGTGAAGTTCTGAATGTTGAATCTGTCTTATTTATGGTTGAAGGAGGAAAATTATTAAGAGCCGTCGTGAAGAAATTTTCTGCCTCCACATTTTAAAGTGCAGCTAATGCCTCGAGATGAAAACTTCACCTGAATAGTATTTCATCAGAATGTCAGACTTGTCAAAGGCTGTTGTAACAAATGCCTTGACTCAAAACTGTTAAACCAGTAAACTGACATGGATGTGTAAGAGATGTGCGTCGCTTACCAGTCGACCTTGACAGGATGAGACGCAGAAACAATCCTGGTAGAGCAAAGCACAGATCAGGCGAAGGCCCTCCTGAACAGAGGCTGGATGTTATCCAGGTTTTGGCCATTCGCACTTC
>JBAMHX010000018.1:20473880-20514206 GCA_037177515.1 Pseudomugil tenellus | reverse complement strand
ATATATATATATCACCACACTATTGCATCGCTATAATGTAGAATGTGAAGAAGAAGATTATGCTTCACGAAAAAAGTAGGATCTATTTATTCATTTATTTCTTCATGAAGGATTAAAAAACTTATGCTTGACTTCTGAACTTATGCTAATTTGTTTCTCTGGAACATTGTTTAATCTTTGGTTTTGTGGTTGTGAAAGCGCATGAGGTTCATATTTGGTGACCTTCGGCCTTGCAGACAAGACTACTAGCAGTTGCAGAGCTATGTGTAGTTCAGCTAAGTGTTATTTGTTGAATCCTTGAACTCCTTCCTCTTTACCTAAACTAGTTCATCTACTTGTTTTGGCTGCTGTTAATGATAATTCTGCTGTAGACTCATTGTTACTGCTGAATGTGTACTTGCAACTGCAGTACTTGATTTGTGCTGCGTACATGTTTGTGTGTCAAGATTAGTCTATGAGTAAAATAAAAAAGGATCTGGACAGTGTCCCAAATTGTCAGAGAGGGATGTAAGTAATTACCAATTCTCCAAACACTACTTTGCTCTATTTAAACATATTACATGCCTCTCACTGCCACCCGAGACCACTCCCTTTGCACTAAAACCTGTGAAACACACAAATGAACATAGCAACTGCAAGCTGCCTGCAATTAACCAATAATCATAATCATACTAGTGAGAACTGCACACATGCATGCAGGCACACTCAGTCCACTTCAGATCCAGACCCTCACTGTTGAGTTAATTTACAACAATGTTGTTTTTGTTTAACTTCATTCACTGGAGAATAATCTGGTTTGCAAGCTGAGTAAGTTGCTGGACAAATCCAGTCTTTAGCCTGTTGTCAACAATAAACTGTACTTCCAGTATTGATTAATGCCATGAAAAAAGGCAATATCACTTTTGTGGATTTTGCTTAATATTAACCTTTTGGTATCAATTTGTACTCATATGTATATGAGATTTCAAAGCCCATATGTAAAACTGAATGCCTCCATTGTGCATCGTACTGTTTCTACATCCATGTGTAAGCAAATATTTTCTCACACATTAATTAAGAAAGACAAGCTGTTGCAGTAAATATGTAAAATGTACCAAAGAAGCAAACAAGCTGATGCTTCCAATATCAATATGTGTGTTTTAGTTGCAATCTCACTGTTTAACACAAGCCTTTTTACATTTTGTTAAGTCAGACAAATGAAATGTTTTGCAAAATTTGGTATTCCTTGAAAAAATATATGTGTGTATATATAGATATATAAGGAGAAAGAGAGAGAGAGAGAGAGAGTATATGATGTAATAAAATGGATTTTGTATGTTACATATATGTCATTTCTATTTTTTATAATTTGCGCCATATAGTATAATTATAAATTTTAGTTTTAAAAAATCGGAGCTTTTTTTTGTCACACTGTTTGCTATATTTAAATCTCCACTAAAATAATGAGAGCTCCTTATTTGTAGTTATTAATTAACTTGTTCATTTATTCAAACACATAAATGGAGGAGTGATGAGGATTGCCGTACACAAAGACAAAATAGAAAACCGTTGAATTAATTCAAATAAATAAGTTTACATTTTTTTCAATCATATATTGAGTTTTACTTATGCTTTAAACTGAAAGATTCATTATTGTATAACTCCCTTCGCATATAATTTGACAGATGGGAACTGATCTGTATTACCTTAAAATGTTGTTCATGTATCATCACTTCCAGACTGACAAGACGCAGCAGCTGGACGTCGGAATAGGAAAGTCGACTGGCTGATTGATAGGTAGGCTGCATGTTAATGCGTTAGGCCGGAATAGCAGGGAATGTGTGTCCCACAAGTTGAAGGCCAAGAGGCAGACACTGTGCTTCGGTGCGCTGCTCTGCTCATGAGCCTGTCAACTGATCTATCTGCAAAGAGTGCAGAACAAGCTTGATTAGCTGGCCAGAGGGCTGCATTGCAACATCACAACAAACAATTATCATGTCACTGAAGGACTGAAAGCGCAAGCATGCTGGTACAAATCCACACAGCTGTGACCTCACAGACAAAGGTTTGATAGGAAATAGAGTAACACAAACCTGATTATAATTAGAGAAAATTAAAACTTAAACTGTATAATTATAAATAGTTTATTTCTGTATTTGTTTCCCTCAAAATACAAAACAGATGGTGTATGAACTATAAAACAAAGCTTTCCTGGTCCCATTCTTTATATCATGTTCTTTTTCTGTCTTTTGGGAAAAAATCTTTGAATTTGATTGTTAGTGATAAGAAAATTATTCAGCATCCCTAGATTATTACTAGAATAGTTAATTTAATAAAATTAAAAAACAAAACTTGGAAAATAATTAAATAATAACATAAAGTAAAACAGGAAAGTTTTTAATGATAAAATAATTCAGGGCCATATATTGCATGACTATGTGGACCCAAAGTCATATGGATCATTGAAGAATTTGGAAAAAGAGTGAAGTACTCTGGTTAGCAGGCTGCGGTGCACGGACAAAGAGCTGGTGTTGGGTTGCATTGCAGTGGCTCAATACTCACTATTTGCACTCTGGCGCACACATGCACTGCAGTAACCTTTTGCTTGGTCCCCAAACAAAGGTTGTGCCCCAGTCACCACTTAAGTCTCATTTGTGGGAGCCAGACCAGAACAGCTCATTCATAAATTTACGTTGTTGATACAAATCTTCATGAATAACATGTTGGGTATTGTCTGAGACCAATCAACGAAACAAACGCTGTGCTTTCAATCAATTCAATTTTATCGTCCCACGGGAGGAAACTTGGTACAAAAGAACAGCTAAAACAGGAATAAAAACACCTAATACCCTAAAATGTTAAATACAGTAAAAACCAATGCAAAATGGCAACAAGCACAACAGAGACAAACCCAGATAATAAAACCTGAAAAAAACCATCTAACACTGTTTAAAAATGATATAGCAAAGTGCTTTTTTCCCTTTTTTTAATTTAAACCATAAAATTTGGCCAGAACTTAGCTCATAAAAAACACTCACATATATAGAGGAGGACTTTGATGACTGCTCCTAACATCTGCATAAATAATACATAAATACTATACTATAGAATATAGAAATACTATAAAACTGAAATTATACTACTACATTTTTTTTTCTTCTCCAACCAAGTAATGACACATAATCACCAGGATTGATAACATAGTTTGTACCATCATCAGTGTAATAATTATCCACCAGCAGCCCAAATGCAGTAAAGGTTACTAACACACTCATTACTTGTCAACAATGTCCAGAGCTCTTGTCACCCTGATGATTAATGACCCTCTAACTTAGACATTATTGCTTTAACATGATTTCTAATAGAGCGAGGTGAACTGCCATCACATAGAGCAAACTGAAGAGGAATCTGCAGATAAAACGCAGAACATCCATACTTATTTATGCCACATAAACTAAACTGCAGTGGATGAAGCACAGACTCAGGCAGACCAGCTTAGTAGGTGCTCAATCATTGTCCAATACCTGATGTCTTTTTAAACGTGATGTAACTTACTTTTTGAGCCGTGTGGTTTTCATTTACTTCACTGTGAAATTATTTCTAGATGTGTGCTGCTTTATGCTTGGTTTTATAGCTAAATATAAGCTTTGAAGTGTGAATTTGGGTACAGTCATCACAAAACAGTGAAGTTAAATTAAAGTGTTTAGTTGTTTTATTTCTAGTTGAAATATTTGTATTTTAAAATTTCTCTATGAAAAAAAATGTGTTCCATCATTTTCTGATGACAGAAGCAAATTCTGACCACACACACGCGTTTTACTTGCCACCCAAACAGGGCAGAAACTCCTTAGATTGCATCTGACAGAAAGTCTTTCCAGTATTATGGACACTGATACAGTATCTCTGTCCTGGTTTCAGCTGTAGTGAATTATCAGTGAAAGAGTCTCAAAGCTGAACGGGCCTCATCTAACATAAAGTATTATCTGGCAATCACATCTGCGCGTGTGAGTTCCAGCTGATATCCTCTGTAGTTTAGTTTTTTATAATTAATTTAAACATTCCTCTAATTTTAATATCAGTATTGATTGACAATTCTTTTTGTATGTGTGTGTGTGTGTAAAGCGGCTGTGTTTGCATCGTGTGGTCATTTGTGTGAGTGTGTTTTTGAGCACAGTGCATGGTGTTTAAGGTGTTGGTCGGGGGGCTCAGCAGGGATTGCAGCAGGCAGTCTTAATTCAATTTAAAGTTCTGTGTTTTGACAGGAGTTAAGAGTTAGCTGGAGTGGCAAGAAGGGTTCAGCAGTCTGCACCAAAAGGATCAGAAACACACACATATATGCTTGTAGCCGCATAAACATACATGATGATCTCTGTGAATCATTTCAGCACTGCTTCTTAAAAGTTTCTCTAATGTAAATCCATGCAAAACGGGTGAAAGGTTTAATGAAAATCCCTGTCTATTCCATTGTGTTATCAGTATTAGCTTCATAACTCTACCAGGATCTAATATTGCATAATTTGATTCAGAAAGAATAGATTTAAATAACTGGCAAACACTCATTCAACTAATAAGTGCCTCAAGGTGTGAGCAGCGGTGTTATCCATGATAAACGGTAATAAAAATACCACAAATTAATGAAGTCAAATGAAACGGCTACTCCCTCTGTCTCTCCTAATTACACTTATCTTGGTTGAGGTTTGTGCGTTTGTCTACATGTTTATGCGTGGGTATGTATGACCCCTTGGAGACAGAAAGCAATATACCTGAGATTAGCATAGAGCTGAGAGAAAAATATATTCTAATTTTGCTTATTGTCAGTCATTCTCCCAGAAGGGAAAATAAATGTACATTAAGCTTCCAGGAAACCACGCGCATGCTTTGTGCAATATGTACAACACTGAGTGTGTGTTGGCATATTACGCTATCAGGATGCTGTATGTTTTTTGCAGCATGTCTGTGGTCAGATATGTGTTTGTGTTGCTGTATAGACCGTGTTTCAGCACAGCCAAATGTGTGTGTGCAAGTTTGTTTGTGTGAATGACAACCGGCCACACAGAATGTAGTGAGAAATAGATGGAGAGAATGATGTGATTGTGGTATGCTGGTAGGTAGGTTATGGGGCCTATCTGTTTCACGTCTTCCCTTCCAATCGTCTGGTTTCCTGCCATTGATCAGAACAACCCACCTCCTCCCCCCTCTTCTTTTCTCCTCTCCGCTGATGGACAGAAAGAAACCTGATCGCTGAGCAAGGAGGGAGGTGGAGGGGGCGACAGCAAAGGAGGTAGGAGAAGAAAAGGGTAAAGGCAAGGCATCGGTGCTGTCTGCAGCCTCCTCTGTCAACCATGCAGAGAAGCCTGCAAAGAGCCACATCATAAATGGAGTATCTTATTCTGCTCTAATCTAATTTTGTCATTCCTCTTGGCTGTACTGTAAAATGAAAAGATCATCTCACTCCTTGTGTGTGTCGGCGGGACAGAGAGGGAGACGACAGAGTCAGCAAGCTCGTTAGTGGAGAAGTGAGATTGAGGAGTGGAGTGTTTTCCCGCAGAACAGATGTTGGAGGAGTGTCACTCACTCATATGAGGACCCTGTAGCCGTAGCACCCTCAGAGCCATAACACAACCTCCCATCGTCCTCTGACACAAATCTACACTCACACACAATCCACATGCTGGGATCTTGAGTGGCAGTTGCGTTGTTGCACTCGCCTGCAGAGGGGGGGTCATCACCTTGTCCATCTGTTTTTTATTGGCCTCTGACTTGGAACACAGTGGTTTTCCAAAGTCCAGTCCACTTAAACACAAAAAGTTTTTTTCATCTAAGTGGATTCAATTCTCTTTTTTTTCTTCTGGATGGTGAAAATGTAAAAGATTCATCAGTTGACCATGAGTCCTTCACAAGCACAAGCGTTTCACTGCAGCTTAAAACTCTGCTCCAGCTATAATTTATCTTGATGGCATGACGTAGAATTTTGTAACATTATCCCAGCAAAAAAGGTATTTGTCCAAGTACCATAATTAAAATGACAAACATATAGAAGGCAATAAGCGACACACCCGGATGAAGATTGATCAGATCTGGGATCTGATAAATTAAATAATATAAAAGAAGTATGAGACTGTGATCATTTTATGTTGTAATTTGTCACAAAATGAAAGATCTATACAAACACCAACAGTACAAATCACTAGTACCAAGTGTCAAAAAACACAAATCTGTATTTTTTTAAATCTATCTTTGATTAAACTCTTTATTTACATCTGAATATTTATCCCTTGCCGTGTCAATCAGAGCTGGTGTCTACAGCTTGTGTGGGGACTGATCATTTTAACAGATCATTTTTAGCTTCCCTTTGGAAATAGGGAATTAAATGAAGAACAATAAAACACAATAGGCTCAATTTCATTTAGCAGAAGTATTTTTGCTGGTTTAATCATGATGATTCCTAGAAATTAATAAGAAACGACAATCTGAGATATTTTTGTTTCAGTTTTAGCCAGAAAAAGCCGCTATCATAGAACTGCTGAAGTTCAATTGGCTCACTTTACTACATAATATGAAGAACTCATTTTGAAAATGAAGTTCTCTTATTTTATTATTTAACAGAGGCTTAAAACATATTTTAGTGTGTTTCTTTGTCTTGCTATCACTTACAGCTCAAGCCAGACTCTATGGTGCAAGATAAGACCACACAGTCTGATTCCTAAACCCTGCAAACTCCTACCTCCACTGTCACAGCCTCACCAACACATTTTATACCACTAGCCTTCACAGTTCAGTGAGAGGATGGAGTGGGAGGGTGGCAGGAAGGAGCAGACATGTTGATGAGGTTAAATTAGGCATGGCATTGCTTTGTTCCAGTATCAGAACTGCTGCTGGCATGACTTTTAGAGATAAGGATTATACTGAACACTGTGTTAAATGGTTGGGTGACTCTGACACGGTGCTGGCTGTCATCAGCAAACAAACCTAACTCCACAACTGTTTGTTAAAAGCAACACAATCCACAGTTTATAGTAACTGTGGATTGTTGGCAGTGAGATGTACTTTAGCAGCTAAACTCTGAATGTTACTTCCTGCATCAGATCTCTTGTCTGCGCTTCACAAAAGGAAACTTCCTCTCATCTGTTAAGCATCATGTTTGCTTCTTTGCTAGAATTAAAGATGTTCAGCATTTTGTTCTTCACTAAACATAAAAAAGAAATAGTTTAGATACTGCTAAAGTATGGGGAAAGGAAAGAAAATCCTGAAAACCAGTAAGTGTTCATTTTATCTAAAGAAGAAATCTCCCACAGATGTGGGTGCATTCATCAAACTGACGATTTTTACTTGCCTATATTTTTTGCTGTGCTGCCGTTGTCTTTCTGCTTTAAGAGCTGGGAAATGCAGACCCGTAGAGGCTTTTACGGGGATTAATGAAAGCTATAAGGAGAAACAGGCTGGCAGAGGGTAAGGACAGCGTGAAGTGGTGGGAGGTGAATGGTTGTACAGAGGATGAAATGGGCTCCATGCTGTAAATCCAAGCAAGATGGGAGGATGGAGATGAGCCGAGGATTGCCTGTTTCCCCTGATATAAATGACTTTATAGTAAATGATAGCTCAGGCTAACAGCATGTGCAAGTATGTGTTTGAGCATATAGTATGTGTAAAAGACAAGTTATTCACATATTTTAGTGATCGCTACTAAAACAATGTAGATGTAAAACAAAGAAAGTAATAAACTTTCTCCTCTTACATCTCTTTTGTGGGACTAAAAACAATTGTTTCCCTTGTCAGATTTTAACATTTACCTTCAAAGAAAATCTTGCTAAAAAGAGCTTGGTTTGATTTAGCAGTATCAGCAAAAAGAAAAGTAGAACGTAGATAAAAGGAGATAAAGATATCAGATAGAAAGCAACAGCATCAGCTGCCCTGTCAAATCAGAAATACCAAACAGCCAGCTGCTACCTGTAAAAACCAGAAAACCTACAGCATCTGCAAGAAAAACACAAAGCTGACAATCATTGGGAACACCTATAATAACACAGACAAGGAAAAAAGCAGTAATTATGTTAGTAGCAACAAAAACTCTTGCAGCACAAAGCAAGAAACTCTAAACATAGCTGTAGTCATTGGTGATACAGCCCACATGACAACAAAGTGACTGTATCAGCATGCTCTAGTGTGAGTGCAGAATATCAGGATGAATAGTCATCAGCGATTAGTGTAACTCTAAAAACCGGACCTTTGCAAAGATGAGAGACAGACCATGAACGCCCAAGAAATGAGCAGTTACCCCAGAGGAAGAATCCCAGCCAGCACAGCAGAGAGACGGCCACGCAGCCCACCCAGAAGATTTATTTTAATTAATTACATGTTTATTTAACAAGAACAAATGGATAAAACGTTGCTGCATGATGTACAGAGTCGAAGCTTCACATAAGGGTTCATTTGCAACCATCTTCCGTTTTAAGACGAATTAAATCAGACAATTAAAACATTGGATTGAAAATACTATAACAATAAAAATCATATGTTTACAAGATTTGTACATTTTAAAAACCACAAAGTACAAATTTAAAAAAGAAGCTCTGACTGGACCCCCCACCCCCCCTCCTCCAGCCAAGGTATGCATACGTCCATGTTTCAAGGGCCGGAGATGTCAGTCGTCTGCCCTGTACGGCACCACCCCCCCTGGGGGCAGGAAGAGTGCACACACAAGCCCAAGAGGCCTTTTTGCCCAGGCCCAGTCAGATGCCCAGGAGGACCAGGTCCCCCCAGATGACCAGCTGAAGTGGGTCAGAACCCACCAGGCTGAATAAACTGCTGTTCATGATACAAAATAAAAGATACTCTGACATATAACGCAAAAACACATTTGCCTCTGGCAGTTTAAACCCCCTCCTTAGCAGTTTATTCCCCATCTGCCAAGCTAATACAGTGATAAATGAATTTATCAAAGCTTCCAAAGCAATTTTTAATCAGAGACTAATTCACAGTTATTACCAGCAGACCTGACCACCTAGATGAGCAGTTATATCCTGCTGGCATTATTATCTTGTTTACAGTTATTACCATCAAAAGACTAAAGCAATAAATAAAAACTTCCTTTTGGCAGATAAATGAAAATTAAACTGAAGCAGTTTTATATTGTACACTGGTACTTACATCGTGCAAAAGTTCCCCGTATAGTCAGCACAATCCTTACAGTTAACTTGAAGTTGATTCACTTCAGCAAAATTTTATTTGCTTTAAATTAAAGCCCTTAACCCCCGCCCATGTATTAACTGCCATTATAAATGGATTACAGTGTGTTAAGGCACCTATGCTGTGTTGGTCACTGGTGGAAAACCAGGAATTTTACTGTGTAAATAAATGATTTAATGTATTAAAACCTTTCCCTTAATTTAGCCTGAGAAACTTCACTAAAAACACAGGGTTATGCTAAGGAAATGAGATGATTTCATTTTCCGTGCCTTGAGAGAAAAAAACATTAGCTGTCGTATTTGTTGGAGTTAATAAACGTCTTGGCCAGACATTGAAGTTTATCCCCCTGACCGGCGCACACACCCTGAGTGAGGCTGCAGTGTGGTGGCAAAGTCTGTGCTCACTGTATTCTCTGGCTCTGCACACGAACACAACTTACATTCCGAAAACATAGCTGACTGCAAAACAAGCAGCTTATTAATTCATTTTTACTTGTGTCGTATGCATTGTTTGTCATGAAATTAGGTTGCAAACAGGCATTAAATGCATCCTGCATGTACACACTATAGAAACATAAACCATTTGCTCTACAGAAGAAAATAAAGCAGCTTTAGATTTTATTTAAATAAAGGTGTTTATTTAGACTTCTTCATTTAAACTGAAAAAGCTTAAAGTTCAGGATGTTTAATCTTCATAATGTTTAATATTTTTTCTTAGTAAATATAAGTAGCAGAATAACACACCGCTCCTTATCTTTCTTCACGAAAAAACTCCAAAACCGATACGGTCTGTCATAAATCAGTTATTATTTACAGAAGAACCCTTTAACAGGTCTGAAGTTTGCATTGCTCAAACCCTTAGGTCCCTGTTGTCTGTACCCTCTCTGGACTAATACACCACTAATGCACTGAACAAGGGGCTTGTTTTTATTAGCCAGTATCCCACTGTTTGGATAATCTCTTGATTTACCAAAGCCCCTCGCTGACAGCACTACTCGATGAGTCCATGCTCCTACAGGTGTCAAAACACTGGCTAATGGAGGTGGGTGACGAGATATAGGCAATCCATTTTGGCAATGCAGGTTTTTTCTTCTCTCTCTCTCTCTCTCTCTCTCTCTCTTTTTTTTTTTTTTTACTGTTGGGCAACATTTAAGCTAAACTTTATGACAGTTTCTTTAAACATATAGTGTTGACATCTATTAGATCTGGGAAGGAAACCTTATTTTTTTAAAACAGAATAAAAAAGTGCTAAATAAGGCCGAGTTCTTCTCCATGCTGGCTGTCTAGCAATCAAAGCATGTCAAACATAATAGGTATCAACCAGTGTCCATGGATAAGTACCATTTGACTGGATATTCTGGCCAAAGCACATAGCAAGAGCTTCTAAAGCTAATGTTTACATGCTTTAACACATCTCCACCAGAGCTACCTGGGTTTATTCAAAGTCAGAACAGCAGTTCACTCACTAGAAATGACAAATGACTGTAAAATCTTTTTTAGAAGCAGCTTAGGAAAGTCTTCTTTAGCTATAAATGGCAGGCATTTCAACTAGTATATGTATTTGGTTGATAATTAAATTTTAGATGATAGGAGTTGTGACTGTGTATGTCTTTTAAATGTATATAACAGCATGATTGTAGTGTTGCATGAACTTAAATGAAACAGATTCTGTTTATGTTTTTGTTATATGTAATTTTCTCTCCCCCCTTTCTCTCTCTTTCTCTCTATTGTGTAGGGACTGTGTTTGTTGTATGTATCTTTTGCTTCTTGCTTTGCCCCTGATAAGTAAACTAAATAAAAAACAAACTGAAGAAACTTACAGTGTTAAATTTGATATCACACAAAGTACAAGACAAAAAGTGCAGATGGCAGATTGTCAGATTTTCATATTTTATTCTAATTTTATTTAGGATAGTTGATTTACAGTACTTTTTTTTTTGCACAAATCCCACTTTTTTGTTGGTAAAAAAGACTGGCTTCTTATTTAATTTGAAAATTAAGAAAATAAAATGTTAATTTATGAAGCTCTCAAAAGTCAGATTTATTAAAACTTCATCAGAAACACTGTGACTCATTCATTCATTAAGACTTTTTTAAGTCAGTATTGTGGGTGATACTGAAAGCAAGGTATCTGCATAGGGGGGGCTGTCCATCGCAAGGACAGTAGAAAGTCATCTTTAAAGGACTCATTAGAAATTTAGGAATGTAATCTTTTCTGATTGCTACTCTGTAAATGTGACTTTTCTGTGCTGTGTTAGATTTAGATATTGTGGTAATGTCAAAGTTGGCACCAAAGTGTGAAGGACGGTACAGGGAGAGAAATCCACCACCATTATCTTTAAGTTTTACAGATAGTACTGTCCAGGTGGTTGGAACAGAGATGTGGGGTGACATGTATCGTTGTCACTACCTGCAGTATTATGATTACCTAACAGCATTATTTTCCTGCTGTGCAGATAAAAGTTAAATGTGACTTGAAAAGCCTTTTATTTCTAGTTAATGAAGTAAAATTTAAATACCACATTACTTTTGGATAAATGAAATATATTTGGGATAACATGAATATTTTATGTTGATTTTACAATAAACTGAATTAAAGTGAATAAGATTAATTATTTAAAAGAAATTAAATCATAAGTCATTTTATGCGCAGCCTGTGTTTAACTGTGTTTTCCACAACTTCAGTCATAATAAGAAAAAGGATAGTTTTTGGAAATGTTAATTTATGCAAAAATACATTTATAAAAACCATTTGAAAGCTTCACAACAGGAAAGTTTCAGTTTCCCAATGAAAACACCAAATTTGAAGGAAACTTTAGAGCTTTTGCTTGTGGTTGTGATTATTTAATATAATGCATTAATTATCTCCTCATAAAATTTCTAATAATACTCAACAGCTACAGACTTGCAGCTGTGTAGTAACACTTCAGTAGACACTGATACCAAACAAGAGAAACACAAGCAGAACGACAAACAAACAGGAAAGTTATAGTGCTAATAAATGTAACTGTGGTGATTACCATTTCCTCCTCTGGTGTGTGAGAATCTGCAGAGAGAGGGAATGCAGCAAGAGAGCAGTGGAAGTGACACTTTTCCATGTCAGTCCATTGGAATGGCTGATGAGTTCACGCCGAGCGGACCAGGGTGACGATGGGAATACGTCTTAATGTAGACGGCCATAAACACAGCAAGCCATTTCTAATCCTGAGAGGCTCCTTTGTGTACCTCATACTGCACAAACTGTTTTGATGAATCTCCTGACCCCTGACCCCCTGATGACTGATGGCGCTCTGAGGGGAAATGTAACCAGAAGAGTAGAAGATTGCTCGTTCATCCTGTTTGTGAAGTGAAATGAACTATTGCTTTATCATATATGTTTTTTTCCTTTCTTTTTTTGCATGTTTACATTCAGTCTAGAGTGTCAGGCAGCCTATGGATGAAAACATGCTGTAATTGCAACATAAAAAGTAAAACTTGTTGGTACATGCAGTTAGCATGCTGAACAGACTGTTAAGGAATACTCAGAATAGAAACGAATGATGTGGTTAAACATCTGTGGCCCAGAAACAATCTGTTGTCATGAAATCCAAACTACATTACCACCACATCATGCAAACAGTCGCAGAAAATTACCCTGAGTGTCAATCATATATCTTTTAACAGGTCAGCATCCTTACAGGATGTAACTTTTATTGCTTACTGTTACTTTCAATGTATTTTAATACAAGCTTTTGATTAAGCTATTAGCCTACTTATTAGGGATTAGTGAAAAATTTAAATTACTGGGTGTAAATGGGATGATACTTGTGGAGGTAGAGTTCAAATGGAGCGGACTGACATGGAGATCAACACAAGGCCGTCCACACAAACATACAGTCAGAGCACACACAGCAAACACACGGTCATGTCTCAGGTCATGTCTTCTTGCACAGGGCCTTCTTGTAAGAGCAGAGCATTTGTGAACCTGACAGTGGAAAATCTGAGCTGCCGCCTCCGTTTGGTTTTGGCGTTTTGATTTGTTTGACAGGGGAGAAAATTATAACAGCGGGAGGAAAGAAAAATGAAAATATGACTAGTAATACTTTCAAAACACAGATATTTTCCTTGCTGTCTTTGCAGAATTTGTGTAGTTTGTGTGTTTAGCATACTGTGCATGTGTGCACTTCAGGATGCAGTTCTACGGCAATGATTCATCTTTACTGATGAAATGCTACGATAATTGTTTGTCTATATATTGCAGGTTTGTTTCCATATCTCAAGGGTTTCTGGTGGTTTTCTCAACATTTCTCTGATTTGATTCCATAATATCTGTTTCACTCATTTATTTATTTATCCAGTTTGCTTTATTGCATTGATTTGCAGAGCCCCGGGTTATTTTGTTTTAATGAACGCCTTATACTTCTCCTTTGTTGGAGTCAGTAACTGAACTTTTCAGGGTAAACTCTTTCATTGCAGATGATGGTTGAGTTGAGGAGAGCAAAAAGAGACTGCACTCTGATTATTCATAAATCTGTTGCATTCATGTAACCACGGGAATAAACTTGGAACAAATTACACCACAAAGAAGTGAGACTCCACTTTGTCAGTGTCAAATCATCTTTTCATTCTGACTTTAAAACTATATTTTGTAATTGTTACTTTTGATTTTACGGAAACAATCCTCATGACTATGCGGTCAACTTCATGAGCCTTCAGTAATCTTGGTAATCTAAATAATAATAATTATTGTATTAATTTGATTATAATAACAAAAATAATTAATATAACACTACAGCTTGGTGTGCCACAACTTCTTGTGTCGATAAGATAGAGAATTAGATATAGTTTTAGGGTAACATAAGAAGCATTCAGATCTCGCAGTGTTTGTGTTTAAATTCAAACTAATCATTCATCACCTCTTATGTGCGCGGTACAGCTACTGTGCACATACCATTTCACCTCCCCAGAGAGAGCCAAGATGCCGTTCCCATCATGAAACAGGGAGGTTGTCTCATTGGCTCTCAAAAATAACACTTTAGCTTTCTCAACATGTTACTGTAACTGTGCTATTTACTGAGCTAAAACTAACTCCCATTAAAAAATGTAATCAGATTTTGACACAAACCGATCACATGATTTTTAGTAGCTACTTTCAGTGGAAATATGAGGACGTGAATAATGAAAGAACCTTTGTCTTGTCAGGAAAAGTGGTGGTGTTGCTCCTACAGTATGGCTCACACACTTACCAAGTGGACATAGTCTTTATTGGATGAGGCAGCATAGCTAATATATCAGAAGGTCTGTGGTGTAGCAAGTCGCAGAGATTAAATGACTCCTCAGTGTTTGGGTTGCGAGAGCTGTGTGCTTGCCGTCGCTCTGATGCCAGAAATGAACCTAAATCATTCAGAAGAGAAAAAAGCAGACACAGAAAACACTGATGCTATTGTACACCGTTTGCAAACTTAGTGGAGCTGTTAATGTAGTGGATAAAAGCCACAACTGGGATGGGGAAAAGAGAAAAGCGAGGCAAGAAATCAGATAATACAAAGGAGACATGAAATAAAGGCAGAAAGGCTAGAAGAAAAAAGAGAGAAACAGGAAGAAAGTGAGTGAACGAGAGGGAGTTTTAAGGAGAATCGATTCAGCGCCTTTCCGCTGGGACAAAGCTAACAGCAATGAAGACCTTGGATCTCAGGTGTCCAGTCGATGGCTGATGCATTAGGCTGCTGATACCCACCGCTTTGGGTTCAAACACACATTTTCTTAATACAACATGAGCCCATTTCCCCCCCTCATTAATCATGTAACCTGATTAATCCTGGAGGTCTGGCCTGTACTGAACCCTGCTCTGCGCGCCGCCTTTCATTTTGTCAGGGACACATGTGAGAATATACATGTGCATTCATGCAACAAAATTAACCCACAATATCCCATCAGCTCAAATAACTACGTTTACAATTGGTAAAGCAAAAGAACTCTGCTATAACATACAATATGATACTGTAAAATACATATTTATGGAAAACGTTTTTAATGGGACTTTAGTTCACTGAACTTTCATTAAAATGTTTAACTAATGGTTTTGGTTATGAAAAAACTATTAGTGATGGGTTTTTGATTGGTTTTTGTTGATTGTGGTCAAGCCACAAGCAGAAGAAGCATCACGTAATCAGTCAACTTTATTACTGGCTTTGGATTTATAATTAAGCTTACAGATAGAAGAGACACCTTTAATCAATTTTTTTATCCTGCTTTTTTTTCCCCAGACAAGACATTTTATATAACAGTGTGAAATAAATACACAGAGCTACAAAAAAAAAGGTTGCAGCACTGTGATATGATATCTGTGGGAGAGAAAGTTGTTTCATCTCTTTATAAAATTTGTATCAAATGTTTTGACAATGTTATGATTTTAACCTATTTCAGTCTCACATTAGAACAGTCTAAGAGACATGCGGGCTGATGGTTAAATATAATACAGAGGGAATGAATACTGCACTGATATTCAACAAGTGACAGGTTCCATCACTTGCAGACTCTTTCCAGAGAAATAAGCTTAATTAGAAATAAATAAGCGTTTTACATATTATCTCCGAAATGTCTGGATTGTTTGCAAATAAATACCCCAAATGTTTGCACAACATTTGCTCTTTCTGTTCTACCTCCTCTCCATCTTTGTGCTTTCCTGTTTCACAGTTAAATTATTAGTTTAACATGCCTTTGAATTGCCAAATCTGACTTTCTTTGGATGGGGAAACATTTCTATATATACACAACATGTCAAATACTTTTTAAGCTTGCACTTTAATTTTAACTCAATTATTTTGGACAAGAAGACGTGTCAAACATTCTATGTGGCTTTTGCCCCATTGGCTGGAAAAGCAGTACAGTATGTTCACTTGAACTTTGTTTGACTTTGACTTGTTTATAGTTGCATAAAAATGAGCAAACATGCATATATGCCACTTATGTTTGCAGAAACACTCTCACAGTTATGACTGTTTAACTACCTGCAGAAGGTATATGAGTGAATTTATTTTTACTAACTCTTCTCTTTCCTTTGAGCATCTAGCTGCATGTTTTTGTACAGTTTAAACTAATGAGACACTTGGATCTCATTCATAAGCATAAGTTATTCACTGTTATTAAAATGATTCTTCATGAATTTATTGCATTTACTAAATATAAAATGCATGATTTTACAAAAGTTAGAAGTATCGTTGACACCCCTAAAGTCGGGATCCCCAGTCCTGGTCCTCAAGGGCCGGTGTCTTGCAGGTTTGTCAAGTGTCCCTGCTGGAACACACCAGATTGAGACTCAGACAAGCTCTGCACATGTCTGCTAAATACACATTGATCTGAATCAGGTGTCTTCCAGTAGGAACACTTGGAAAACCTGTAGGACACAGGCACTTGAGACCAGGATTGGGGCTCCTTGCCCCAAAAGCATGCTGAAGTATGTTTGTGAGTTATGTTTATTCTCGGACTTTTTAAACTGACAATGACTCATTCGTATCTGCATAAATAGTAATAAAACTTGACTGAATGCATTGCATTGCATGCATTCAGGTTATACAGCAAAAGATAGTTTAAAAATTGCATTAATTTTCACTGATTTCACTTTTTTTGCTTGTCTTTCAAATGCTTTTACAGAAATTAAGTTATTTTGAAACATATATTTGAAATATTATGTGAAATATTTTACAAATGGAAATATTGAGACATTGAATACTATTCCGCAAAAGGCAGGAGGTATATTTGGGTAGAGAAGGATGCAGTTGTTTGATGATTTTTTATTTTAAATGTAATTGTTTAAATTTATTAATACAACTTAATGTTAAAGAAGTGTTTCATACTAAGGTCTTAAATTTATGCTTTCTTTCTCTGCAGTCACGGAGTGACAGATATTTACAACTTGTCCATCAGATGCTTGTTCATCATTTGATGAAATGACACACTGTGTCAGTCACAAGACAAAGGAATATATAATGTATTCACCGAAGGATCTTTGGTTTCCAAATCAATGCCATTCTTATAAAAAAAAAGCCTTGTCAGAATAATTTTCCATCCGATTTTAATGCACTGACTTTGCTACAGCTATAACGTTTCAGGATGCAGTCATTTCAAACATCAACATCTGCCTAAGAAATGACAATAAATGACTCATTTTATCCATTGGGTTTGGAACTTTGAAATATTACTGGAGAAATAAAAAATGGCCTTGCTGACCACCCAACTTGATATTATATAAGATCTGTTTTTTAGAGGTTCTGATACCTGAGCTTAAGCACCATAGAAAATCAAACTGACCAAAGCTAAAGTTAAAATCAACAAGCTGTTGAAATGAAGATAAGCTGTGATATCAAGCAGGGAGCTTAAAAAAACATATAGTAGTCTTTAGCAACACTACGGTGACCGAGAGGTTCAAATGCATTTCAGATATGAATACATGATGTAAAAATAAAGACAAATGGTAGCTGGAAAATCTGCAAAAGCAGAAATGAGATGCAGATACAGAGAAGCGCTACATAAGATTAAACAACTGCAAGAACTTGTTTAATACTCACTCACATATTAACTCACAGCAGAAGTACTCCGGGCCTCCTGACAGCAATGGTTTTCACCCAAAGGAGACAGCGATGAGAACAGAGGTGCTGGTGGGAGGTTTGAGCAACAGGAGCACAGAAAGAGATACTATTTATGTGTTATTTGTATTTTTTCATTTTGCCCTAATTTTGAATAATAATATAATAAGATATGCTCATTTCAAAGACTGATGTAAGTGTAGTAGAAACTTTGATGATGTAAAAGCATTTCTTGCACTTGTTTTTGCACTCCTCTGTACTGTAATACTTTCCTGTATTTGCAGTGCTTCTCTGTATTTGCAGTTCCTCACTGTGTTTTCAGCGCTTTTCTTTTTTGTTTTTGTATTACATATCTATATTTGCAGAGCTCCTCTGTACTTGCAGCATTTCCCTCTAGGATTTATGTTTGTATATGCAGCTTGTTCTTGCATATGAAGCGTTTTGCCCGTGTGGGCCACCGTAAGAAAACACTGTTAGATTTAGTGGATCAAAAATTTGAGCTAAATAATTCAGTCAACTTCTGACTTTAGGAAGCTTTATGTCTATTAGACAACTGCTAATGAGCAGGAGTTGTGCATGTCCTTGTGAAATCAATATAAATTACTCTTATCAATATACCCGCCTGGTTTAAATCAGCCTTTGGGTTTTGCAATTTGTGTTCACGTCTGGTTTATCAGGTATTTCCATTGTTTAAACAGCATTACATAAATCTTTATGCTCAGCCCTCCAAAAAAAAAATATATTAGGTAAATAGTTTAGTTTTTATTAAATTTTTGGCATGAAACAGCTAGCTGAACAGCTAGCTGAAAAGAAAGATTATTCAAACACAAAAAAGGAGCAGAAAACAATTTGTGAGAAATGCATTAACAGCGACAAAACAAAACCAGAAAAAAAAATAAAATAAAATTATACTGGTCAAATTTCTTTAGAAATAAATTTGTAAAATAGACAACCTTTATTATAAACCTGCTCCCTGATAAACCACCAGAACACCTACAAACTTTGTTTCTTTCACGCTTAAAATTTTGACACCTTATAGGTTAAATGGGTTCTGTATGCTATTTCCCATTGTTAAAAATTGTGATAAAAAGTTTTACAACAACACCTGGAAAATGGGAACAATTGTTGCATGTTGAGATTTTGAGACTGTTTTATTAACCCCTGCTATTTGCTTTGCCCTTGGCTTTGCTTAAATTATACGGAAGTAACTTGATATGGATACTGAAAAGAGGTCATACACACAAGAAAAATATTATTTCAAGGAAATACACATTAAGTACACCTGCTTCAGTACATTTGCATACTTTTTTTTTATTTGCACTTTTTTATTTATTCCTTGCAATTTTTGGCCACAAGTTAAAAGCATATTTAAAAAAGCAGCAGAGGAATTCTGACTCTTCACTCCTTGTATTACAACATTTAATAGTACAACACAAGTTCATTTTTGAGTTGAATATAAAATTTTGACAGTATTGTACTTCACATATAGTTTTGAGTGTGGGGACAGTTTTCACTTTGTTTAATTTGAGGATCAGTAGCAAAATTAGCCAAGATAAATGGCCTAGATTAAAAAAAATTAATCCAAAGTCCATTCATAAAATGGAGACATTGATTATTTTGTTACACATCTTCTTTTTTATGTGCTGCTCTCTGTTGACTTCACAGGGGTTAATGAGGTCTGCGCATATATGCAGAACTGATTATACAAAGTCGGCTTTAAATTCAGTCTTCAGCACTCACTGAAGTGAAACCTGGGGCTTAATAAAACACTCATGTTGTAGCTGTGTTGCACACACTCATTTGATCAAATAATACATTTTAATATATTTAAACTCTTTACTCTTATAAAAATGAAACAGTTTTAGTTTTTTTTATAAGGATGCACAAGCAAACTGATGTTCTTGAAAAACTGCCCAATAAAACTAAAATGCTGGTTGTCTTTTTGTCCAACTCATTAAATAAAAACAATGATTTATTATTCCATCAAAGCCCAATATATTTCCAAAGTCATATAAAATGAAAAAAAAAATAAATGATTAAAGGCGCGAACTGCCTCAGGCTGGCAGAACCTCAGATCAACCATTACCTGTTTGGGTTTGGACTGTACTGGAATGTAAATTTCCACTCGGGGATGAAAAAAGTATCTATCTAATAACAGCTTTTGTTGTTTTCTAACTTTGGCTTAATCATTTTAAAGTATTCATGGTCATGAGAAATATGGATGTACTGATGGATTATAAATATTAACCAAAGTCAATTTTAGTTACGTAACAAAGTAAAGTAAAAAGACACATACATGCCATAAAACCAAAACATGCAAATTAAGCAAAACAGTTGTATAGCAATGCATGTTTCAACAATAAAATCAAACAATTAAAACAAGTAATTCACAAAAAAAGTATGTTAAAAAGTATATTTTAAAGAAATATATTATATTTAAGGCAAAGAAATCTTGCAGACATAAAACTAAAAGCTCTTCCTATTGTTCTGATTCAAGAAGCTGGAACAACAAGTAGTTTTGTTCTGACAGTCACAAAGTCTTACTGGTTGCAGTTAAATACTGAGATTGTCCATTAAAAGCTTTGCACATGATAAAAAAGGATTTAAAAAAATTCTCGTAAACTTTATCGGGGTCTATTGTGCAGAAGCTAACATTAGAGAAACGCAAAACACACATAACTATGGATGTATTTTACATTAACTAAATTAACTAAAATACATGTATCTGAGATTTATTTGCAGGTTGGCCCTTTCTAGACTCCTATTCAGTACTGAAAGGAATTATATCAGATAAAATAGCGAAAAAGGCTCATCATTCTATTAGTTGAAGTCAAAGTAATGCAGTCTAGAGTGACTAGGCTGTGAATATCTGATGTTGTCAGGGCCAAAAACGGTTCATATTAGTTCACTGTCATGTAAACCACAGACGGTGCTACCTAACCTTGAGTCTTTGACTAATGAGCCCCAATGGTCTTCAGATCAATAAAGTGTTAAGTGGACCTTAGAAAATAACACTGCGCTGTGAAGTTGGTCTGTTAAGCATGGCGTCCACAACACTTCAGCTGAAGTGCTGCCATCTTGTTAACATAGATTTACTTGTGACAAGCTTCAGAATGACTAAAAGATTCACTCAGGATCAACACAGAAAAAACAATCGAACCAAAAAAATAAAAATGTTTTATGATACAGAAGTGCACAACCAAGCATACATCTGAACAGTTCATTGAACAGCGAGTAATGGTGCTGATGATTTAACACCAGAAGAAGTGGCCTGTAACACTGGTCTAATTTTACATGATACTATTGGCCTAAAACAATACTTGCTTTGTACCCAAATGTTTAGACACAGCTGTCGGTTCACTGAAGTGTGTCATTAATTTAAAAAAAAGGAGAAAAAGATCAGTATAAAAATCAGGTTTTATTAACAGAATTGGATCTCATCTCCCACCTTTACCACTTCCAACTGCATCCTTCTATAACACCTCTCATCCACAGCCGAACACACACATACACACACACACAACCTAACTTTGAGGGCGAGCTAGCAAATTCCTGAGGGCTATCAGGTTTCGAGTTGCCTTGGCGACCTAGCATGGAGGCAGATCCATTAATCATTGAGAACAGTTCGCTCCAGAGTGGAGGTCAGACTGATTGCTGTGGATTGGGTATCATCCTAAAACACACATCCACACACACACACACACACACACACACACACACACACACACTTACATACAGAACATATAGATTAGGAAGCTTTATTTGTGTGACAAAAGATCTGTTTTTGGTTTTGCCTCCACCCTAAAAGGAGCTATTACTATTTCATTAAACATATAAAGTGTGCACATACTTTACACAGATACACAAGAAATACATAAATAGAGAACATGAAGAAAAACGAGTGTATGTTGTATTAGGATGCAAATCCTTAATAATATACAGTACATAACATGAATACTTCACCATCACTTTCTCCTTCTTTGGTGCGCTTTGCCAGAATGACCCAACACACACACAGAACAATCACTCGCAGGCATCAGGACAGCCAAGGTGGTGTCATGTGACGTGACTGCGTGGAGCCAAGTGGATTAAGAGATTGGAGCTCCACATTTATTTTTCAGGGACTCTGCTGAAACACTAGACTTGCACAGGTGTCTAGGAAAACTGAGAGTAAAATACAAAATATAAAAAAGGGAGGTGGTGATATATTGAGGTAAAGGGAAAAAAGGCAGACAAGAGTGGAACGAGGCTGGTTATATTTTTTAAGGTGTTCAGTATCTTTTTTTTAGTTTTTGGTTTTCACATCTTTCTCTTCTGCTACTATTATTATTAGTTTTTTAAAAAGGTAGTATTGTGTGATTGTTTTCATTGTGGGATGCAACAAATAAGTGTAGAATAAAGTACAAAAATATTCAGCCATAACATAGGCAAGGCAAAGCACATTTATTTGTATAACACAATTCAACAACAGGGTTATTCAAAGTGCTTTATAGAAACATCAAAATAACAGGCATGATTTAAAATTAAAACAAGAAAGAAATAAAAAGGAAATAAAAAAGAAAAAGATTAAAATCATGATCATTTTTTAACATTTATTAACAGTTACATACAAGAACTTTGCCAGAAAAAAGCCTTTTTGGTAGTTTTTTGCTTTAAGTGTCACATTGAATATAGGATAATAGGCCTATATATATTATTGAAATTTATCTCTGGGATAAATAAAACTTTTTCATTAAAACTTAAGTATGAGTTAATGGGATGTGTACCATCATTCAACTGAAAAGGTTGTCATGGTTACTCAACAGTTCTGCTTGTTTTTGGTAATTATATAACTCAAAGTATCAGTAAGATACTGATAAACCAAAAGCCAGGTGTTTATAACTAGATGGAGTTACAGCAGTGAGGTTGGTTACAGGTTGACATTACAGGAAAAAGAAAAAAAGAAAACAAAATAATGTTACCCTGTTTTTTCATGCACAAAAATTTTCCAGTAATTTTTCTTTTACTCTCCACCTACTAATTTAACGTCTCACAGGGTCTGGACCAGTCTAAACTGGTCATGTTCATGATACTTAACAACATTTTTCCTTTTTCTAAATGAATGTGATCAGTTTTAATTGTTAGTTCCAAAGCTTACATTTAGCATTACTTTGTGAAGATGATCATTAATAAACTTTCATTGTAATTTATTTAATCACCAACATAGAACCATTTATTTTTTATATGTACAATATAAAAAATGCAATGCAGAAATAAATTTTAAAAAATATTAAAACAGACATGGTTAATCTCTTCCTTTATTTCATCAGCCCATTTACTTAAAAAAAACAACATTTTCCTATGCGAACAGAACAAAGATTCAGATAAAATGTCTTACTGGTTGCCTCTCCTGCAGCTTCATTGTGCAGCCTTCATTAGGTACTAACTAGCACCAGATATGCTGCAAAAACAACAGGCAATGGTTCTCCACAGATGGTCAAAGATGGCCAGTACATGACCGTACAATACATAGACCTCATGCTATTTTATTCACTCACTCACACAAAGCCCATGCATGTCTATCTCTAATGCAGTTTGTCCACTGAGATTTACTGCATCTTGGGAAACTTGATGTAGACGACCACAAATCAGCGTGACTATGAAATAGAGAGCAACATGAACATTTCCACACATGCTTGTGCACTCGCACTCACACATTTGTGACACACACAGACACAAGCACAGCCATGACTCCTGTGAGCACATTTACACAGGCAAATACACACAGAGTCACACAGACACGTGCACATGCACACATGAAATATAGGTACAGCCACTGCGCCACTGAACCGGCTCCCAAAGGTGCCCACTAAATTTACTGGCTCCTGCAGCCACTTCAAAAGCCCTCCATAACTTAGCGGCCAGACGATTTTATTGTTTCATGGAAGAAAGGAGGGTGAAAAAAGAAGCAAAGGAGAGTAAAGGAGTGAAAGATAGATGTACTGGGAAAAAATTAAATCCCCTTTTGTCTCAGACAATTAAAATTCCTCTGCTTGTGAAGTGTACACAAACACAAAATGTATACACACACTTTGATGCTCATGGCAGAACAAACTCAGGACCAATCCATCTTTAATCTCTTGTGGGGAAAAACGTTCACTTTTGAGCAAACCTAAAGTCAGCTTGAATGAGACATGTTGAATGCTTTTGTAACTAAAATGCATGCCATGCACACAATGTGCGATTTTGAGTCTTGTCTATCTTCATTTGTATTTTCACATCTTTGAGTTCCTATTGTCTGTGTGTAAACCACCCGGTTAGTTGAAATTAGTGTAGCCACTTAAATGTAACGATCTAGACACCCCTCATCTCCAGGTTAGGCAGTGAGCTGGTCGCTGGACTAGTTAATGTCCACTCCAGTAGCTGGACTTCCCCTCTGACTCTAGACTGGATGGAAGTAAAAGCAATATGGGGTTGTGTCTTCACTGTCTTCGCTGTACTTAGATTAAGAGATAACATTTGTGTCCATGTATCTTGTTTTATTTGTGCTTAAATGAAGTTTTCTTTTAAAAATTCCCATTTTGTGTGTTTTCTTTCTCACATAGTTCTTGCCCTGTTCTATAATCAGTAATCAAATACTTCTGTACCTCAGCCCTTCAGGTAAGTGCTAAAGCCCTAACACACATAAGCAGATACATTGATGGGTTAGATGAGACTTTGTATTTGGCAAGCTGAGCCTCCCGACAGGTGGTCCACCAAATGTTATCTTATTGACCTATGTTCTTGTACATCCACTAGCAACACAAAGATACACAAACCAATTCAGTAAGTGTACAGAGGTGATAAGGGGAAAAAGATTTCCTGACAAAATCAACCTGAAAGAAGAAAAAAACTTATTTTAGGAAATACATGCTTATAACTTAACTGAATTTGATTGTGTGCGTTGCTTTTCTACCACTAAACATCTATGCATTGCTTGATATATGTTTGTGTCTGTGTTTGGTCAAATAATAGAATAGTGCAATTTTCTCTTTAATGGCCAAGGTCAAAATATGATGATATAATTGGTTGTCTCAGTTTATTCTTCCCCACAGACCATCTAACATGTGTCCTGTCTATTGCTTGTCTATACATATGCATTTTTTTGTGCACACTGAAGCCCACCAAGCCAGAAAAACCCAGATGGGGTGGGGGATCAAATTCTTGATTAAAAATGACAGAAGGAGTTCTGCATTCTTCTCTGTGTGTGTGTGTGTGTGTTGTGTTCTTATGCTCTGTTACACACATACCCTCTTCCATATGTTAGTTTTGTACCAAAGTTCGGTATAATTTGGCTCTCATGTTCTGAACAAGTTGATAAATTCCAGATATCCAGCTCACCTCACACACAGTCTCGTCTCTGCATGGATAGAAACTGAGATGGGGACTAGTTGCGAAAAGTTTGTTCTTATTCTGCGTAATTAACCTTTAATTAAGCAAGCAGCAGCAGAGGTAAGGGAGCAGAGAACAATACACTGTCTGTTCATTTTCTAGGTGTTATGGCCCTAGAGTTTTAACCTGACTCAGTGCCTGGTGGTTGATAGATAATTCTGGCTTGAAGCAAATAGGAATATGAGAATAAATCCTCTGTATGAGCTGTACAGACGCCTCTTTGACCTAAGAGCACTGTCCTGCTAAACCACATACACACTTAATATATTTGAGGTATATGTAACTTATATACATTTTTATTATGTAGCATTTGAAAATCAAACCTGCTTTACATCATTAATATCATTCTAGGATTTCCTTCAATGAGAGAAGTGTATATACCATCTCCTGGAAAAAAAAATCCATCCATCCATTATCTACGGCTTATTCCCAGACAGGGGTCATGGGGGGGCTGGAGCCAATCCTAGCTGACATCGGGCGAGAGGCGGGGTACACCCTGGACCGGTCGCCAGTCCATCACAAGGCCAACACACACAGACAAACAACCGAGAACACTCCCACTCACTTCTATGGGCAATTTAGAGTTTCCAATCAGCCTATCCCCAAGGTGCATGTCTGTGGACTGTGGGAGGAACCCTTTCTTACAAGGGGAGAACATGCAAACTCCGCAAAGAAAGACCACTGCCCCGAGCCAGGGATTGAGTCAACAACCTTCTCGCTGTAAGGCCTCAGCGCTAAAAATCCTCCCTGAAATTCAAATAAATGCAAGTTAAATTCCCTCATAACTATTCGAATGAATATCCATGGAAGAGGAAGCTGTGAAGCATTACACAGGAACATACACAAGAATAATAACGATCATGGGGAGTTACATTACATCATTTGGGAGTTACAGGCTTGAAAAAGGTTCACTTTGGTTGTTAAGAGCTCAATGACATTTTACATAACGCACTAAAGCTTTTTTTCATTTATTCATTTTTTAAATCCTAACAAAATGTACCAAATTAAATGAAAAAAAAAATTCTGTTGCAAATGAAATTCAGCAAGAATGAGTAAAGCTGCACCCAATAAAGTATCTGCCACTACAAGTGGCTGACATTTGCATATTTTCCAGTAGGCTGATTGAAGTCAAAAAGCTGTATATTAGTTAGTATTGGTGCTGAGCCAATATATGCCGAGTGCATACTATACGCTGTAGATAGGAACTCTTCTGCTGACTAAGGAGACCAATTTGTCATTGTGTTTAATCTTATGATCAGTTTTATACTTCAGATTGATTGAGAGACATGTTTGCATGCTCTGTCTGCACACTTACAAAATCAATGTCTGAGTGCAAAGGTTCACCGAAAGAGGGATCCAGCAGACCCCCATAAAGCGGTGAGGACTAAAACATTACATCATGCAGCCCCAAGTAGACAAATGTAAGACCTCTTTAAGTCATTTGATGACAGCCAGTGGCTTCCAGATAGCTGCTAACATCATTCATGTTGGTTGGTTGCCAGATTGTCTGTAGATATTCCTAAATTGTTTGTCCTCTGATCTCAGAATTTTTGTGCTGCCTTAGGTCAAATCAATGATAAACTAATTTCCATTTTAGGAAAACTACTTGAAATGTACCTTATTGTTGAATTTGATCTAAGGTTTGGTTTAGTTTCCTAAAGTACCACCTCAAAAGCAGATTTCATAGCAAAACAAGTTCTATGTATTCAGAAGCGACAGCTAGCGGTATATCCCCAGATGCCCCCAATCCTCCTATTCCCCAAATCTTGAATAGACACAATACAACAATATAAAGCTGCACATGTTCAGTCCCAAAGCTCTATCTGGCATTGAAACTTTAGCATCAGGACAGAACTCATCATGAGGTCATGACCCTTTAGTTGTACTTGACTTGTGGTCAATGAGCCAAAGGTTTCCAGAGATATAACCAAAAATCAGATTTTTCTTGCATAAAGTACCACCTGGTGGAGAAATCATAAATTAAAAAATCGTGAAATTTGATACAGATTGTCCTTGAGGTCATGACATTTCATTTGAACTTGATTTTAGGTTAATGAGACAAATAGTTCCAGAGATGTAGCCAAAATTAGGATTTTTTTTAACATAAAGCGCCACCTGGTGAGGAAATTATAAATCCAATAATCATGAAATTCAATACAGGTCGTCCTCTTGGGGACATAAACATGTATACATATATCCAATTGTAAATGGTTCCAAAAATAGAGACAAAAATCTGATTTTTCGTGCATAAAGCATTACCTAGTGAGGAAACCATGAATACCAAAATGTTAAAACCAAGCCAAGTCTTCCCTTTGAGGACCTAAACAGTTACCGTATACTGAGTAAAAAAAATCCAATTGTGGAAATTGTTGAAGTTATTGCGCTCACACGAAGGATACTGGTGGCGGCAGTGGCAATGTGGCAGACCCACCCTTTCATGCTCCGCTCAACCTCATTGCAACCACATTAGTTCATTATGATCTTCACATCAGGAGATTTAGGTTTTTACATGGGTCACTTCCTGCTTCCAAATGGGCGAAGCTACAGTTGTGACTTCATCTAGACACGCGTTTGAGGGCAGCGTGTAACTGGAGTGACCCCTGATTAGTTTGGTGCAGACTGGGTGTTGTATTTCAAAGACAGAGCAAAATTGTGCTGGATAGCATATCATCAACATTGAGCGGAAACCATGGTCACATCCATTGATGCATCAAACAGTTTATGATAACCTTTAATAACAGGGCTTGTATGATCGTCCTGTAAAACTTTTAGCCCAACAGAATAAAAGTTTGGCGTATTCTACTAAGGGGTAGAGCCATAGTTTTTGGGGGGGTCTCTTCATCAAAATGTCTTATACCGTCTGACCCAATTTGGACTTGATTGTGTCTGCTTAGTCAAAATAATTGTTGTCTGATTACAATAAAACTTCACTTCAGGCTGCCAGGGGGGTGTGACTAATTCATAAACCAGATATTGACATGTATACCTCTTCAGAGTGGGACTGGCATCACACCTATCAATTTTGGTGCAGATATCTTGTTTTATCTGTGAGTTATATCAATTTCGTTTTTCATGGCAAGACATCAAACTCCTATTAGAATAAATAGAAAAAAGAAACTTTTAATCACATGTCTCCTTAGCATCCTGGCCAATTTTGGTTTCAGCGGCATAAAAGCCCTAGGATGAGTTCGTTCAAATACGATGTGAGTAAAATGCCAAAATGGCGATTTTGATCCAAAATAGCTGACTTCCTGTTCAAATTGGACCATAGGTTCTTGAGACTGGAATGTTCACCTGAACATGTAGGACACATGTAGGACACATTTTCAAGAAGATTGATGACATCCAGTTCTGGGGACTTTACAAAAGGTGCATTTCTCCCAAGCATGCATTTCTCCCAAGTGTTCATTGAAACGACAAAATATTTGTCTGGTGTATACAAATTTGGTACGTTTTTCAGCATGTTCAGGCCCCCAAAAATGCTATTGTTTTGTTGGTGAATGAAGGAAGCGGAATCATAAATACCTGCATTTCAATAGGCCTTCGCACTGCCTTCGGTGCTCGGGCTTAATAAGCATGCATTTGCATGCAGCATAATGAAAAGCTATACAGTAGTCTGACAATTAAAAATGGTTTCATAAGATATGATAAGCTTAATCACAATTTCTCAAATAGACAAATAATGAGACGGAGAAAGAAATGAAGAAGGTCTGATATATTTTAGAATGATGGTTTTTATTTAGGTGTACAAAACATTGCTACAAACAACTCTAAGTGCATAAAAAACTAAATCTTTATATTCACCTGTACTGAATTCATTTCCATCTATGTATTTTGTATTTGTTTTGTCATTTACTCTGTACTCCATATCATCCTTTTCACATAAAAATTTTCACTGACTGTGTTGTTTTAGAGTTGAATATGCAATTTCAGCCTTCTCAAGAGAGAAAGGGCAATGCTTTGACTGTCTTCTATCCTGAACTGGTTCATCTTGTGTAGTCAATTTTCTGCCCTTGCATAATCTATTTTTGAGACAACTCCTGACAGATCAAATTTCATGTGCCATACAGGTACATCCAATTTATTTCTTAGAAATAAAACTAGTCTCGCATCTGAAATTGGACTTTTTACAGCAGGTTGCTGGACAGAAGATTTGCTCCTTTCCTGTCAGATATATCTTTGCCCTGTGCTGCCCCGCAGCTCGCTGCTCACACTCCTTTTACTATTTATGGCATCAGTTGACTCCCAGTTCTCTGGTAAAGAGCTTCAGCAGCAGGTGAACTCAGAGATATAGTAGGGAGCCATGTAACAGACCTGACACAACATTACAACACTTACACTTACAGACATGAAAAATAGCACTGACTCTGTCTCACCAGGGTCAAAGATCAAAATGTGCGTGCTCGAGTGTTTTAAAATGAGTACTCTGATACCAGATTGGTTCCAGACTTGAGTTTCTTTGGTTTTCAGAAAGAAAAAATGCACTGCCCTCTTTTTGCTGCAGCAATGCCTCTATCTTTTCACCGTATGGACGTTGGCTGAGACCCACAAAGCAACCTGCAACATCGAGAGAGAAGAGGGCACAAAAGAAGATGGGAATTTGGGAAGGAAGACAAGGAAAGTACAGAGAAGATACATCATCCCGATGTAACACAAAATCAAGATTTTACAGTCACTTCAATGCTGCTCTGTTCTTCTTTTCAGATCTATTCTTTTTGACACAACTTATCCTTTTTTCTTCCTCATTCCAACACATGATTCATCCCTTAGGCCACAAACGTTTCAAAACAGCCTTTATTGTTGCAACCTGTTTCTCTTGGTTTCAGGAAGTCCTTATTTTACCACCCCCTCAACAGCCCGGGCTTATCCTATTACCTTCTGTTTTGCGTGTCTGTTTATCCATATACAAATATACCTACACCGTGTATATGTGGAAGAATGTAACAACACATGTACTGTTTATGATTAAGAACAAGGCCTTATCATGTCTGAGTCAAGCTGGATGAGTCTTTTCCTTGAAACTTGAATTGTGTTTGTGTGAGTGAAATGGATCAATTATAAAATAAAGATTTTTTAAGGCAAGAAAAACTTAAATTTCCATTTGGTTTATTACTTTTTTTGTTTGTTTTTGTTTTTTGTTAATAAAAAGGTCATTATACTCTAAAAGCATGGTCTTTCCAAACCAGTGTTGGTCAGGGCTTATTACGTTTCTCCCAACCTGGTCAGGGTCAGTAAATTCTTAGCAAACACATCAACATTATTGCAAAGAACTTTGTTCTTTCAAGATAAAGTAAGACAGCATAGTATTGTTTCAAACTTTATGGTGTTGGTCAAAATTGCAGAACATGCCACAAGGACAAAACCTTAAATAATGTCCACACAAAAACACTAATAAGTTCTATGAACACAAATTCATTTCAAATCGATTATTTTTTTTTCTGGCCAGATGAGGCCATGTTTGAACTGCTTTGTGGAAAAATGAACATCTTGTATGAAAAATTAAAAGACAACTATTAAGTTTAATCAGTGAAAAAGTGTAGAAGCCAATGCCTCTAGCCAGATGAGTCTCCATCAACTAATTTAACTTGAAAAAAGTAGCTTTGTCATGTCATGGGAATGTGCAGCAGAAGCTTAGTTGCAATGCAACAGAAGTAACTGGAAACTAAAACCTCCAGAAAAAAGAAAAAGCAAGAAAACAAGGTAACAAACAAAAGAGGAACTTTCCTCAGAATTATATTTTTATCTAAAAGATGCTGCTCAGTCATATAAGAGAATAAATTAATGGGCATATTTATGTACATTTGTTTTACAGTACATTAAAAAATAAATAAATAAAGGGAATACACATTTAGATGAAAATTGTTGAAATTACATGGTGAAATAATTCAAACATAAAGCAAATAAATTATTTATGGTTTTTAAAAGCGTTGCGTCTAATGACTAAAAAAGGAAAATAATACGGTAACCTACTAATGAAAGCTTTCTTTGACTATATAGATTTTCCTACTGCATGAGCTTGGAAGAATAGTAAGAAACATGATTTGTTCTTTTTTATGTAAACATCTGTATAGTACATTATCATATGTGTTATTTATAAATACTGGGAGTCAAACAGCTTGTATCTAAAGTAAGAGGCCATGACTGGTCAGAGGAACGGTTGACATACCTCTCATAATTATTTCCAAATGCATGTCACAACCACATTTAGAGAGACTGAGTAGAAAGCTGTGAATAGAGTTGCACAGTGTTCAATAAATTGAATTTGACTCGCCAATAAAAACCTGCCGTCTGCTGCAGAGGGGTCATTGAAAGGTGACAGGCCTTGCCCCTGATCCAGGCAGACGGTCTCGATTCGGTGTTTTCCGCAAAACACGAACGGATGAAATTTATACTTCAGCAATGTCAACTTCCTTCTGCAGCGCTGTCACTTACAGACAGGCCTGAGAGACTACAGCGAGGGAGAGAATGAGAGGATATATCCTGTATCATTTCCTCTTCTGCCAAGAGATGTCTTTCTGACCTTGTTCATGATATGCCTCCATGCTTCTCACTATCCTCCTTCCTGGCGCTTATACTTGATTCTGTCTCTCTTTCTGCCCGTCTTCCCTCGCGATCTGTTTTTCTCTATCGTCTCTATCCATCTCGATCTACTTTTGCTAAACACCCCTGGCCTGCAGCTGGCAGCAGAGTGGACAAACTGCAGCCTGATGCTGATATATATTTTTTCTCTCATTCAAGGCACTAAGCCAGATGTAGCCTCTCGTTCCATGCCCATTATTTGACCACATAGTCAGTGGGGAGAATTTTCTGTTGCTCTTGGACTGTACTTTGAAAAAGCCTTTCCTTCACCCCATCTGTCTGCACCACTAGGTCTGACGAAAGCGCAGACTTTTTCCAGTTGGAAGTGCTAGTTCTGGCATCTCTGCAACACCAACCGCAAATGCACAGATAGACACAAGCTAGCTATCATTCGCCCGCCCCTCCAAAAAACAGAAAATATTTCATTTTTTTCAAGCGGAGTTGAGGTGGCAAAGGATCAGAGAGATAAAAAAAAAGAGATACTGTATATTTATGAAAACAAACTGGTCAAAGACTTAACAAGGGTGGTTTAAATTGTACCAACAGGAAAGGTGAGAGGCAGGTAAATGCAAACGTTCATTACATTACCATCGACTGCTGGGCCTCTGATGTGCGTTCCCCGGTTTCTTAAAAGCTCTCCACTGACCAAAGTCTAGCTTCTTCTAATTCCACACAGAGCCCAGGGAATTTATTAAATTACCTAAAATGAACACATAAGAAAAAGAGCTTTAGAATTTGCTGATGTGCACAGGATAAGCTTTTAGAGCTATCTACAGAATCTCTTTAATTCACCAAAAGTGTGTGTCTTTTAGTATGCCAAAGTGCCTCAGAGCAGCCTTTTTTTTTTTTGCTGAGATGGTAAAAATCTCCCACATCCTTTTTGTAAACAGGAAAATTACAGATGTGTAAAGTGAACCAGTGGGTAAATATAGCAGGGATTTTAAGTCATATTATTGAATCTTTCATCTTTCCTCTTACTATCACAGTTAGTACAAGTTTTATTTTAATTTTGCAATAGTTGCAAAACTTTATTTAATTTTCATATTTGTTAGATTCAAATATGAGAATATTTTGCTGTATTTAGCAGCAAAAATAATAATAAATATCTGTAGGCCTGCAAATCGCTTTGAGTTGTTCAGACGTATTATAATCAATTTCTTTTATTTTCACCTATTTAATTTTTTAGGGAAATGTGTGTTTAAATTATTTTTTTATTAAAGTTTTCAAGCTAGAATTTTAATAACTTGAAACAAAAGTTTTTTGGACAGCAAGACTGAAACAAGTTGATATTTTAGAGTGATTGTTGACTTTTACCTACATATCATGGATTCATCATTTTTTTTTTATTTTTTTTATTTTCTTTTTTCCATTTCAGTTAGCATTTATATTCTAAAACAAGCAGAAATCAACTATGAGATAATATGCACAGACACTGGAGTCTCTCTAAACCAAAGACAAAGTATATCTTTTCACTGTTACAAGATGCTGCTAGAGCATGGACACACCACCCAGACAGATGCACACAGAGCTCCAGGTGCACACATGAACACAACAACACACATCACAGTGTTAATAGGCGTGTACTCTCCTTCTGTTTCGCCCTTTTTCACCCCATCAGGGAATATAAAGTTTAACAAGCATTTTGCTATCAGTGACCCTGACAAGGAAGTGTATTCACCACTGAGAACGACTACTAATTACCCCAAACTCTGTGGGTGTCTGTGCTGCTAAGTGTGTGTGTGTGTAGTGCATGTATGGATGCATGTATTTACGTGTAGCTGGATTTTTGCAAGTGTGTGCAAGTAGATAGCATGCCTCTTACAGCCATAAAGCTGCAGCCGGGGGTTTGGAAGCAGGTGGGGGTGCAGCAGCTGTGTGTGGCTCCATGTGTGTATGTTTAGGGAAAGGTTGAAGAGGTAGTTAGTTTTTAGATGGGTAGGTGGATTGAGTGAGCAGGCTAATTTATGTCAGCACTATAGTGCGCACCTAGATTTATTGATGGTAAAGCAATACGGAGCGATCAGCTTCTTCAAAAACGCCTTGCAGCCCCTTTTCTCTACTTTCCACTCAACGTAATGCCCTCCAGCTCCGAGCTACCACCTTCTATTATACAACATGTCTGTCTTTCACACTGAACTGACTGTAACCGTAGAGGCTATACTGCTGCTGTGCTGACGCAAAGGACATATGGTCCCTTAAGAAACCATTAGAAGTATTGAAGGGGTTGGATTCTGTCTCTCTGACTCACACATACACATTCTTGCAGTGCACAGTTGATAGCCTATTCCACTGTTAAGTTATCCCTATAAAATGACAGAATACTTTAAATGTGTAGGGAGATTATAGCAAAATTTTCCTTTGAATGGAAAGCGAATTTATCAGCAGAGATAGGACAATAATTTGCAAATGGGTGCAGTGGGAGTATTAACACAAGGGAGGAAGTGCCCTGTAAATTTTTGGGATTGATGTCTGTGTCTCTGCTTCAAAACCTCACAAATGTACTTTGTACTCCTTCTGTTTAACATTCAGCTGTTCAAAGATATTAAGGCATTCCACTGGGTTATTGGAATTATCACAGTCTTTGTGCTGTCAATTTCGTCACTTTTTAATCTTTGTAGTGCATTAAAAAGCCACTAGGTGAAGTTTCTGTTTGTACATACTGTAATATTTACCTGAACATGTAACCCCGACTGCATCTTCAGTGGAAAGCAACATTTCAAGCTGAAAGAACATCAAAGTCTTGCTCCAGAATGCTCAGTATTTTTATGTGCAGCCCTCTCCCAGCCAATGTTTTTTCAAACGAACTGAAGGCTTATAAAAGCCATGTTAGGGTTATTATGAACATCCTATCTGCTTCAGCCTTCACTGACCCTCAGACTGTGTGTGTGTGTATTCGTGCGTGTGTGTGGTCATTAGGCAGAGCCACAGTGGAATCCGTTTACTCTCAATAATTTCGCTGTTGAGTTTTTGTGAGCCTGAGAGGAGGAATGAACATCCTGAGTTTATTGGCCATTAGAGAGCTCAAGACATGTGTGTATGTGTGTGTGTGTGTCAGGAGAGCCGGTTTGTTTAAGTGAAGCAATTTTGGTCTTTAAGTATCTCATGTCACTTCCCCTCAAATGGGGGCAAGTGATACAAGTGTTCCATTCTTAGCAGCACATATGCACACATATGTAAGGACATATATGCACTTCATGCTCTCTGTTTACTGTGTTGACTGGAAAATTTATAGCAAAACATTTATTGAAATAGTAGATTTGTCCTCAAATAGTTGCTTTGCAAAATCATCCGAACATGAAAACAAGAATGGTAGACATTACAAATTTGTAATCACTTTATGTATTAAACTCTTGTTACAATTAAGCAACTTTAAATGACTGATGGAACTAAATTTAAGGTACTGGTTCACTGCAGACATGTACACTACCACAGGAAATACATACAGTTCCTCATCAAAAGCAACTTAATTTCTTTAAGTCCAGTAAGATGTTACCTGATTGGTTCTTCATGGTGGTCCTCTGATTAACCTGACCAGCCAGAAAACCAGTGGACTTTGATCTGTAACTGGTGAGGTCAGTCTGTGTCTTTGGTGAAACCGAGAAGGCTGGTGATGAAGTATTTGGACAGCATCATTTCAAAGTGAAACGTGACACTTCATTTCACAAAGATGGGGAGAAAAAAAGAGAACAGATTGCTGGAATGCATGAAACTGAACTTATGTTGATCCAAAGTGACTTCATCAACTCACTTGTTGGCAGAGTTGTGTTGAAGAGCTGTTCGGCTGGGCGGATGATTAATTCCTCCTTATCCTGGAAAATGGTTTTCTAAAGAAAATAAAATATTAATTATATAAAGACATTTAATTAATTTAAGAAAAAAATATTAATTAATTTAAAATATTACAGAAATGTGAATGAAACCAAAAGATGAAGATGAAGACAGAAAATCCAAGTAGCTGATTTGCAGAAAGTAAAAAGCAATGTATTTAGTAAAAAGTGAGAAAAAACAGCAATTTCTTTCAGAAAGCTTCAAGTTTGTTTCAATATTTTAGCAAAGAAAATGTTTTTTTTAATTCGATAAACTATCAACCATAAATAAATTTAACCAGTAGTTTGTTCCTCCCAATCATTTTTTTCTACCCTTTTCCTTCTCCATTAATCTGTGGTTACTGCTGAAAGTTTTCCTTTCCTTTTCCTATGATGACCTGTTGTCCTTTGAGTTTTTATTGATAATATTACATGATGTAAATATGACTTTAGCTGTAACCACCTGCCTCTTCTGTCTACCCAGCACATACTGGGGACAAGAAGCTGAGAGTGACTAAGTAAGGCAAACACACACTACGTGTTTGTGTGTCATATTCACTTCCCGACCCCAGGACAACCATTCCCAATGTACAGCCTCGAGCTGCATGGAATCAGTGGGAAACCATGAGTTGTGACCCACAATGAAGTTGTCTAGAAGAAGATCTCACTTTAATGTCTCAAAATACATTTTTTTGTCTACCTGTGCTCTGTTGTAACTTCCCACTGTGCTGTAAATAATATGCCTTTTCACAGGTTGGTGTCTCAATGTGGTGCATGCACAGAGACACATAACTGGATTTTAACTGACAAGTCTGTTTTTAGGGGATATTGTTTTTATTTACATGCCTCTTTTTTATTGTTTTATAGTTATATTTCACCCTTAATGAGTGTTGAAAAGTTCTCTTAAAGTCAGACTCACGTACATTTTCATGCAGCAGCTATTTTATCCAATAATTAGATCTTCGTTGACCTGACCTGAAGGTGTAAATTCTGGATTAATGCCTCATCTATTAGCCTGACTGAGCTCTGATTTTCTCACCAGTTAAAGTCACGACACACAGATATACACACCAGTCTGTTTAAGAATGCCTGCGCATGCATAGCCAAAAGAGCACTACGGAGAGCGATGCAGCTGCTCCTGCTGCACACCCACAGCCTCCAACCATGTCACCCCTTCATTCATCCACCAGCCTGCTATAGCACATTCACTGCATTCTGCCATTCCTCTAACACACACAGGCAGAAAACAAATGTGTCATTTATTAGAGCCTGTTTTCAATATGTCCTCGTGATGAATATTCCCAATCTCCCCCATGCTGCTCCTTAATATTCTGAGACAAAGGCCTCTTATGAAATTATGCTGTCATTAGGATGACTGCTCTGATTAGATAGTAGGACTGGATTAGCCATCTGCTTGGCTCTTTGGCAGAGGAATGATACAATCAGAACTAATTACTGCTTATCCACAGATGAGTGCACTCTGAAGGGTTTTGTTTCTAAATATGATATGCCGTCATTATTTCTAATGGATAAACAATACTCTATGCTGTGGAATCCTTGAATACATAACTATTTGTTTTTAGAGTGCTGCGCTTTTGCTGAAATATAGTAATTTACATGTATTTTATCTAGTCTTGCATTTATAACACAGCTCTTCAAGAAGATGTAAAAAAAAGTTGAAATATCTGGTTAATTTGGTCAAATGTTATATATTCAAAAGTGGGAAATTCATCTTGTTTTTATTAGCTACTGAAAAGCTACTGATTTCAAGACAGACATTTACAAAAATATTTACATATTAAGCTCATGAAGTAGTGCTCTGTTTTCAATTTCCATAGCCCTGTTAACATTTTAGATTTTCAATGCCTCTTACAGTTAAAGCTGCTCCACTGGAGATCATTGAGGACTGTGTGCTGGTATCAGGAGTTGCAACTGTGGAATGGACATGTGTAGCAATTTATCACTTGTCTCTCAGCACATGTGTGGGTGGCCCTGCAGAGGGTATTATTGCAATTTGGGAGCAATTGATAGTAATCCCCTCTTGCTTGCGTGAAAGCTTATCATCCCTCTGCCTGTGGAAAAACACATCTTTAGTAGAGATGACCTCCAGATCTGGTGCGAAGAGTTTTTGGTTTGTTATAGCGCTCCATCATTTTTAGGTCATTGTCAGGCTTTATCCTTGTCATCTTGAGAGGCCTTGCAAAAAAAAAAAAAAATTACACTCTTGAAGAAAACGACAACAGTTTTCTAATTCCCTGCAATGAGGTTTGACTTCCGTTTGAGCATCATAATATTCACCATATCATAAAATCATGAGGGTTTTTATTTTAGAGGTAACAATCAAGTCAAAATTTAATGTAATTTAAGAACTTTTATTATTTATATTAATCACTTGGCCCAATAAATCATTCAAAATGCTCCAACTTCCCTTTAGCCCTGTACTAAAATAAGCATGCAGAGAAAATGTATATATGGATGGAATATCACTCAAAGAAACAGATTAAATTGCTTTATTAATACAGTTTACTTGTAGCAAGCAAGTTAGGAAAGGTAGGCTACAAAATATAAATATCCAGCGGCTATGAATTCTGTTAATGTTTTTGGCTATATGTCCAGAGATCATGTTTAGCTAGCTTATAAATGGCTGCTTTAAACTGAAATTTCAATTTCAGAACTTTGCTGTCAAGCTCTCGACTTCCATGCATAATAGTCTGTATTTGTAATCAGAGTGGGCTTTGGTGTGCTGATGTACATGTTCGTTCGGAGCAGGGATTGTTTCTGTACTATTTTGATAAACAAATAATCAGGTAACACATTTATATTATGGACTGTATTAGTATAAATAGTCCTCTAAGATAAGGAAACACTTGGTAAATGGATTTTTCATTAATCAGTGGAAAGTGTGGGTGAACTACACTCCATGCACAGATGGTTCTTTAGTGTTATATTCAGTTAGGATGCATGAAGTTTTGAACACTCAGACTCCTGCCCCTCCTCATATGGAAGTGTCCCCAGACTGGACACTTATAGGAGATCTTGGCAACCTTAAGTGGATAGTAAAATTTGAACGAATTGAACTTTTAGGGTCATCCCTCTCTACTGTGCTTTAGCTCTGCCTCTAAAATCCTTACATTGACGGGTGGTTGCAGAAGTGACATTGAAAGACAGAACTTAGAGTCATCTTGGTTCTGACACTAAGTTATTATCTTTGCAAGTATGTTCTGTCTATGAGCCTAAATAGATTAGGAAATTGGTCAAAAGATTTTTTTCAAGTTACTATATTTGAACTTTAAGTCCAAATACCAAGCTATTGCTTTGCAATGTCATTAGTGAATATAAAACCAAAGGAAGAAATTCTCAAGTCTTTCTTAATGAACACTATTTTTATTGAAAGCTATCATGCAACAATACTTGCTCGTATATTAAACTGTAAATTGTGGTAAGACTTAAATAAGCTGATAAAAGACTGTAGTGTCAGAACATTTGTCTTTTATATATTTAGCTTGAATGATGTGGTACGAAATGGTTTCAGTTGAAGAGACAGACACTAGCTGACAGTTTATTTTATGATGATTTTATGTTGTGTATGTGTGTGTGTGTGTGTGTGTGTGTGTTGTGCATATGAAAATGTGTGATCTATTGACCTTTGTTTTGAACTTGTTTTTATCTCATTACATTTGTTTTTTTTTTATGTAAAGCACTTTGAGTGACTAAAATGTATGAAAAGTGCAATAGAAATAAAGTTTGATTGATTGATTGAACAATCACGTGAAGATCACTAAAAAATATAAAGGTTATGTCATTTTCAACTACTACAAACGTAGAATATGTAATCAGGCTTTGCACACTGACAATGATTTCAACAAATATAGGTAAACAGCTCATATTATAGAATAATAATACTATTTCAGAGATTCAACCATATTTTTCGTTAAATGGATACCTACTTTGATTCATAGAAGTTAGTTTTAAAGGCTAATAAGTGATGTCACTGGCATAAAAAACATTGTATCAAGAAACTAAACCTTTGTAAAGTGTAATGGTGCGTGAGTTAGTTCCTCAGCCTGAGCCTCATCTTTCTTTCAAATAGCTGTGGCTGCCATATGCTCGCACTAACTGTAATTGTTAGTTTCCTGGACAAAGTGTTCGGAGGTTTGCAGGCGTTTAATACACCCTGCAGGCAGAATTAAAAAGCAATCATGAAATCCAATCCCTCCATATAAAAACAAATGAGTGATACACTGTGCCATATGTCAATTTACAAAGTAAATACTTTCCTTCATCTTCTCAGTATCTCATATTATGGCTCATGTTGAACAGAATACAACTAAAAGTTTGATGGATGTTTTGGTTTAACGTGAAAGAAGTCATTTAGATGATGAAAGTAGAGGCATTATTAATGAGTTTTCAGAGTACAATTGAGGTTATAGAATTTTAAATGCATAAAAATACAACATTAAAAGTAAAAACTGAACTTTAAGAGACAATGCTTCAGTGCCAGCTAATGATCTGACTGTAGGTGTTATTTTCCTGAAGTGATCTGACCTGCATGGATCAGACCATAAACAAGTCAATTAGCTGAAAACCAATTCCAGTTTCCAAAATGAATTCACATTTTAATCTTTGTGATCATATTTTTTATATAAACTGCCACTCTAACAGCACCAGGAGGGATTGCTGGGATTGGCTCCAGCAAGAACCAAAGAGCCTTTACTGGAATAAGTGGTGGATGGACGGATGGACGGATGGACGGATGGACGGACGGACAGACGGACGGATGGACGGATGGATGGACGGATGGAT
>JBAMHX010000018.1:20389803-20409852 GCA_037177515.1 Pseudomugil tenellus | reverse complement strand
TTGATTATTGATCTGAATATACAAACTACTTAAAGAATTCCACCTCATGAATGGCTGATATAAAATTATAATATAATTATAAATAAGGAACAAGTGCATGAAATTTTCTTGTAAAGTTCAGTAACTGGGCACTGAATGGATTCACCACAGGCTAACTAGAAAACAAGAGAAGTAACTCTGTTGCATGAGAACCAGTGTCTGCAGAATTTAGATGGTTTCCTGTTCTAACTCACTTCATCAAATAAAACTGAAACCAAAAGGTTGGTGTCAAGTTCTGGACGATGACTCTGCATTTTCTGTACTGCTTAGTCCAATTCAGAGTTGCAGGGAAACTGGAGGCTAAGCAATAACTCATTAGTTTCAATCAAATCATTTGAAAAGGAACCATGTGGAAAAGTAGTTGTCGAAGATCAAAGTTGCCCATTCCTGTGAAAAAGAAAGCCACTACGACAACTGGGCATCTTAGTATGCAAATACTGAAATGAAAAAGAAATGAAAATATTGTAATTTATTGAATTTGAATAAAATATCAATTAAATTTCATTCAGGGTCAATTAAAGACTTTTATCCCTGTTTTGAAGAGTCTTAGAAAATACTTATTTATCCTTTAATACTTATTTTATGATAGTGTCATTGTTGCTATTGCACACACACATACACACAAACAATTTATTCAGGTCAGGATCTCAGGGGATTCCGGAGCCAGACCCAAGTGCTACTAGGAGAGGCAGGTCACAAGGCTAAAGAATAAAGACAAACATATATATTGACTTAAGAACCAGCAGGTACCATATTTCTGTCAATGAACACTGATAACTACCACAACACTGCAGCAATCGGGGAGTGAAAATCAGATATTGGCACAGTCCTACATACACTATTGGTTGGAGAGGTACCCTTTGGTATCAGGTTGTTGTCACTACAACTGGATGAGAGCTGCAGATGGAAGGACTTCCAACATAGAGATCAAAAGAGTTCATTCAGCTAATGAGAACATAATGAGTCGCTTTGGCTATTTCATAAAAGAAGATGATGATTTTTTTAAAGGGATCCATTGGAGCCAGACATTTTTTGGCAGTACATTCTTATGGCTGGAGATTGAGAGTTTTCAATAGGGTAGCCTTGCTTTGGGAAGTGTTTCGAGTGGCAATTAAAAAAAGAAGTTTTGGCATTTTTCATTCTAAAGGTCCTGTCTGATATCAAACAATACACCAATATGCACTATCCAGTAGCATGAGCCTTTTGTCCCCATGACATCACTCATTCAGTGTGGCCCCAATTTGACTCAAACCTTTATGTTATCTGTCTATCTTGCTTCCAAGATAGTGTATCTTGCTTTGAATACTAAAAATAAAAAAAGGAAAACCACATTTCGACTGTTTCTTATTTCTTTTTCTCTGTTTGTTTGTTTCATTTAAAACCTTTCTTATTTGTGTTCCTCTTTAGTTTTGTAGGCAACATGTTAAGAATTAATGCATAAAAGGTTCTGGTGGATTTATCCTGTTTTATTTAGTTAGTCTCACTAAACCCAGTAAACAGGATGCGGTGGAATTTTTATATTCACTTTATTTCAGTTCTTTATAGATGCCAGAATAATGAGACAATCACTGTTTCTCACTCCACTTGTTACTGTTTTTCTACTTTGTCATCCTCCTCCAATTCACACAAGTGTTTTTACATCTAAGCTGATTTATTATAAAGCATTTTATTAAATAATGTGGAGTTAGAGAAATTCCTTTTTACTTTTATAATTCATCGCATGTTAATCTAATTTTAGGCAGAAACACAAAAGCATTACAGCGTGCATTCGCTCTGCATCTCTTCATGTTTGGAGTATTTTTTCTCAATTGTGTTTGAGAACAGGTCATCTGCTTAACAGAGATGCTTTCATTTATGTTTTGATGCAAGATGACAAGAGCAGTTTGCTGGGCAACGTCTGTTGTTCACTCTACACCTCTCTGTATGATGTTTCACGTGTTAAACATATTCATGACGGAAACCCTGCGGCTGCTTGAGTTTCTTCACCTCACTTTCTCCCTCTTGCAATGAATTAAACTGAGAGATAGCGAGAAGGGTGGTGGAGGCAGATAGAGGGGGAGAGTTAGCGGCGGGAAGTGTGAGAGATGTGCTAAATTACATTGTCAATTCAAATCCTGCCACTAATGCATCTCATTGAGTCTGTGTCGCTGTCATCCTCGATGCTCAGTTATCTGTGTCAGTGCAGCCAGCAGAGGAAGCCTGCCATGTTAACAGCTCAGTGAAAAGCAGAGCAAAGTTTAGCTAGCCAACAAGCTCTGAGCCCGGACAAGAGAGGGGACAGCAGAAATGAAGCAGACGTGCTTGCAATGAAAAATTCATCTTTCCAACATGAGTTGGTGTGAGTGCCTGCAGAGCTGTATCAGTTTAATTACAGCAAGCGCTAAGGCCTCCATTTTGACACGGCCTCTTTCCTACAAAAATTAAAACATCCCTGTTACTGTGCACATAATTGACATGCACAGACTCGAAAGTACCAGTGCTACACACATGCACACCACCCTGTTGTAGTTGTCATCCCCTGTTCACTCACAAACCTCCTCCTCCCCTCTTTTCCCCTTATCCCCCACATCCCCCCCCCCCCCCCCCACCAGTCCCATTCCACGTCCTCAAAACTATTTGAAAATCAATTATCTCAACAAACCAGCTGTAAGGAGTGGGTGCCAGCCACTTACTCCTGAAGTGAATAACTTATTTGAAATTCATTATTGTGTTGAGCACTGCGACAGAGCCCTCCAAGACTCTGCTTTTCTCTCCCAGTCCCTCTTTCTTTACATAAACTAACCACTGTGGTGGACTGATCTTTTTTTATTTCCTACTCGCAGCTCCTCCTCTCCACCTCTTATCATGCAATTTTAACCAGCTGAGTGCCACAGACAGAAGCAGACATAAATTTGTGCACATACACAAATACACAGAAAGCTCCTTTGATTGGTTCACTTCATTTATTTATCACATGCAATCATGGGATGTCTGCAATGTTTTTGTTCCTGTCCTCATCTCACAGACTTTATTATGGAAGGTGGGAGCAGAGATGGAGGTTGAATATATATTTTACATTTGTTCTTGTTTTGTTTGTCTGCAAATATTACCCAAATACCACAATGATGTATGTTGACATGCCAAAGTGTGAACTCTCAGGAGAAAAATTTCTTTCTTAATTTTTAGAAATAATTAGCAGAAGATGAAGGGATTTCCAAAAGAAAACTATTTAAAGTCAGATCTTAAAATTTGAATGTATGTGGGTTTACTTTTCTAAAATTTGGCCAGAACAATTTTAGGTGTGGAATAACTTTTTATCCTGGAGAAAAGTGAAAAAGAAGGAAAAAGAGATGTCTCTTGCTTCATTTTCTGCTGGATATCATGAACAGAAAACAAATTTGTGAGGATTAAACTATAAATTGATAATTGTCAGTGTATCAACAAGCTACACATCAACTGCTTTTTCTAAATGCCAAAAACTTCCTCTGAACTGTTTTCGGATCATCACTGTGTAAGAAAAATGCTTAATTTACTTCATGAGATGACGCAATAAGGATTCCAACAGAGAGGACACAATAAAAGGGCACTCATGTCTGATAAATACTTGAAATTAAGTAAACTTTTCCCAGAGTACATTGTTATTCTGTAACCTTTATTTCTCATGTCAATTGAGATCATATCTCTCTGTCTCACTACTCCTTCATGTGACAGTGTATTTTTTATGCAAGCGTTAAAACTGAACACTTGTGTTTTTTTCTTTTCTAATGGGAGCAAATCCTTGCAGCCTAGTTCCAAAGTTTTTTATTATATATTCAATGTTTTGGCTTCCTCTGCAGATGTACTTGCAATAAAGCTTCTATAGACATGGGAGTTGCATGATTACAGTGTAAAATAAAAAGAATGTTAAAAAATTCTAATGTTAGTTTTAGTAGAGTTCTTTGCAAACAAGTCAATCTAAATCGACAAAGACACTCATAAATACTCCAAACAATCCGCGGGAAGTTTCTAGTTATTAAAACCACATAAAAAGAGGCTTTTGGTATGTCAAGGATATAAGTACTGAGGCAGGCTGAGACAGACCAGTATGTAAATAGAATGAAAGTGAGTTAATGTGGTGCTGCTTCTTTGTTTTTCTTTTCTCTCTCTCATTTGTCTTTCTCATGCCCACCACGCTTTACCACCTTGCATATACCGCTTGATGGAGAAGAGGAAAGTAAATAAGTGTGACAAGGGCTGTCATGTATGTTCCCACAAAGGCCAGCGAAGGCCAGTGCAGAGACAGGAGGTGTCATATCCTTTCATCTCTCTCTGTTTCTGCCACCAGCTGGACTCTTCTTCTCTCTCCTTTTCTGTCACACTGTATCTCTCTCTTTTTCCTTTCTGCCCCTCTGTGTCTTTCCTCTCTTTCTACATTTAGTTTCACTTCTTAGTTTTACACGTCTATGGATCTTCCAAACCTCCAACTTTTTGTGTAAATGTCTTTGTTACTCTGGTAGCTTAAAGCCTTATTATTCATGAATCAGAGGGAAATGGAAATATATTCCTTTGCCATACTCTTCTAGTAAGCAAACAAGTCAACAATAGCTGTTTTTGCATTACAGTTTTTTCTAAATAAAAATGATGTGTCTAAAACTTTAGCAAAGTGTAATTGCAGTTTGCTAGTGTTTCCACTGAACGGTGTTTAGGTCATAGGCTGTAGTTCTTATAAAATCTCCTTCCACTAGACTCCTCTTTTAGGAAGATGGAGATACAAAACATTTTGTGCTTTGGAGCAACTATTTTGGTTGAAGTGGTTTTCCACTTGCTGCAGAGGATTTTCTTGGCTTGTCAAAGCCCTTTTCCTTCATTTCCCTTTTTAATCCCTTGCAAAACTTTACGTTCTGGTATTTAATATCAAGAATGGTGATTATATTGTTCTCTGTAATCATTTGTAATAAGATTTATGTCAATACATAAAGTGGCATCTTTACTTAAAATGAACCACTCATGTCACCCACTGGTGATGTGTAAGTATTTCCATTACACGTTTGCAATATAGTCTACTTCTATATTGATTTATATGAAAAACCCATCCATCCATCCATCCATCCATCCATCCATCCATCCATCCATCCATTTTCTACCGCTTATTCCCAAACGGGGTCTGGGGGGGGCTGGAGCCAATCCCAGCAGTTAACGGGCGTGAGGCAGGGTACACCCTGGACAGGTCGCCAGTCTATCACAGGGCCACACACATCGACAAACAACCACGCTTACACATACTGACACCTAAGGTCAATTTAGAGTGTCCAATCAGCCTATCCCCTAGCTGCATGTCTTTGGACTGTGGGAGGAAGCCGGAGAACCCGGTGAGAACCCACGCTAACACGGGAAGAACATGCAAACTCCACACAGATAGGTTTGTAAGTGGACCAAGTTACCTTCATCGACCTGGCTTCCCCAAACAAAACAGACTTTCCAAGGAAATATACAAGAATTTGAATGAAAGAGGGTGTGAATGCAGCCTTAATGACACATAATTACCCACAGTGAGTCATAAAGATATTTCCCCATTCTTTTACATCTTTGGCTTCTCTCTTTGAACTAAATTCTTATTTCTTAGATTTTTTATTTGTTATTACAAATGTTCCTTATTGAGTGAAATTACCTGGAAATGCCTTAATAGCCATAAGAGCTTTTTAAATTCTCTACATCTCAAAGAAAGGTGGAAGCCTTCCCCTGCTGCGAAAGGCTCCAGCATTTAGTGATCCTGAATTGAACTAAGCAATATAGAAACTTATTGAATAATTTGTATTTCTTTTTATGTTATATATATTATATATGCAGTGATAAAATGTATAGAAAGTTTCTTTAGAACACAACCATTTCACAGCTTAATGGAATTGTTGGATTATTACTCTCAAACCCCTCTCCTTTGCAAATTCTTCCTACCATCTTTCCTTAACCGAAGTTTCCAGTGGAACCAGGGAAACTGCTATGGAAAGGAACTTAGAGGTACTTTATTTATTCTTTTTTTTTCTTTTGGACAGTTCAATCATACCCTCTTTGTCTGCAAACACCAACTGGCAGCTTTGAGTATGTGTTCATGTGTAAATGCAGGCGACTGCTCACAGATTTGATAAATATATTCATGCAAGCACTTGTGCTGAACTCTTGAATTAATACACTTAGTGTATTGTGTGCATGTGTGTGACTCGAGTGACTGAGCAACTCAGTAGCAGGAACTTGGTCAGTTGGTATAAAATGGGGTCAAATTGGCCTTTCAGCTGTCCTTAATCTTCCAATCATTCATAAAACCTACCTGCCGCTTCCCAATGAAACTACTCTGAAACCCACGGTAAACAGTTCCTTTCAACATCTGATGAAGTCACAAACATTCAGTAGAACATGCTGAAAGCTTCTGTGTGTGTGCTCTGAAACAGCATGTCTGTGTACACATGGAGTGCTTGCATTACTGTTATCTGTATGTGTGTGTGGGTTTCTGCATAGAGGATTTGCACAATCACTTTGACCATATTCACATTCCCTCTCAGTCACTTTCAACTCCAGTTCAATGGCGTTTGTTTGCATCGGGAGTGAGTGAGGGGGAGTCACGATCAATGTCAAAACCATTATGGGACACACTTTAAGTAGAGCAGTCCCATTTTAGCAATTCGGCAGTAGCTGGGGCCCACATATGGAATTATTTGATCAATATCCTTGTAGCTTGATAGAGAGGAGTAAATTATACGATCAATGTTGTGTGTAGTGTCTTTACTCTGTTTGAGAGTTTCTGTTTGTGTTATTCTTCCTATGTTTGTGTGAAGATAGTACTTGAGAAGGTGCAGATGCATATTTCCTTACAGCTTTTGTCTGCACATTGTTGCTACTCTGCTACACAATTTACTTTCCTACTTACTGAAATAAAGGCCTTGTTTCCTAAGGCTCTTTGTGCATTTCTTGCTTGCTTTCTGGGCATAATATGTTCTGTTCAAGGGTGGAAACAGAGAGGGATATCAAATGGCAGAGATGAAAATAGAATGAATGGGGAGTTGGGGAGACCGGCTAAATTATTGACGCGTATCATAGTGCGAATGAACACACAACATACTCAGCCATCTTCTTGGCAATTCACCTCAATAACACACTCTTATCACTCCACCAACAGTACCTTTTATACCTCAACTTAAATGATACATTTGTGGATAATGCATGTTCAAGCACATATTCATATTATGACAATGATAAATATGGACACAGCATACAGTGAAAGGAACACTGGTGTTTTGTTTGCAGTAAGGATCTTTGCAAAAGGAACTCAAGAGCTGAAGAGGCTCAAGTATAGGGAATGGCTTCTTATATACAAACACACAACAAAATACACACTTTCTCTACTGAGTCAATGTCTGTCTCTGTGAATGAGATCACTACCCAGTCCTGTCAGTCTGAAACACTGCCTGTGTGGGTCTTAGCCTGAGCGCAAGTGGCGTACATCAGGGTGAAGCGATACCTCTCCTCATTGTAGGTTCATGGTCGTGTACGTGTCATAGAACTCACTGAGAGACAGCCTGATAGCCTGGCAAAGAGGTCTTAGTTTGAGCCTGATTTGTTTTTGTTTTTTCCATCTCCCTCTCTCTCTCTCTCTTGTCACATGGTAAAAGCTGAACCGGGCAATGATAAGTAAACGACACGAGGAGGTTGGGGTAGACAGAGAGTGGGTGGATGGATGGAGGTAGGGACAGAGGAGGGGAGGGGGACACAAAGGAGAGCCTGTCACACTCACTTAGATGCTGAAATATTAAAGTGAGCAGTCAGGTTGTAATTTTCCTGAGAAAGCCAGAGAAGAGGGGGATGAGTGAAGCAGGAGGAGGGAGGGGAAGAGGGGGAACAAGTGATAGAGATGCATGGAGAGGAAAGGTATCACCACTGATCTCTCTCTCCTCTTTTCTTGGAAGAGACACAGGCACACATTTAATACAGTGACTTTAATTAGCTTGGCTTTATACGGTCTGTCTCTTTGCTTCTTTTCTCCACAAGATGTGAATAATTCAGCAGGAATGGTGTACCGCTGCCTCAAAAAGACAGCAGGCTCACTGATCTGCAATGTATCTGTGGGTGACAAAGGGACGGAAAGTGACATTAGTATAAAAAGTCTCCAAAATCAGACTAAGTGAACTGTACATATATTTAAAAAACCTATGATTTATTTCTTTCTGTTATAATTGATCTATAAGGTTGTGCAAATGAACTGTATATGCATATGCATGCATGAAGGTGATTAGTTGACAGATGTTAGTTTTAATAATGGGTTCAGAATATCATCAGAATGGGGAGTAAAGCTTCATTGTTTGAAAGTCAGTTAACACTGCTAATCTGTATTTTCCACTTTTGTTATACATATACTTTAACTGTGGCATTGTGTCCATTAGAACAGATTTAGTTATTGAATAGATTATTACATGAGAAAATGAGCTACGTCAACTGATGCATGCAGACGAGGTGTTTTAGAATAAAGAAAACTTTCTGACATGCCCTTAAATAATGTACACTATTTTATTGCAGCTCATTTTTCAAGGCCTGCAACTTAGGTTTCACCTGCTTTCTACCGTCATCAAGGTTTAGGAGGATATTATTTAAAGTAAAAAAAAAAAAAAAAAACCTACTTAGTTTCTGAGGGCAGTCCAAATAGAGGGCATAAAAAGTCACAAGTGCATCAGGCCAAGATCTGTGATACATTACAACCTGACCCTCATGGATGACCAAGCTGTGTTTCCAACGCAATTCCAGCTGGTACCTCTTCTTTAACCAGGGCCACCAGAGCCAATGCTTCCCCCTGCATTGCCTCCAACTCATTCTGTAAAGCAAAAAATGTTCAGTATACCAATTTTGTTCAACTATACGGAAATATCTATAATAAATTTTCAAAACATAATCAGAAAAAAAACTGAAATGAACAACTGAATATTAATTTTAAAGCAAACAAGTTTAAATGCTGCTTACAGACTGAAAATTTCAAATTTAAAAAAAAAAAAGTCCCACTGATTAGCAAAGAGTAACAACTTTTTTGGGGGCTGATCACACAGAATAACATTAAATATGCTTAGAGACAACACTTTCATTCGGTAGCTAAAGCTTTTTATTTCTCAATGAGCCACATTGGTTTATTTGTTTTCCATGAGCGATTACCAATTACTAGTGTTTGGAAACAAAGAAAATAAAAAGATCATCAATGTATGTGTAAAAGTTACTGTAAAATACCTGGCAAGTTTAGAAGACTTCTGAAGAATCCTCCTTTGGGCAGAGTGGAAGGCCACTCAGGGCTGCAGTCCAAGCTGCAACAACATGTGCAACAAACGTTGGGTGTGAGATTGTGTAAGCAGTGTTCACAACTGTTTCTGCACCTGCTCGCAATACAATACCTGTTAAACTACGGCATTTATTTTGAGTGTCTAACCCAGCCTTAAACGTGAACAGGCAGCTAAAATCGTAGGTAAACACTCGAGGTCCGGTCACGGCTGACTTCGACAATTGAAGAAAGTATTCCAGTCTAAAAAGCCCAGTGTCATGTGGTTCTGCTTTCCACTGTATTAACGTTGATATAAACTTGAAATAGGGCCGTTGAGCTTCTTGCATCCAAGCAGTGCAGCCCAGGCCAAGAACCCCTGACTGCAGTACGCAGATCGAGGCGTGCCTCAATGTGGGCGGGGTTAAATGTTGAGCTCCTCCCACTAAACGTGATTCTTCTTTGTGCGAGTAATTGCATTTTTTTTGCCCCCTACTCAATAGCGCAACCTAACGGATTTAAGTGGTAAATGAATTGTTTTGACCACAATGATTCTTCGCCGCCACCATCACTGCTTTTTTTCCACATTTTATATGTTTCTGCATGCAGTAGCACTACTTACCAGATTAAGTTGTGTTTCTTGAGATGATTAAATTAAGGCTTCGCTTATACACTTTTTAAAAATATTTTTGGAGAAGATTAGTTATTTTGATTTTAGGATATGCACACTATTGCTTTAAAAATGTATTTTTTTTTTTAGCAAAATGCTCCTTTTTATATGTAGCTACAGGAGCAAGAAAGGGCGGCAGAACAAAACCGCTGACTGACATTAGTTATCTCTTGAAAATAAAGTTTTCAACTTCTAAATTGTACCTGTCGCTTATTATTAATCAATGCTTTACTGGTATAAATGATGTGACAATATAAACTAAATCCTACAGTACACCCAAGTTCCACCATTGTGTAATAATTGTTGTGGCCTTTAAACTGTATTTCAGATCAGTGTACAGTGTACAGTGTAAAACAACTGCTACTATATGTCTCCTGGAAAACATAATGGCTTGTATCTGGTAAGCTAATCATTCACCATGCAGTATTTAAAGCTAAAGACACAGATTGTGTGTATTTCCATATATTTTAGCCTTTCTTCCTGGAAGTTATGTCAATCCCTGAATTCTTTTTGTAAACTATCCTGGCCAAATGTTAGTGTGTAATGGAGTATTTGCGTGTCTTGGTGTATTTGATGGCCCTTGCATGTGTGTGCATCAGTATGCAGGCATGTCACACTGCTGACTCTGCTCACCAGTTTGGATTGTTGAAGATGATTTGTAGAGACACTGCAGGTTGGTGGGCTTGCTAGTACGTGGAGAGAGACAGTGTAATGGTTGAAACGGTGATCCAGTTTTTCCCACTTATCATCATATTGATATTGTAACCTCTGTGAGTTAGTGTTAGTATTTGCCCTGACAGCCTGTCAAGCTGTGCCTTCATTCCCAACTCCACTGCTGTCTCAGTGCTCCCCAGCTAAGCGGCATCACTGTCTGTGTGGTTACGATAGGTGACTGAAGGGGACACTGAGTGCTCACTGGCCCAGACAAGGTAAGGGTTTCTGTGCCAGGCTGAGGTGGGCTATCCCAAGTGTCAGCTCCGCAGGCTTTAATGTCACTGCTCCGGATTTAGAGGCACAAACGCACAATGATTCAAACACTACACTGCCTCATGTCATCTTTCAGCTTTTGAAGAAGTTTTAATGAGCTGAGAATAAATGAAATTCCTCAGCTCCCCCTGCTTGTTGTACTCTGTCTATCATTGCCTCCGTCTCCCCTTTGTGTGACTTGTCTCCATTCCAATCATAGCTCGCTTCAGTGATTGCTGAGTCACATCTGAAAGACAATCAACATGGCAGCCTGAGTGAACCAGGACAGCGAGCCGAGTACAGATTAGTCATCCTGGTGAGTTGCTTTTGTCCAGGAATGATGACAGATCTATGAAATGAATGGGAAAGTGATGCGCAGAGGGTGTCTGACTGTCTCAACTTGGATTAAAGATACTCCTGAGTGTATGGGACCATGGCTGTGTGTGTGAGTGTGTTTTGTCAGAACCTATAAAAAGACATGACTCTAAAACCTAAACTCAAAATTAAGGATACAAAAACTTTAATGTACACTTTGTTGTCTTTTGTTTAGACTGAACTGAACAGATTTGCATTTGTCTTCAGAAGAGGTAGAAAATCATTTATCAGAGACTGAAGAAAATTTGCAATTGTATTTAAAAAATTCCTTGTAGTTTTGTGTGTGTTACAAGCCAGGCAACAACTTGCCCCACAGTTGTGAGAGTTGTTTTGTAGCTTCCCAATCAAACATGATCCGCTGCCACTAATCTCGTTTGCGACTAGATCGGTCACCATAATCCTTTCCACAACAAATAGGATTCTACAGCACACTGTGAAATTCACCCCCAACCAGGTTCAGATGGGCTCTCACAATATCATTCATTGGAAATCTGCCAACAAGACATGCCTGTTTATCTGACTCTCAATAACTTTGTCTGAGAAGCAGAAACACGAAATAAACACTTATTTGTTTCAGAATGAAATATTCAGGCCATACTGTTTGATGTATTTACTCTGAAAATTATTATAAGCTCTTGTGAGTATTAACCTTTTATTTTTCATTAATTAGAAAAAAGTTATTAATCATTATGTTGTTGCTGTTAAATTTTATTTTTTACATTCTACATAGATGAGTGGATTTTAACTCACTTTACTTAATTCTATAAAGCTAAACGTATCATATTTGATACATATTGTTTTTGAGAGATTTTACATCACTTTACGGTAGAAAATTCACTCAAAACTCAGTTGTACATCATATGATACTGGTCTCCTGCCCCCTGGTGAACACCAGAAAGCAGAATATTACACTACAATAATTTTAGCCTATTGTAATAAATAGTATAAAAAAAACTATTACTATTAGGAAAATAGGACCATAGCACCTGCTGAAATATGTATCCCAAAAGGGATACATATTTGCAAAAGGATATTAAATTCAGAGAAATCCAGACTCCATCATTTTGAACAATTTATAGATGTGAAGCTTAACAAGAGTAATGGTTGGCCTGTATGATTAAAATGAAAATGCATATGCAATATTAACACAATGTACATTTCAGTTTTCGATTTTGAAACAAATTATAAGTTATCATTTAGGAGAAATACTGTGAAATGAAAAGCCGTACAGTCATATTTACTCTTGTGATCCTGCTTATATAGAGCAGCAGTAAAAACAACGTGTTTATGCGAGTAAACAGGTTGTAAAGGTGCTTGTTGGACAGTTTCCCATAGAAAACAGATGGCCTCAGCATAGCTGTTAGTGTTGACAATGGAAATGCCCTGGCTGATTTAGAGACTCAGTGGGTGTGTTTTGAAGACACACAGATACACACACACACATTACTCACAATCTTGCACCCCCCAACATTTATTGGGTTGAGGTATACGTGAGTGCACGACTGATTAAATCAACTTCCATTTTAAATTCTCCCCAGTCTCTGTGGGGTTACCCTGCACTATCATTGCTCAGGGTGCGGGGAGAGAAGATGATAGAAAACGGAAAGACTCAGCTGTTCAAACTCAAAGATTTTTTGTATTTTCAATAGAGGCATAAATTGTAAGATAACCATGCAAAGTATTGCACACACAATAAATTGGGCTTTGGTCATTGAGCGTTTCTGTATTTTCCTCGACACAGCTCTCGTTTTTACACTTGTAGTCATCTGCTGAGAGGTCATGTGGCTTATATCTGTCCTTTTTCAGTTGTAGCTTCAGGGAAGAAAGCTAACTGAATTATAAATCTAAATATATACATAAACCTTGGTACATTGTCAGTTTGTGCTGCTCTGCATTGGAGCTGGACATCCACTTAAAAGCCTCATTGCTCAGCTCACTCTTGTTGGCTTATAGGTCAGTTAAAACTATTAAAATACTTTTTAATGAGACGATCCACTGTGTTTTTAAATGAATTAATCTGAGGTAACCAAAGGAAAACAACACTGTTTTAATCACATGAGTCGTTAAAGTGTGTGGAGTGAGGATGTCAAAGTTGTTGCTGGTTTATGCTTGGATTTGGGCAGTCAGTTATTTATATATATAAATTGTATATATTTATAATATATAAATTTTCCATTCAGTTCCTGCAGGCTTGTTAAATTTGTTAGCAGTTCATTCATTTTAATTGGCTATAAACTAAAGTCTTATAATATAATGTGACAGGAAGATAACCATTATATGAATAGAAAGTCATACAACACAAACTTAAGAAAACAAGGATTTGTCACTGGTCGAAGAAAAAGTTCTTCCTTGTTCAGCAAATTGCTATTTTTCTCTGAGTTATGGCCATAACTTGTTCATTTGACAAGTTTTGAAATGGTCACTTAAGGAAAGAGATGCTTAATAGTTTTAATATCTGCTTGATGTTTGTGTCATAAAAATGGCAACCTGCATTTACATTTGTAAATATTACGTTTTTCTTAATGAAAATATGGAAACATCATCAGACTGACAACCTGATAAAGTCTGCACAAACCATTTAAACTGTACACATTTTAACAGTTTAGTCAGACTATCTCGCTATATTTATTTGGAAATTGAAGTAAAAATGTTTGATATAATCCTTCACTGTAAAGGAAAACAGTCAGTATGACTGAACAGATAAGTCACATTTTCAATTAGCTTCTTAAAAAAGTGTCATTTTACAGTCTGTATCCTAACTTTGCTGTTTGCTGTCCTTTTCTACTTAAGGTTGACTGCTCATCTTTTCATATTTCTAACTGCAATCGACATCTTCGTAACCCAAATGAAAAATGCCAGATGAATAATAGAAATAACAGTGTAGGAAACAATAATCCAAATTGTCATATAGCTGATTAGGTTACTACTTGCCTTTACTATCTTAATGGTTTCTTTACGTTTTAAAGTTACTAATTTAGAAAAAATATTAATATTAAGATCATACAATATTAGATATTATATTAAAATTCTTGATTAAGAAGAAATCGATGTTGCACAATAGTATTCTTTTAGCATTGTTCTCAAGGATGCTATAAATTAGGAACAATTTCCTTGCATTTTTCAGCAATCCTCATAATTTCTCTAACTTCCACTATGGTTCTGAAACTCCATGGTGAATATGACGAACATTGCAGACATAAGTGTGGACCAGCGTGAATAAGGGAGGGATTTTATCAGTCGCTGGTGCCTCAGTCCTTTTCCCCTCTGTCCTTTTCTTACTCCTCCTGCTTTCATTGTGGAAGGTGGTGAAATATCAGTATTGTTTACGCAGAAGATTAGGGCAGAATTGGGCAGAAGGCGGTTGTTCTGTGACGATCAAGATAAGATAGGGGATGGTTGTGTATGTGTGTGTGTGTGTGTGGATGCAGTCGGGTGTGTGTGCCGCTCCACCATGTCTTATCTTGGGAGCAGGCGGAGCAGCCATATGAAGTTGTTCATTGTAATTACCCATGGCAAGAGTAGATTTCATAAGGAGATTTAGGGGAGAATGTGACAGAAAAGAGCATAAGAGGGAAAAAAGGAAAGAGATGGTGAGAAAAATGGAAGTTTGAAAATAAAACAGAAAGAAGTACACAATACCATTACACACACATTTCTCTTTTTTCATATCCTACACATCTTTCTATTTCACTGCTCTCATCTGTGATATCTTAATGCTGCCATATCTTAATGACCTTTGGTAAGCCTAACATCTTAGCCAGTGTTCTAATAATCAGCTTCTCATGACTCATCTCCATCTTCCTTCTGTTTTGCAATCAGTGATCTTTTCTCTATCCATCTATTGCTCTCCACTGTAATTATCAAGCTGGATGAGAATGTCAGGTGCTGTCGACCAGATAAGCATCTTCAAATGGAAAAAACAATTCAGTATCTGCTCATAAATATTTGTACTTTAATGGTTTTATACAACTTAAAAATCTTTGCATACATTAACACAGCCTATGCTGCTGAAGACGACTTTGTTGCAGCTAACTTGGTGAAAAAAATTCCTCATGACTTCTTGGGAAAAATATTTTGAAGAAGTATATCCCCTTTCTTCACCGCATACATGTGCCTGGTTAGCGTTCCCTGTGAATCTCACACATTAAAGGGCTTTAAAATGATTTAAGCTTTGTGTCCACCAAGTCAAACATGTGAAAACGACATCATTAGAAACATTAACAAAACTCTCTCTTCTGTCTTTCTTTGAGTAACACATCATCTGCTCTACCTGAACTTTATTAACTAGGAACAGAACTTTAAAGTCTATCCTCTGACAAACGAGCAACCAGTGTAAAAACCTCAAAACTGGACTGATGTGGTCCAGTTCCTTGGTCTTAATGGCCCTGTTGTGACCAAGCTGGTTCCTGTCTTGGTTTGAGGCCAGAGCCAGACTAAGCATAGTTTTTTTTGGCTTTTGACTGCCTTAAAACTGCTTCTATGCAGCCACCAACTCTTTCTTGGGCCAGAGTTGAGAACCGTTTCATGTGTTTGCGTCTGCAGCTGGGGGTGGGGTAATCTGGCCAAAATAAATTTGAAACACAGACCAACATCTTCATAAGAGCAAAGAAATGCATTCTAAAAAGAAGCAGAATTAGTGAGAGGAGGAGACTCAGTAGAGGACTTGAGCAGCAGAACTCTGAAGCTCCAGTTGTATCACGTAAGTTTAAATAAATCTGTAAAGATGCTGTTAGAATAATCAAGACTAATTTTTCCAGGTCCTGCTGTGACTTCAGATCTTTTACCGTTCATATATTCTTATGGTGATTTTGTTATTCTCGTGACTTGTTCCTAACATTTAGGTCTGTGTCCATCACTACACCCAGATTTCTGGTCCAGTTGGTCGTTTCTAGGTGTACAGAATGAAGCTCTGTAGAGAGGAGAGAACTCATCTATGACTTGATAAATGTGGGAAAAGGATGTAACGTAAGGAAGAAGGGGCTCGCTGGGCTTGCTACTCCTAATGTCCTTGCTTCACATGTACATCAAGATTAAATCTATCTTGTAGAAATAATTTATCTCATTTTTTAATCTGTTCACATTTTATAAACCATGTAAAGTTGAAAACAGCAGTCAATCAGTCTTTCTGCCTTTTGTAGAAAATGTCACACTGAAAAATAATAATAGTTGATTGTATGATAAATGCAATAGTATTCTGTGATGTTATAATGGATATTTTTTCCCATAAAGTTCAGATTGTAGTTGAGGTATCACATATCAGTTACCGTAATATATTTTTCCTTGAAAATGTTTAATTCTGTAATAAAATAGAAAAATATATTTTTTTGTAATCTCTTCTAATATAATCTTTAGAACAAGTTGGTGTGAACGAATCTAAGCTCTTTAGAACACTTATTACCTTAAGGGATTTTTTTCTGACTTTTCTTTTGCTTCTGCCAGTTAGCAAAAGGCAGATCAACAAAATCAATATGTAAAAAGTTTCACAACATAAAAAGCTTAATAAGTTCAGTGACAAGAATACAAATGTTTTCTGGTTCATTAACTTATTATATTTTGTGTTACATATCTGTAACTCTAATGAAAACTTCCTTTTGTTTCCAGTTGTTTATCTTTTAGCTTAGATTACCTTAGCCTTTATGTACACAGTGTACACTCTTCCCATGAGTAAAACATTCAAAGGAATTGAAATTAAATTTCCTTACGTTCCACGGGGAAGACAAGATTGACACACAAGCTTTACAACACTTCACCATACACGTCCTGGTTAGATCTGCCTAAAGAGATTCTAATAGCAGCTGCGGCATTTGTCCAATGCTGCTCTGCTGTAGTGTTTGCATCTATGTGATTATGTTTATGTGTAGAATAAGGGCTCTATCCTTACCTCAAGGGGGATTTAAAGGTCTTCCTCGGCTGAACGAGCAACACAGAAAATGTGCTGTGGGCAGAAAGGAGTTACATCAGTTAGTGAAGGGAAACACAGTGGTAAATTATTTTATTGCTTAATTCAACCTAGTGGAAGTCATCTGCTCAGTGATTGTGCTGCACTTGCATTGGTAGGTTGAAGACGTAACAATATATCTTGCTTTGTCAGTATCGCTATAGCTGCCCCTAAATACGCCAGTGATAATTTCTGCTAAAGGTTCTGTTTATTTTTCATACCACAGTCCTCACTTGAAGGTGAATTTTCTTCGATAAATCGTGGTTTAGTGGTACTGCAGGTTGCGAGCAAATAAGGCCTGAAGAAATACAAGAGTTTGAATTGAACATTTTCACAGTGGACCACAGAAAAAAAAACAAATAAAGAGAAACACCTTCTCTTATTGAAAATCTCAACATGCTCATTCTACAAGGTTTGTACATTACATTGATCTGTTATACAGATGACATAAAGTTGTACACTTTCATCCTATGGCATAAATGTACATGCATAATCTGTGTTTAGGCTTACTGAACTGCTCAAAGTAATGACAACACATCTAAGGTTCAGTGTCTTACCCAAGGATACTTTGCTCGTAGTTTGAGTAAGCTGGGGTTGATCCACTGATCCAATAACTACACTTCGGTGTGCACTACAGCTGCCCTTAACACCCAAACTATTTGGCATTTCATGAAATAATTTACAAGTAACTGAGTGTATGTATCTGTTATACCACGAAAAAGTCTATTAATCTAAGGCAGTAGATAACAGTTTCCATTTTCCTCATTGTGAAAACATGCATGTAACTTAGTGATAAACTTTTCCAAATTTCTGGTTTCCACAATAATATTTCAGTGTAGGAAATTAGAAGTAAAAACTTTTTGTATTGTTGTTGTTGCTTAAAAAGAATTGTAAACAACAAAAGCTACCACATATAGAGTCACTGTATCTGAAAATCAGTTCATTTTCCCCAGAATATAATTACCGGCTGAATGAGTGAAATAGTGAGACATCTACAGTCAAGGTTGAAAAGTTATGTTCATAGAAAAGAATAGAGATTGCTGTGAATGATTTCTTTCATTAGATTATGTGGTTCTATTATTGTAGAAAGTTCCAAAGCTATTTGAAGTCACCACAGGAATGTCCTAATTTCCTCACTCTCAGAGACTCATCTAAGCCTTTGTAACCATTTAATAAGAAGTGGAAATCCACAATCTTGCTAAGAATTGATAATATTTTGCTAAGAAGAGTAAAAGCACTGTTATTGTAGTTTTGTGTTGTGTTCTCAGGTCCTTTAACCAACCTGGCACTGAAGCACAGTGTATTTTCAGACATGACTGTCCAGAGCAACCTTGTCATATTTTATCAAAAAGACAAGGGAGCCCAAACAAACTGTTTTGCTCATTCACTGACAATGATTCACCCTTACTATATGACAACATTGTGGATTTCTAAACAGTTGTATGAATACTAAGGACAAATTCACTCTGGTGATTAAAAAATGTTTTAAAAGGCCTTTAATGCGAGAAAAAAAATCACAGTGAGAATATTGCAGAGGGAATGAAAACCAATTGCAAACAAAAAAAGGTAGATAAATAATGTCAAAGGCTAGAGACAACAGAAAGATACATGATCAATGGATGCTCAACAGTCCCCAAACAGCATCAGTACCCAAACTAGGCCATTACCCCAAAATAAAGTTGGTCTTTGCACTAACTTTGTTTAATGAGTTTTATTAACTACATCTGGGGTAGAAAGATGTTACACTGGTAACCATGCGAACTGGTCAGAATAATAGAGAATACTGAAAATTCCTGGTTTAAATGTCACAGTCAGGGGAGGGAAAATCTGCTGCTGGCACTAAAATATTTGCTGTCATGTGTTGAAAAATGACATCTTTGAGCAGAGGTTATTGTTAAACAAGCAACTGATGTAAGGTTGAAGATCTCAATGAGGATATGTGCACTGACAGGTGGGCATAGATTTGCAGACACTGCAGGTAAATTTCAGCAACCAATAAGTACGCTGGAAACCCATCTGACTCACAAACACAGGGGCACACTGTGTATCATGTAGGTAAACTGATGAGCTGGTGAGAAGTGGAGAACAGATCAACACATCAGAAGATATAAACTGTTGGAAGCAAGTTTGATAAACAAATACTGTACTTCACACCCATCCACACCACCAAGTACAGATAGTAGCATCCAGTGTACAGTAACATGTAGCTAATTAGCACATTGATACGGACAAATATTAGGAAATTTATTTTTTCATATTTGTTATTAATAAATGCTAAACATTTATGCAGCAACAGATGAGCATGTTGAATTGGGGTAGCTCTGACGCAATGCAATCACTGTCATCGAGGCACAAAATGCTGAATTCAAAGGAGGAAATACTCTAAGGGCCAGATTTACTAAAGGTTTACGTGCACTAAAACGCATGCAAACCCATTGCACACGCTAAAAAAAAGTACAAACTGATCTACTAACAGTAAGTAAAAGGGTTTGCGTCTTCCAATGGTGCAAAATTGCGCATCCTCCTCGAGTTAGTACGTTTGCCTCAATGAATATGTAAATTGGGGCGTTCATACGCAATTTTGCGTGTAGTGGCAGGAGAATATGTAAATATATGATTTGCTCACGCACACGCAAAGCGATTTATCAAACCTGAAAGTAATTTTGCTGGTAGAAACTACGCCTATATTTAGCACATTTCAAAAGGACGTGCAAACGGGGGCAATGCGTAATTGCGCACAGTAATTGTTGCAATACGAAGACATAGAAATAATCAAAGACGACGGAGAGAACGCATATTTCCTCCTCCTGTTAACATGTT
>JBAMHX010000018.1:20375703-20387347 GCA_037177515.1 Pseudomugil tenellus | reverse complement strand
CTCAGCGCAGATTTGGAGCCAGACACAAGAAGGAGTCATGCATACCTGCAATAATTAAACTCCTGGCAAGTCTAGAGGTTTTGGCATCTGGGTCATTCCAGCATACTGTAGCCAACACAGCAGCGATGTCTCAGTCACGTCACATGTGTTGACTGAATTCCTAAATGCAATGTTGCGCCGGATGGCGACATTTTTTAGGTTTCCATGCACCAGCAATTGACTGCACTCATGTGCAGCTTGTGCCTCCCGTGAACTCTGAGCATATATACAGAAACAGATTTCTTTGCTGTAGCTCTTTGGACATTTTATTGGCTTCTTCCACCAACACCTTTAATTTCATCGGATCAAACTTGTATTTTTGCTTGCAGTTTTGTAAAGTTGTCATCATGAAAACCATGACACACACTAAATCCTTATTTAAATAGGCATGTCTCCAACACTTTGCACCCGCTGTCATTTGCGTGAGCAATCTAAGTAGATCACGTACTAATCACGGCCTCACACGCTAAATTCTAGATGCCACATGCTAATTAGTACACGCAAAATAAGGTCTTAGTAAATTTGGCCCTAAGTCTATTGTATGTTTGCTATATGCTTAGTGAAATATTTTTCTTTTTTTAACAAAGATGTTGGCTTTATTTTTGGTGTGTTACATTGCAAAAGCTCTTCAGAACTTTGTCAGATGTTCATTTTTGACATGCCAGCTTTTGATGGCATCTATCTTGCATCCCACCTGCACTTTGAAGTCAGACAAGGTTATAAACCTCTGAGAATGGTCATCCATACAACTGTATGAAGTCCTTCTTTTTGTAGTCGTCCATATAAAGGACACATTCCATCAGTCTTCTTTCCATAAAAGAAATATAAAGAGTGAGACGCAGAAATGTAAAGAAAGAAGTTTCCCAGTTATGTTTGGGTCAGTTGCAGGACAAAAAAGCACCAAGAGAAGTTGTTGTTTTCCTGTCTGCTTCTCTTCTCTTCCATCATTTCCAGTGGTGTAGAAATGCTGCGTTCATCCATCATTCATCAGTGCTGACTATACCATCCAAACCAGACAATCCGCATTTAGCTCCCATCATATTTCCTAAAGTCCTTCACTTTGGGTTTTTGCATTATTTTCTCTTTTTTTTCTCAGTTGGGTAATGACTGTATCTGTTTTTTATTTTTGGTCCTCTGAGCATAACCTCAACATCCAACCAAATCAGTCAAATTTATATGATGCCAGAGATTTCTTTTAATAATAATAATAATAATACATTTTATTTATATAGGCGCCTTTCTCACACTCAAGGTCACCTTACAGTAAAAAACAACAATGAATAAATCCAAATAAAATACATAAAAACATAAAATGAATAAATAAAATGTAAGAGTGTACATGTTATAATGAGTAAGCCAGTTTGAACAGATGTGTTTTCAGTTTGGATTTGAACAGATGAATAGAATTTTGTCCATCAGCAGAGCACCAAACTATTTTGAGATATATTTTTCCTTGATTGGCTCTGTCCTCTTTACTCTCCTGTCTTTCTGTCTCTCTCACAACTACACAAACACTCATTTGCCCCCAGGTCTTTTTTTCCTCCCAGTGACTTTGAATAAAGCAGATGAGGTGAGTGAAGACGAACTATTGACACTACACCAGGGACATTCCCAAAGGCAGCGGTTTATTTGACACTCAGCCAATCAGATTTTAGCTTCTGCATGACTGACAGCAGTGGTGTCTAATTACACAGGAATTTTTGGAAGCGCCGAGATAATCCTCTAAACACCTAGCCAAAACTAAAACTCCCCACTTTAGAAAACAACAGGAACCAGTCATTGTTTTTTAAGCAGTATGTAGTTGACAAGAGTGGGAATTCCCTCCCAGCTGGAACAAATTAAGTAAATTCAGAGATGTTGAAAGGTATCAATCAGAGTACAATGTGGCTGTTTTTGCATGTTCAAAACAAAACCAGAGGTTTTGACACTCAGAATAGTGTTTCTTGTTCCTATCCACGGGGAAAGCTGAGTGAACAGTAGAGATAAGTGATGGGAGATGGGCCCAATAGGCCATTAATGTGTGATGTTTGAGGCTTTGCATCAAAACATCACTGAGTACCTCTCAGACACCTCTCCTGGAGGTTGACTAAAGGGTAATCCACAACACCCATCATTTTTTTAAACATTTCTTTGAGGGTTTCAAATGTCTGCCACCCGTCTTCCTCAGGGAGCTTATATGGTCCTGTTTAGACGAATGTATTAATCCACACAAGCTCAAAGACACAAATGTAACATTTGACATTTCACATGTTGCGTGATTCAATTGTTATTTTCTCTTATGTCTCATCCACAGGCCTACATTCAAACAAAACTAGAAATCTTGATTCAGTAACATTGTGTCATTTCTAAACTAATTGAAAACTTGTATTTTCTACAGAGACAGATCTTAGATTTTAGAATTTACTTTTATAACATTTTCTGTAACAATATGCAGGAGAACTCATTTTTATATTAACTGTGGCTACAAGACAATAAGTAAAGTTGGTGTATAGAGACCAAATGACAATTTGCATGTCTCACATCAGATGTGAAGAAGTTAGGGCACTAACTTTACTGATGTAGATGTTAACAATAAAACATTCAAGCTCTAATTCAGCTCACAGTGTGTGATTAGTGAGATGAAAACCTCAAGCTCATTATCTTTCCCCTGAACACACCCAGTGGTCAGTCTCCTTGACAACAGTGCAGAAGTGCAATAACCAACCGGTGAGTTCTTTTAAGACTCGTGTGGCTTCTTGCTGGTAGCTGGGTTTACATTCCAGCTAATGGGTTTCTTACATTCACTTTTCATACCCCCAGAGTATATTACTGAGTCCTGGATTAAATAAACAGCCCCCAGTGTGCAGTCCCTGTCATCACTTTATGCCTTACAGTAAGGAGTAAAGACAGTAAAGTAGTAAAAGGAGCTGAGTGGTGAGTCGTGCAGTTTTAGAGATAAAATGGCCCATGTGTATTGTATAAATGCCAAAACCAGAGTTGAGTAAGATGTGACCTGATTCGCCAATGTTAATATCATATGGCATTTCAAAATTAGTAAGGTACACACATGGGATTTTAGTCACTGATTGCTTTTCACAAGGATGCAGCACTGGCAGGCCTAATCCTGGCTAGTTGATGTCTAATGTGAAAGAGAGAGATCTATGGCTAAATATTGGTTTTGTGCAAAAGTGTGAAATACTTTCTTCTTTTAAGATTGAAAGAAATTATATCATGTCACACATGGCAATGCAAACACTCAAACCCAGAGTACTGCAACATGGGAAGAAATGGCTAAAAACTTATATCATCATTTCAGAGAAAAAATAAGGAGAGAGGAGGAACCTAACAGGATGCTGAGGGAGCAGATGGAAGAGGATTTATAAAGGAGGAGGAGGAGGAATATAATGGAACATATCCAGAGCATTGGTAAAGCAGACAAAGAAAGAGGACACAATTGATAGCAAAGTAGGAAGTGTATCCTGACATTGTCGCTCCAGCTTTAATGGAAGAGTCATGTTTGCAGGGTCATTGATCACCTGGGGGAGAGATGGGTAGGAATCTAGAGCAGTTAGGTGTGTTTGGGGAATGAAGAAGTGCAGAGAGGTGAGGTTAAAAAGGAAAGTGAGGGAATACCAAGATACAAGATAATGCAGAATTGAAAGAGACAGAATCTTAGTGAAAGGGAGAATGTTTATCTGTTTCTATACATCTAAACATGTAATTTATTTGTAAATTACATATAATTACACACTTAGGAAACTGATAACAAACAACATTATAAATGACACTTTTCAGCTATCATTTAGAGGGTAAAAACTGAACATTTCCAAAATTTACAAGCAAGAAACAATGTTGTCATCTATCATTTATTTATGTAAAAGAAGAGACTTATATTTTCTCAACTGCTTAAGTAATTGACATAAAAAACATTAGTTTTCATTTTTCTGTTTAAAAAATAGGGTCCATATCTCTGTATTAAAAGCTTTACACCCTTCTGAATTTTTTAATGTTCTTTACTTCAAAATTGAAGTTGTTGATTGATTTTATTGTTTAATTATATTTTTCCAATACTTTTGTTTTTATTCAATGTTTTAGTTAGGTAATAGGGTTTTTTGACAGCTTTTTCCCATCCTCATGCATGTTCATGTGAAAATAAAGGTAAGCACATATTTCAACTAAGAAGTTACTTGACATGGAGTTCAGCCCTTTTGTTACCTTATATTTAATTAACTGAAAGTGACATCTGGATATTTTACCGTATAAATTAATCACATTCCTAATATGTAAACGACACAATGTGGAAACAAAGTTTGTTTATATATTGAATAACTAAGAAAACATAACTTTTTGTGAATATACTTTACACCATAATATAATTTAGATTTAACAAGAAACAACAACAGAGAAGGAAGTCATAGCTTCTGATTAGAACTACTAAACAGTTTCAATTCAAACTAGATGAGCTGACTTTGTGTACACACACACAGGCCCACCCCTTCACACATGCACTCGCTACAAGCACAGAGATGTGTAGAATATATAGGCAGAACGCATTCACGTACACACACCTCTGCTGCACATTTGCACTCTTTTCACATAGATGGCTAGTCAAGTGTAAGTAAAACACACATTTACAAGCAAACTCCCACCAATACCAGAGTCGGCAAAAAATATGTTAAATCACACATACTAACATGAGCACTCATGTCATAATATGGGCACAGTCAAGCACACACACACACACCGACTTTCTCCTCACCCAATCAAATGTGTGATGATCAGTGGGAAGGCTTCAAAAGAGGAGGGAGGGTGTGTGTCATTCAAGTCCCAAAAAGGAGGAAATCTAACTTACTGAGGGCTTATAAAAGTTTATTTGCATTGTGTGTGTGTGTGTGTGTGTGTGTGTGTGTGTCTTACAAGTGCTGGAGCAGAGAGCTTGTGTACACTGGTGAATGAGCGATAGACAGAGAAAGAAACAGTGAGAAAGCTAGAAAGACAGAGACTGGGGGGTCTCTCGGGGTTAATGGCGCTACATGATTATAGTCCGTTCTAGGTCAACCTGTTGTTCTCGTCCTCCCTTTTTCTCTCGTTTTGCCTTTCCCTCTTTCCTGCCTCTGGTTGGCTTGCACCTGCCTACTCCGCCCCGGCATTGTGCCGCTGTGAAAACGTTTAACCGATGCTGAATGAAGCAGCCAACCCCCTCCTTCCCTCCCTTGCCATTCCCTTCAGTGTTAGAGAACTAGCAGGGGTGGGAGGCAGGATATGGAGAGATAGAGAGAAAAGGGCAGGGGGGCAACAAAGGGCACATTCTCCCCTCCCCTGCATACTTTGCCCCTCTCCATTCTGGCCCAGCCCAGCGCAGAGGGCTTTGTTTCCGGGACAAGGCAGAAACATGGCTGATGGCTCCGCTCTTTTAAAGTGAGCATCACAATATGGGAAGAGGGGTGGTAGGGTGGAGACCGGAGATCAAATCCAGGGATACTGTAGTGCGGGGTTGAAAGCTGCAAATGCATTTCCAACCTGACAGGTCACAAAACCCCCATAACCTGGAAGAAATAGATCTTAATTGAGAAGTCTGGCTAGCTCCCTAAATGAGATTATTAAATGTAACCCAAACAGAAGGTTAATAAAGTCTCTACCCTGACATCATCAGCAGCATAGCTATAATATCTTCACATCATCTTTATGATACATTAAGCTAAATATATTTGTCTGGGTGGGAACAGATAAACATTGATCCTATTTTGTGTGAGCTGCATTGCTAAACATGAATCTAAACTACCAAAGCTTTTTTCCATGATGAATCACTGATCAAGTATGTACAGACAAGGCTTTCACACAACAGCTTATGGGTGTTTTGCATCAATACAGTGCTTAAAAAGAGTTTTAGATTTTATGCATGAATGGATGAGAAACTGTGAGATGACATTTGTCCATAGTTCTGGGGAATAATGTTGCAACTCATTTCTCTGAAAAATAAGCTGGAAGTCCAGCTTCATGAAAATACCAGAAAGTGTGATTAGCTGAAAGCAGCACAAAGGCACTTACTACTTTCGATCTTTTACTTTGGTCTATCAAACTCACCATTAACTTAGTGATGACCTTCACTGTCGATTAGAGTTGAAGTCAATAAATATGTCATTGAACATGGTCATGGATGCCAACTGTACCCTTTCTGAAAGGCAGATGTTGGCAATCATTTTGAGGTTTGTGATCTTGTATAAACAAGGCTGAAGTTATCAAATGTTTTCTCAAACCATGTTGATTAGACAAAATCAAAAGACTTGCACCTTGACTCAGACTTTAAGCTTGTTCCAGCATCATTTCTGTTATTTGTGCGCTCTTATCAGATGTAAGTCACATTCGGAAAAGAAATAAGTCACATGATCAAAATAATTAAATCGTAAACTGGTGATTTATGGTAAGAACTAATTAATAAAAATATTTCTGCCTTCTAAATACACCTTCTGGTGTTCACAGTAATCTTATGTAAATAAACTTTCTTCAGCATCAGTGTAGGAACATTAAGTTTTAAGATCACAATACTAGTGATGTGTGTTCCTTATAAAGGATAAGAACAAAAAAAAGCTGAATCTTTGGAAGGGGCCAGTCTTCATTTGGGTAGGTACACAATGGGGTCAGCTATATAGAGGAAAGAAACAAATACAGGAAAATAAGCTTTATTAAATTGTCCTAATTTGCAGACTTTCCCCTGTAATCACTTAATATCTTTGGTGGGGTTATGTTTAAAAATGTTTGATTAAAATGTTAAACATAGCTACAAATGAAATAAAATAAACATACCATTAATAATTGCTTAATTAGACTAAAATAAAAACTTTTAGTGATAGGCTACTAAATGCAGAACCATTTACTCAAAAAAAGCTCATAGAGCTAACTCTTCTAATGAAATCTAGTGAAAAGAGCTGAATCCTTAAAAAGATTTGAACTTCGCATTACTACACATTACTAAACTTAGGCAGATTTTCCCACTTTAGTGTCCCATAGAAAATCCTATCTTTTTTCTGAGACTTTAACCAATTAGAGCAGGTTGATCCTTTTCTTATCTCTTGCCAGTTCACTTTCTTTCCATCTTTTCTTTTTTTCCTCTAATATTTTCTAAGATTTTTTGTCATATTAGCACTTAAAAAAGCCAGCATGTTCATATCCAGTTACTGGCATGTGGCGCATTGCCGTGAAACTCCTCCACTAACCCTGTGAAGTGTGGTTTCTCGGCCTTGGAACACTGCAGGGTAACAAATGCTAGGTAACTTACACAATGTTGCTTTTGTACTGGTATGAAGTGGTTCTTTAACTGAGCAACTTCATACTGAGCAATAAATTGAAATGATTAACATTTTATATTCATGCAACAGGTGCAATGTGGAACTTGTTCTTGATCTGGACATTTATAGAAGATTAAACATGTTAAAAGCCACATATCAACACTTTTAATTCATCTCAAATCTGAATCTGAGATTATGATTTAATTGCATTGAATTTAGCTTTAGCAGCGAAAACACAACTGTCTTACTTAATTTAGGGGTCCACATTTCTGGTCTTTGAGGGCTGCATGCTTTACATGTTTCCTTGCTCCAACAAACCTACTCTAAAGAAATAGCACTACTGTGGCACTACTCCACAGCATGTTGTCAAATGCTGTCCAAGCATGTTGACCTTTTAATCTGATTCAGGTGTGGTGACGCAGGAAACATCCAGAACCATAGATCCAAGACTTAGATCCACAGACATACTAACATGAGCCTGGATAAGTTAGGTATTTACTTATGTGCTAATTATCTAAGAATTAAAGACCATAAAAACCCAAACAGTGTAAATGAAAACACATATTTCTACATCTCTTTAAAAATGTTTTGTGAATATCAGTCCATTCATTTTTTTTAACCCTCTTCATCCAAGTCAGGGTTGCGGGTAGCTGGAGCCAAACCTAGTAGTCACAGGGCGAGAGGCAGGATAGACCCTGGACATTATTCTGTGAATATGAAAGCTTTTGTTGGAAATTTATTCTTAGTGATTTCTTGAATTGCATTCTGGGAAAAGTAGGAAAACACTTAAAAGCTAAAGGAGGCAAGATGCTGATGTTCATAATTCGCAACTATGTCACTGTAAAGTAAACACCTTTTTGCAAACAACATATAACTTTCTAAGATTTTATTCCTCTTTTACAATTTTTCCTAATACTATATAAACCTACTATTAATTCATATAATAGATGGATCGAAATATATATGTATATATATCATATCTACCAAAACTACCTGAGCATTATTTTACAAATAAATGCCCATATTATGAATGCTGAACTGTTTGGGCTTAATAAAAAGCTCAAGTTTAAATATGTAGCTACAGGGCACTCATGTATATGGTCAAGGTCTCTCAGCTTTTACACGAGACAAAAAACAGCTACAAGTTAAAAAAAAAATCAAAATTTGTTAAGAAAAACTGTTCCCATTGTTTGGTATCAGTCCTTCAGTTGGCTTTTGGGAAGTAGATTTCATAACATTGTTTTCTCTCAGACCTACTTCCTTTCATAATCAAAGTTCTGTGATGTGGAAGAGGAAATAAACACATTATTTATACTGTCTTTTGCATTAAACAAGTCACGGCCATATTTTCAGTCTCTCACTCGCACAAGTATCCACAGAGATACACACACGTGAACGTATCCATGGAGTGAAGCTGAAAAAACAATTACAATTTCTCATTAAGGCACTCTTAATCCTTTTATGCAAAACACAGTTACACAAGTACACACAATGAGGAGAAAGAGAGAATGAACGATGGAAGAAAAGAGGAGGGAGAATGAAGAAAAAACCAAGCGCAAATGCGAGGAGAATAATTACATATATCATGAAGCCGTCCCTTTTATTTTGGATGTCACTTCTGATGTCACTGGCCGGCTTTGGCGCTAATTTGAATTCAGACCTTTATCAGTCGCCGGCAGCAGATTTTGAGTGACAGCGCCACCAAACGCCTCTCGCCAGCCGTCCTATTGATTTCTCTAAATCCCCAACAATAGCATTTGCATGCTTGTTTCTGTTATAATACAGATATGCCGTTTCGGAAATTAAAGAGCGGCAGGCAGACCAGAGGTAACTAATTGTGTGCCTGTGTAATGAGTGCAGTCTCAATTTGATATAACCCACAGCTTTTCCCCTCGCAGGCACGCGCTAAGTACTTTCAAGTCTTTGTGGGGAAATAATTGATTTTTTGTGCTTTGGGCACAGGGAAAACTATTATGATCTTTTTGAATAATGGCAGCAGGAGAAAAGGCACGTTGAATGATTTAAATTGGTATTAGAGGAGAGGAAGGAAAGCAAGGAGGGTTTGGTGACGGGTGGATGACTGATAGCATAGCACAGGCCTGGATTTGACTGACAGTCTGCAAATGGCTACCAGTGTGTTGATTACGCATTCTCTTAAGGTGGAAGTGGGGCAATGTGAGGTGTGGTTATGGTAGTGAGTAACACTGAGCCTGACTGGATGGTTTGCTAGCTGGAGGATAGGATGAGATGGAGGGGTGGTGAGAGGAGGGCAGCGAATGTGGTTTGGCTGACTTGCAATACAACGGGCCTGTTAGTGGGCCAAAACAGTGGGTGAATGAACAGGCACACAGGGTGGAGTTGGCATGCTGTCATATAGCTTTGGGGTTGTGTGTAAGTGTGTGTGGGTTCATATGTTGCCCTTGGCTGTTCTTACAAGTGGGAGGACACAGTATTGCAAAAAAAAAGTCAGTTTGTAAAGTCAAAGGAAATGTAGCAGTCTCTTTTTTAGGACAATAGAAAATCTGTAGTTTGGTTTTCAGGTGTGTTATTCTGTGTGTGTTTGTGCACCACATGCCAACCAGTCTGATTTATTTGAGGGAAATGTGATTATTCTGGATATTAGTGAGCCAAGCTGTCATCCTCTCTCATGACTGAGAAATCCTTTTCTGTCCTTTGTCCCTGCGCTCTCTCTATTTCCTCCTGAGGCTTTGTTTCTTTTGTGACAAAAGCAGGATTCTTAGTTAATTCTGCATGTTCTAATTTCACACTCTTAATTGTACATGGAGATAAACAGAGTTTTCCGTTGTGGACAAAGGTAGTGGGGGAAGAAGGAGCTGAAATCGGAGGGGGCTGGTTGCCATGCCCAAAGTCCTCTTGTCATTTTACACTGCGAAGGGCAACAACCATGCTATGTTCTCATGTCCTTTGAAGTCCAGTGGTTTTCTATTAAAATTACAGCAGCCATTTTCAATGACATCATCTAATGCTGAAGGCTTTTGAGTCACAGTTGAGTACAAAAAGAGAAAGGAGAACAGGTTTGAGAGGACACATTGTCAGCATGTATTGCTGACATAAGATACATAGAGAGCACCTGCAAAGTGTGCGGGGTTAACGTTTTAACTCAGCATAAGAGTTGCAGGTTAAATTGAAAAGATTTATTGTCTATATATACAGTGGCACATATGCTGCACATTGTGACTGTGTATCTAAGATTATACTTTTTGTACCATAATGAAAAAAAATTATTGAGCGTTCATTTGACTTTTGAGAAAATAATTGTACTTTTTTCTTGGCTTAAGTTTGTCAATGATACAGGTTTGGCTCACTTATATTTTTCATTTAAATGAAAAAACCTGTTGGTTTCATATACTTCTAGTATTCCTAGAACTGTTTGAGAACCACCTCAGCGATAGATGTGGAGGGCAAACAAACTACAAGGAGAGGATAGATTGTCAGCATGGAGGCTGCAGCAGCCTGATGTGGGTTGCTGTTCGCCACCCTGTCGCATTTCCTGTCAACACAGGACAGATGTGGTGACTTAATGCTGTTAGCACATTCTTAGCAGGGTGTGGTGTAGTGCTGTGAACGTGTTTTCAGCATTTCTATGTGTGACAGGTTAGTTTGTGTGCACAGAATGATGAGTTTTTGTGTAGTGTGTGTGTGTAAGAGTGAGTAAGTGCTGAACCCCCAAACCAGTGTGTCTGTCTCTCCAGTCTGGATGCAGATACACGATGAAAAGGCCTTGATGTGCAGGTCGGTTGTTTAATATAATCCCTGAAATGTATTTATAAAATCAAGTTATTCTAAAAATACCACTTCAATTATTTTTTATGCTAAATATTTATTTTTTAGTGACAACATATTCAAAACATTTAGACTTTCCTTTAAATAATCACTTTAGAAATAAAATATTATTTCATGTAACACTTCAATTTTGTGTACAGTCCATTAATTTGTGCACAGAAACACACACGTTTATTGTTTAGTTTAAGAAACGCATGTTCTTAATTTGATTTTATTTTTAAATAAAAATCCTGACATATTGTCAATATGAGAATACCTCTTGTTATACACACTGGAGCTCATAAACCGGACATGGTGTCAGCAAGACTGTGTTTGTAGCAGTTAGTCTTAGAAAATTGTGTTAATTTATACTTGATGTTCTTTTCAAGCTGCACTGACACAAAAAAGGAAAATTGATCATGGAAATGGTTTACTGAGACAGTAGTTATATTTCCTATATTTCCTATAAGACTGATTCAAGTTTATGATGAACTAATTATGGTGAAGAGAAACATTCCAGCCTCTGTGTTTGCCAGAGGAGGCACAAAATGTTGCAA
>JBAMHX010000018.1:20351312-20364783 GCA_037177515.1 Pseudomugil tenellus | reverse complement strand
CTCCCCCCTCAGTCCGCTCCCCCCCCTCCCCCCCCCCCCCCCCCCCCCCCCCCCCCCCCCCCCCCCCCCCCCCCCCCCCCCCTTCTCCAATTCCTTATTATATCTTTTTGTCCCAGCAGTCTCACTGCAACCCTCATCCAGCCACTACTGATGAAGATGTGTCAGTCCAGCAGTTGACATGTGTGCCTGGATGCTGACTTTGGCATTTTACCACAAGTATGGATCTGGGAATGTGTGTGAGGTTCTGTTGGTAGCCTACCTTTCTGACTGTATTGTCTTATGAGTGAAATTAAATAAAAATGATTTCACTAAAATGCATCAGCAGTCAGGTTATAATGCATATCAAACAGAGTTCATGCACCCTAAACACAGCTTAAGTCAGATAAGTTTCTCCATCATTTGTTTTAGGCCAGAGGTCAACCTGCAAACCCGATCATTGGCTTATAGCTTTATGCTGCTAATACAGTTATTGCGAATGAAGTATCATTGTACCCTTGGCTTAAAGCTCTTGCAGCTGAGTGGCAGATGGGCAGAATTGTTGCTGGTTCAAAGGTCCATACTTAGATGTGTTTATCCCCATTCCTTGCATGGAGGGAGTGTAGTTTAATTCAAGCATCACACTCAGAGATCCATTAATCCCATCTACTGATATGACAGGAACTGAGATGGGATAAACCTCCACCAACACCATTACTGGTAATGTTACTGTAATAATACCCATAATAATACCTATAGTTTCATACACGTGATTGTGTGTCATTATATATGGGGTATGTAATCTGGTTATAAATCAAGCCTTTAGTGATTGATAACGGTAAAATGATAGTAGATTTACTGAAAGGAGAAAGTGTTTTCTCATGATTGGGGATGAGGATTTCTTTGGAAGGCACAGCACAAGAAAAAACTTTATTTAGACTGTGGATGACAGTTATCTTCACAATAAGTAGTGTTTGTTATTCCAAATGATATACAGCTTTGATAATCAGATTATGCATTTCCCATACCAAGTGTTGTGCTACTGAAATACACAAAAGGAGAGATGCACATAATTTTTACAGCAATATCTGCATCAGGAAATATGAGAGAATATTACATCATCATTCAGCTTTTCGTTAAATGTCTCAATTCTGCAGAATAATATTGTATTTTAATTCCACAACAGAAGAAGGATCAGAAGGGTATCAGTCTGCAGCCAAATGAGGTGTAAAATATTGGCCAAAATTCCAATAAACTGCATATCCAGATAAAATTATAGGTTAGTGTGTTATCAGAAAAAAGAAACTAAAAGAAAAAAACACATATTGTATTTTTATCTTGCATCTCTACCTGTTTCATTCCTATAAAAACATCTGTGTCTTCTCTTTTCATTAGGCTCTTTTCCTGAGGCAAACATTTTGACATTGTTTAAGATCAATATCATGCGATGTCTCTACATGAGAAAAGGTAAAAATCCTGTTTAATATTTAACGTTTTCGACCTGTAATGAAATACAACAAAAACTAATAGAAAAATGTTTAAAATGACATTGATTGTTGCTTTTTCCACAATGTCCAAATCTCATGGTCAGTGTCTGCATTTGCCCTCCTTAATTCCCTGTGTCCTCTGTCCCCTCCTCCACCTCTCCAGGCCCCTCCTCACCACACCTGCCTTATTGTGCAAAGGAGACACTCTTATCCCTCCTTCCTGATTCACTTATGCTCTGCTTTCCCTGCACTTAACTCTCATGGTGATCTCTAAGACCACCCAGGTTTTCACTGTATTAGCCTTCGGTTTATGTTCACTTGAAGCCTTTGTCTAGAAAATAAAGTCAAAGTTGGAAAAATACAATTTGTTAATGGCACGTTAGAAAACCATCCATTAGTGGAAACAACAGTTACAGAATTCCTCACAATCTTTTAGATAAAGCAATATAATTATAATTCACTTATAAGAGCTGTATCTTTCATGATTGTATGTTATAGCGTGAAATAATGAAGACAATAATATTCTAATTTGCTTTAAAAAAACAACTTCCTGTATTTGTATTGTTGTCAATCTTTAGAAAATTGGACAGGAATGCATTTCTGTTAACAGTCTAGAACGGACCCTATGGGACTGTTTAACAAGCCTGTAGCAGCACCATGAAGGAGGGGAACTATTCAACCCAGGATACAGCACCCCTGATCTCCACATAGCATGCTCATCCATAAAGGGCTCTTCTCAGGTCCCCACTGAGCATTTCAGGCCTGGATTGGCTGCTGGTATAGTGTATAGTGTGAAAGCAAGAGTATAAGAGGAAACCGGGGTCACCTTCTTAGAGAAAGAACAGTAAATAAAATGCACTCATATGAAGCGACAAGAGGAGGAGCAGAAAAGGACAAGGATGAGAGGAAGAAAAAGCAGGAGGAGAGTGTCTTCACTGCTAATTAGCCACCTAGCACAGGCCCTTCCTTGAAGAATACCATGATGGTGAGGACTAAGACACTCACATACACACATGCTGAAGCATTGGGTTGTGTTGTGTGGGGGGTATAGCATCCTCTGAGTGTTAGGTAATTGGAGCGTTGTACCTCTAGAGAAAACTGCTGATTTCATAGGAAGTGCTAACAGGACCTTTGTGTGCCATGTTTCCCTTTTCCAGGGAGCCGGAGGGGCCAGACACAGAGAGAGCTCTGGGTCTATAGTGGGAACAGACCCAGCCATACCTGAGTACATCCAGCCACAGCGGTAATGAACCTCTTCACATGGCCGTTCACCCAAAAGAAAAAGAGGTGGATAAAGAAAGGAGGAATGAGAGAGAGGAGGGGGTGCAGCCTAATTTCACAGCCACAGAATAGCAGGTGGGACAAAAGGTCTAGCTTGAGGAGCAGAGGTGGGTGGGTGGGGGCTTTATTAGTAGTATTCTCCTGCCCCATTTACACCATCTCTCTCCTCAGCAATGGAGCACTTATCACAAGTGTACCCATCCAGCTCACCAACAGAAACAAGCAAACGCTATCCGTCAATGTTTACCATTAAGGATCTGTCATTTGCAGATCCACCATATGTGGCAGATTAATGGGACACAGGCCCCTCTTTCCCTCACCGTCTACCTCTCTTTCTCTCTAGTGTGCACGGAACGCACCGTGAGGCCAAACTCTGTCTTGTTCTGAGAAACAGAGAATGAAAACAAGCCACAGAGACAAGAAACAAGCGATCGAAAGAGGAACAAAATAACCGTCAGCTGGGAGGTAAAACAAACAGATTTTAGTGAGATTAGCAAACACTTTAATTCCACAGTGTTTGTGTGACAAATGAGGGAAAAATAAAGGTGTAAAACTGTAGAAAAATATTTGCTTTATCTGATCAACGGTAAGATACAGTTTTGATAGTATTTTATATAAAAATAAGTAGTTTTAGAAGTAGAAGGTATTGTGTTGAAACTAAATGTATAACTATTGCAAAGTGTCAGTACATGATAGTAGTAAGTAGCTGACAACACTGTGGGTGTTACATGATATTTTCTAACATGTTTACTAGTGTTGGTTTTTCAGAAATGTAATCAGTCCTAAAAGTTATCATATTGAAAAGGATGCGAATTTGCTAAACTATCCTTTTATAGGAAGACCCTCATTCTAACCTTAGCCAAACCCTCAAAACATTTCATATAATAAATTAACAAATTTGCTTTTATATGTCTTATACCTAAAGTATACAGATAGTTTTTAATGAACCAAGAAATAACTTTCATAGTTATTCTTATAATATTTAATTATTATGCTATATATGTGGATGTGGATACAAAGCAATATATTTTGTTAAAATATAACGTTACAGTTTGTGTATGCATGCAAAACCCTGCTGTCCAGAACATTATTAAGATTTATTTCATGATAAAAAGAAAACTTTTACTGTCATTTCGAACTTTTGCAGCTATCACCATGTGGCTGCAGGTCACTGCAGATCTAAGATTTAATTTTTCTTTTTTAGAATGAATTAAAAACTTTAACTCACCTGATAAATGAGCCTGGAACAAGATAAACTATGAGTACACTTTTTAGGGAGATTTATTTTATAGACAAAACTGATCTAAAAAAACTAAATTGCCATATTTTCTTTAATTTCTTTTAAAATTAATCATTTTTTTAAAACTCAATTTCTGTTATATAGCTTAATAGATATAACCACCTCATTCCTTTGTTGATATAATCAGGTTAGATGTTTAAATTAAACACACCCATCAATGATTAGCTGATGACACAGAAACTTATAAAAACATTAGAAAAAACAGCCAGAAACCTGAAACTCCAAGTTAAGCCTGACAGTCAATTGAGTCTTAATTTGATAAGCAGGGCAGCCAAAATGGACGTATCCAAAATGATTTTGTACTTTACATACAAAAAAGAAATGGAAAAACATCAAAATATCAAAGTGAAACATTAAGAAACGAAAATTGAAAAATCTTCAGGTTGTTTCTTTTTTTCGGGTTTTCTATCTGGTAACATTTAATATGTTTATATTGTGTTATCTCACACTTTCTGCACCATCAGTAGCCTTTAACGGCTGTGCAAACACACACACACACACACAGTTTAAGCAAGAGATCAAGCTGTTGCTGAGACACTGACTTCTTTTCTCTAAACTCCATACTGGACATCTTTGTCACCGCTTTGGGCTGAATGGTGACCAAATGCCAAAGAGAAGGAAGGGGAAGAGAGGAGAGACGGGGTGAGGGGTGACACTCAGGTGGTCCTGACTCCCTGTTTCTTTCTCCCTCTCTGTTGGACAAACATCTCCACACTGTGGTCTCTCTGTCTGTGTGGCTCTCTTCATCCTCGAGGCCATGTCTGCCCATTCAACATGGTCTTATAAGTAAGTGAGCGAACAAGAGAAGGTGGAGGTGGGGGGGTGGGAAAGGGAAGAGCAAACAAATTATTCGGGTTCTCCCTTTTTTGGTATGCTCTTCCTCTGAGCAACACAAAACAACACAAAACAGAAAGTCCTGTCCTTTTTCCTGACCTCCTTCCTCTCACTTGTAACCCCTCAAAAACACAGGCAGGAACACAGAGAAAGCCATTTCTTAACAGCAACTTACAATAAAACAAAAGGCCATCCTGTTCACCTTGTTGTGTCTGAGGACAAAAAGTGTAGCTTTTCTTAAATATCTTTGTATCATATCTAGAGAAGAAGTTTCAGATAGAAATGATGAGACAAGAAGTGTTCAGGATGGAGTGGAAGAAAGAGAAATGAGACACTGTGGATGACAGGAGGGATAGGCGTGCCGTACCGTCTGCAGAGGTTATCGTTCACTTCCACAAAAGAGAAGGGAGAGAGATACTGAAGGGGGAGGAAACAGGGGCAGAAGGAGGTAATGAGTAGGAGAGGCCAGACTTCCCAAAAGTTATCCCTCATTTCCGTTGTGCTTTTGTACCCTGATGGCCTCCCTCTGAGGGGCACTGATGGTCATTGTTGGTGCGAGACGGGCTTGGCAGAGAAGAGGGAGAAAAAGGTTCATATGTGACTAAAACCAGCCTTTGGCTGCGTCTGATATTTGAGGCAAAAACAGGAGAATTAAAGGAAGTTAAAAAAAAATGGGTGGTCCAAGTTAGTTTAGCAAAAGTTTTTTTTTTTTTTTAAACCCTTTTTTTCTGGATAACTGTGATCGAACGCCCACAGTTGGACTGGATTTTATCTAAAAGTTAAACTGATATGTGTAGTTATCCTCTATGTGTTTGTGCATCTATGGTAGTCAAATGGACAATTAAACTTGTCTCTTAACTAAGTTTCTCAGAAAAGTAAACACACTTAATTACACAAATATTGAGCCCCTGTAACACATATAATTCAGATCATTTCCATTTAATAAAAATTAACAACCATTTTTAAAACCTATTAATTACAATTTTAAAAGCTGTTCAAAGTTTGACTGAATTTTGAGGAGAAATCTGAATAACCTTGTAGATGTGTTTTCTGTTTCTCTTTAGAGCTAAATCCATCTCATATCAGCTGATCTACTTTCAACAAACCACACCATTTTCTTCTTTCTAGCAATTTAACGTGGTAGCTAATTTCATACAATTATATGATGATGTTAAAGCATGGCAATCTAAAACAATTTAGAGTTTAAAAACCTCAACTACTCGCTCGGCATTGTTTGATGCAATTAAACCAGTATAATCTATATTTCATACACCTTCATAGTCTAAAGCCATTTTGTTCATTACAAGCAGCTCCATTAAACAGCATGGAATGGAGGATGTTTTCAGAAATAGGAGGAGAATATGAATTTGTTATCATTGTACAGTAGGTGTCGTCTCATGTACTGTCGAATGCAATGGGAATAGTGTTAGTGTGTGTGTGCACTGAAATGTTAAAGCAATCAGCTGGACATTAAACAGGTCATTTGATCTGATTTGGTTGATAATAGGTCAGACACATACATGCAAAGGGGGAAATGCTGGTGAAAAAAAGAACAGAAGGCAGACAGATCTTCTTCAGATAAAGTACAATTGCTAGAGACTGCATCATTTCCAGTCCAGGAAGAGTTAAGATAGATCAGCAAACTGAAAGAATATCAGACTCTGTTGCTTTCAGAGTTTTAGAGAGGCTGAGAGCACAACAGACAAAAGGCCAAACAGAGGTGCATCGCACACAGAAAGACAGGTTTGTGTCATGGAGAGCTGATGGACATGTTTGACTGACAGGCAGACAGACAGGTCTTTGGCAGCCCAGTCAGTCCCATTATGGTGCAGGGGTGTTCCCTCTACAGTGGAAACTGTCACTCCTCTATCGCTCAAATGACAAGCCACTCTGGCTGGGGACGCGCTGGTATGGGCTGAGAAAGCATGTCATCTTTTTCTTTTCTTCCCCCTCTCGGCGATGTCTTGCTCGATAAAGGAGCAGCCGCAAGAACAATGGGAACGACGGACTAGAAAAGGACAGAGAAAGACAGAGAGACGGGGGAGAGGGCGAGAGCGAGATGGGGCGTTTTGACATCTGAATTACATTTCTATCACCTCAGACATGAGAGAAGAATGCAGGAAAAAAGAAAAGATGGGAAGAGGGAGGGAGGCGGGATGCCAAACCATCACTTAGATGTTTATTTTAACTTCACTGTATTTGGCTGGCATCTAAAAAACTAAAACCTCCATGCCTGTGACTTAGAGGTTTTAGAGGTTTTAGTTTTTTAGATGCCAGCTTTTGTTTACATGGAGTAAAAGAAGAACTTAAGCAGAGCAGGTAAACTATGAGCTTTAATCCATTCAATAATTAGCTTCTTCTATCTTATTATCCTGTTCCAAGGTCTTCTTAACTTGTCACACAGTCTGTGATACTTAGAGTGCACATTCATACACTATGTAAATGTGTGTGAGAACATGTGTGTGTGTGACACGCAGCCCTCTATAACCTCATTAGAATCTTTCAGGTCCTACTGTGCAGCCATCTACACACACTCACACTGCTTTGATTTCTCAAAGTCTAAAGATGTCAATCACCTGCCTCCTTCAAGTCAGAGCAGGGGAATTCACACAAGCAGACACACGCAAACGTGCGTGCGCACATCCGTGCACGCATATACACACATAAACTATCCATCAACGTCCTCCTCCCACTCCCCTCCATCTCTATCTTTCTCTCCCTCGTCACTCCCCCCTCAGCCATTTCACTATTTGAGAGTAATTTCATGTGCCAGCGTGGTGCATAATACACTTTTAATGGACAACTAATTCTCTGCCATTACTTCGTCAACATGATTACGGGATCTGCCGCTCGCAATCCTGAGGAGTTGGGCCCAGGCTTTTTAAATATACACAAGACATTAATGTGTCTCTATTCAGCTTTACATCAGGGGATGTCAGCCATTTACATAATGCTGCAATTGAAGTCGGTGACAGCCTCCCTCTCTCTGCTGCCCCAGCTCTATTTTCCGACATGATTTCTTTCCACAAAGGGCCTCGGAGCACTGCCTTTTCCCTTCAGCCTCGCTCTGTCTTCGATTCTATGAGTGCTTGCACTTTTCTCCAATATCGCGGAATGGAGGCTGGAGAGATGGAGGGAGAATGGGAGAGAGAGAGAGGAGAGCAGGGGATTAGGCAAGGTTGGTTTTTCTGAAGGGTGTGAATAGGGAAAGTTGCCTTTCCATCACCTGTACAAAGACAGGATATCAGAGGATAAAAAGGGATGAGTGTATAATTTGACCACTTAAATTGCTAGTTCATTAGGCCTGTCAGGAGAGCACTTCTCTGCCTGTCGGAAGGCAAAGCAGATATGCAAATCTGTTTCCTTCAGAGTCGGTCCTTGGCATAGGCCATATAAAGGATACACATCTGACGTCACTGCAGTTTTCTCCACCATTTTGGGGTCACCTGGCTATTGTTTACATCTATATTTTCATGTTTTCATTGTTAGAAACAAAAAGAAACTTCCATACTGTGTTAAATTCATAAGACAAATGAATCGTTCTTGCCATACAGAAACACTGATTATTAATAAGTCAGATAGTTCCAATATGATGCTTTAAAACTTTTGGCTGCAACTACACCATCATGCTGAAAATACCTTTCTTCTCTGTTTGTCCCAGTTCAGGCTTGCAGGATAGCTGGAGTCTATCTCAGCAGGTAAGAGGCAGAGAACACATATGCTATATAACCATCTATGGTTTATGTATTTATTCTAATTCAATATATTATGTCTTTATCAATGTGGATTCCTTTATAAAAAAATGTTTTGAGCATAAAAAAAGGAAAAGAAATATGTATAAATCTACATGATTAATTAATTGAATGCCATTTGCTTATTTTATGCAAATAATCACTTTCAACGTGATCATGCAGTAACATGTTGGGACACTTTACAATAAGGAGTTTTTAAATTCACACAAATAAATGTTTCTGATTAAAATATGCCATTTTTTTATGTGCGTGTTTAAAAGCTGTTTTCTCTTGTTTTTCTTCATTCTCTGAGGATGTAAATCCGTATTCCTTTTATATTTACAAAACTTTGTGTTTTTAAGTTTTTAAATAACTGATATCATTGCTGTTGTATCCTCAGTGTGCAATTTTATCTTTTAATAATGATAAAACCTTTAAATATGCCTGTTTTACCCGCAATACATTAAATGGACTTGCAACACCACTGATGAAGAAATGTTCCAAACTAAAAGTATTCACTGAAAGGACTAGTAGAATCACCATAAGAGGAGACTCTGAGGTACAGATGTATTTTTGAACAACCTGTGGTGTCAATAAGGAGAACCTGTAATAAGAGAATGTACATAGATCACTTTAAATTCCAGTTTAAACCATTGACTTATACCAAACAATTTCTCCTACATGGAATTTACAGGTATGTAAGTACAAGCAAGGGAAAGTACTAGCCAAGGGAAAACAGATGCAAAGTAGCGCTAATCACTTTTCTTAAATTTGGATTTTGCATTTTTTGTATAAACTTATGTTCATTAAGATACAAAAGTAAAAAGAGAAACTAATGAACTGATTAATGGAAAATGTATTTTTTTCCAGTCTGTTGTCATTTTTATATTTTTTGCTTTATAGTGTTGGAGAATATATATATATATATATTCTCCAACAGTCAAAGCTTTTGACCTTAAAATTGGAGCAAAGTAAAATCTTGGAATTATCTGCAAAGATAAAGATAATTATGTTCATATGAATAGACAAAAGACTCAATTTAATTAGTAACTTCTCTTGTTTTGAGAAAATGTGCTCAGTAATTAATAATCAGAAAATCTATGCCACAAAACCAAAAATATGAAAAGAAGTAATGAAAAGGTTATTCCAATGCAAAGGAAGGCTACTGATAATACAAAGTATGTGCAAAAAACATGTTGGCCCAGTGACATAGGAAACATATTCTCTCTACTGGCAGGAAGTTCAAGCAGTGAGTGAAGTTCATAATAAAGACCTCCATCCGGTTTTGGCAGGTTCGGGTACCTTTTGGCCTCGGTACCCAGCCTTGCGTGCAGTGTTTGTACAGTGGGGTCTCCAGTTAAATCAAAGCCACCAAAGTGTTATTGTCTCCACAAGGACATTTCCTATTGAGCTGTGTTTGATGTATGGGAGCAGAGAAGTATTGGCCACCCGGGCCAAATGCAGGAAGTTGTCTTTCATGTTGTCAGGAGACCATATTGTCAGATCACGACTGCTTTATGAGTCTCACAGGAGCTTTAGGAGTTTAACAAATATGTATACTTGAATAGCATCAAATGAAACAATGTTAAATTTAACATTTGATAGATTTAGACTAAGAACTGTGCACGCTGTTTTGACAGAATTATAAAAGTAGCAAATGTGCCTATGTACTGTGATTACTTTATGTTAATTTTACCCTACTTTACCTTCATTTTACAAATGCACCCTTTGCATTAAGCATGTTAATAAATAATTAACTGAACATGTGTAAAGGACATATTTTTCATAAAACAGGATATTAATCAATAAGCCAATATTGACTGAAGTATCATGCAACTTGTTTTTCCACTGTATACAATGCCTACTTGACACGAGCAAGCCAGCTATCTGACCAAAAGTGATAAAGCTGTGTGAAAATGTTGGAGGTAGTGCTGCAGCGTGAACAGTAATTGCCTCTAATGGAAACACATATAATAGCAAGATAGCAGGAAGGCCACATAGCAGCTTAAGAGTGAGAGTACTTTCTTTAGAAAATGGATCAAAAAAGCCTCACCGAAGACTGCAAGTGTGTTTGTGTGTGCATGTTTGCATGTGATTGCATGTGAGGTGGGTAACAGGTGTGTGTCCAGTCATCCAAAGAGATGTGTGTGGTTGTGATAGCCTGGTCTGTAATTTGCCACTACTGCTACCAATAAATGCAGTGCTGTACCCACCATGGATGCATGAGCACATGTACGCTCACACTTGTTGCAAGGCAGGAAAGAAAATATAAGTGCAAAAGAGACAGAGGAGTATAGAGCTCAGGTACTGTGATTTTACATTGTACATAAAAGGTGAAACAACCCGTGGATCCAAAAAATTACATCAGTGTGAAAATATCTGAGAGCGGGGTTCATTCAAATGACCGGCCGGCCAAATCTTTTGATTTCAACGAAAGAGTCTGATTGTGTAAAGCTTTTTAAGAACATGATGGCACTTTTTATTTGATTTATTAACAGATGTTTCTTTGAAAAGTTCAAAGTCTCAATTTAACCTGTTTTTATGAAAAGCAAAGTACCTTTGTTTGTGCATGTTTGCATAAATAAATCACGTTTTTCCCACTACAAGCACGGCTTTCAGAAGAAAGCATCAATGAGATGTTTCTTTAGACATTGAACCTTTTCTTGTGCTGTTTAGATATTTTCAAACCATTCCCGAGTGGTTCAGATTTAGAAAGCTAGCCAAGATTATAACAGTCAACTGACAAATGTACAAACCACTTGAATCAGATGTCATATCAATTCATTTAAAGCTGCAATACTGATCTTTGGTTAACTTTCATGCTGTGATACTGTCTGATAAAAGCCAATTCCGCCTCTGGCTTGCTTCCTGTGTGTTATCTAAAGTTCCTACAACTGGGTAAAGTCGATGTGGTGTTAACAAGTCTTCTCTCTTTTTCTTTCTTTGTCGGACACTCTCCTTTTGGATTTCTTTGCTGAATCAGCCATGTTGCTGGTATGTGATATGACACTGTAAAGCAAAATGCAGCTGTTATGTGACGCTCCAAGTTGGAAGAACAGGGTTTGGAAGTCTGATTTATTAGTTTTTGGATGCTGCAGGGCACACTGGAAAACTGTGTTGCTTTAAAATTTGGTTTAATGTTTTAGATTTGCATTTAGTAAATCCAAGCTCTATTTTGAGTAAAACAGATGAAACACAGCTTTAGCTCACGGCCATCTTGAGAGTGTGACTTCTTATAGGCCTGAATAAAACCCACTCCATGGATCATCTTTCATCAACCTGCTGTAGGAACAACCAATGGATTATTGTATCAACTATGCAGTCTATGATATTTGCCAAGGAAGAACCATTATGCTTCTTTTCATATTATACACATCAAGCTTCACAGTGTAAGTGAAGCATTGCTATAGAAGAACTGGCCTATAGATATTACACAATTTATTCATGCTGTGGCTAACATGAATGCTTACAACAAATTTCAAGACACTGGACCCAATTGTGTTTAATATTTAAGTAAACAATACAGATAAAAAGTAAGGTGACATTTTCTTTCTTTGTTTTCAGACCATGATTGACATTCTGACAAGGTGACTGGAAACGATGATCGTTGCACAAAATATAAAACAGCCTTTTCATTCAACAGCTTGATGTCCATAAATAACTTAAAATTTCTTCGCCATCATCTGTAAATATTTCAAAGAACACAGCATTTGCTCACAAAAAAGTAACAATTTTAACATTTTTGTCGCATCTGTGTGGAAAACTTAATTGATGAAAACATTTTGCCACTCAAAATGAATTTTACAATGTTGGAAAATACAATATTATTTTGACTGATAATGTTTTGACTGATCACTCCCATCTTAAAGTCGCAGATGGTGACAGGTAAAAACGCATGCTGTATATGATAACAGACATTTCAATGAATAGCTGAACAGTGCCATTAGAGAGGTGAGGGGTGCGGAGCTATGCAGATCACAGCGCAATAGGAGGATGATATTGTTATTACCAGGTGTCGACACATGAGATTGCATTTACATTTTTCTCCACAAACACAGATTGTTTGTGAGAGTTAGCCACAAATCGTGAATACCAAAACAGTAATCAATATGTAGAATAACTTTGAAAAATTGCATTGTAAAACATGAAGGCTCTGACATCTTTCTTCCTCCTCTCCCCAATTTCATCCCTCTTTGTCTCTCTTTCCTCTCCTCTCCAGGCAGTCTCATCCTTCCCTTCCTCCCGCTCTCCCCCAGCCCACTCTCACTCTCCGGAGCTTGAATAGGTTGTCGAAGAGAGACTTGTCTGTGTTTGTGTTTCGTGTTGTCAATGGCAGTGGCGTTATCAATTAGTGCAGCAGTGGGAGCCCAATTAACAGCATCAAACAGCTAATTAATAGAGCCGTGTGAGTTCGTACCGCACAACAGAAAGCTGCATGATTCTAAGCTAGCATAGCCATGTTATAGCATGAGAACACTGTAGGGGAGGCAGAGCTATACAATTGCACAGTCCTCTGCACACACAGACTCAAACACACTTAAACACATGTTCACAGTGTTAGATGAAAATATTTATCATATACATCCAAAGGAAATTACACCCATTTACCAACAAACATTCAATAAAAAGCTACATTGCAGTTGCGTACACATCTGCACACGGGCATATGAAAATGTAACGACTGCAGTAAGTGATGTGTAGAGGCTCAGCTGATGGTCAATCAACAGCTGAAAAAGCGTGTTAAACCGTTTCATGCATGAAGTACGTACGTACGTACGTACTTCAACATGAAAGAAAGAAAGAAAGAAAGAAAGAAAGAAAGAAAGAAAGAAAGAAAGAAAGAAAGAAAGAAAGAAAGAAAG
>JBAMHX010000018.1:20332096-20351212 GCA_037177515.1 Pseudomugil tenellus | reverse complement strand
AAGAAAGAAAGAAAGAAAGAAAAAAAGAAAGAAAGAAAGAAAACAAACAAAGGAACTGGTCCAAACGTGTTTGAGACGCAATGGAAAAGTGTGCCGTTGTCTGGCAAGTCCACATTTTTATTGTTTTTTTTTAGGAGTTTTTGGACTTCGTGTCCTTAAGACCAAAGAGAAAAGGACTAACTGAATTATTATCAGTGCAAAGTTCAAAAGCCAGCAGGTGCTGGTGTAGCAGTGTGTGTTACTGGCATGGGTAAATCCACCATTAACACGGAAAGGTGCATGAAGGCTTATTGAGCAACATGTGTTTCTATCCAAGCAACATGTTTTCCAGGGATGTCCTTGCTTATTTCAGCATGCCAATGCCAAACCACAGTCTCCAGGTGTTACCGCAGTGTGGGAAGACTAGCATGCTGGATGTCCAGATCTCTCTCGCACTGAAAATAACTGGTGCAATATGCAAAATACAAACAGTCCGTTAGGCAACAGAAGTCATATCAAGAAAAAATGGGAAAGAATTTCACCAAAATTGGTATCTTCAGTTCCAAAGAAATCATATTTATGAGTTTAAATAACTTCTTGGCTGTGTCAGAATGTTCACACTATTCCCCAATCCCTTATTTACTACATGGGCCTGAACTATATGTGCATTCATTCTGGTAGAGATTTGGACACTAAGCTGACCGTTTTCTCCACTTCGCAGATCACTTGAAGGCTGATTAGCAAATCAGCTGTAACCACGACAACCCAGATGGGCATGAAGATGTTGTTCCAAAGCCAATCAAAACTTTTGTGAAAACATTTTATGACCTAATTTTGTATTTTGCCTTTCTTTGTCTTTATAAGAAAGGGTAAAATAGGAAATGATCTCGGGGATATCATGGTTTCACAACGACTTCCACTGCCTCCGCCGCTGCATATCCTTCGGGTGAGTGCAGTAACTTGGACATTATTTGCAAAGGGATTTTTTTTTCTTTTTAACTTGTCTTATCCAGCATTAAAGCAGGCAGAATGATGGTCTGTCTGCTGCGTCATCCTTAGCAAATATGCTCATTCAAGAGGAACTATATACATATAAGGGTATAAAGTGGTCCAGACATATCCCTTGTCTCTGTAGTGAATTAAATTAAATATAGGTTAAATATTTAGCTAAATCATTTCATTCTATTTTTATTTAAATTTTACAAACACAACTTCTTTGGATTGGGAGTGATATATAGATGAAGCAAAGCCATGCAGCAAAAGGCCAAAGGCCTTGAAATTACCAACTATAACGTGACAATTTGTGAGGAACATTCAGCTTTTTGACTGTACTTTACACAAAGCCTTGATGTTTTTCCAACACAAACCAAGTTCTTTTTGCTGCCTAAACAAATACTGAGCATGTGAATTAAGGGAAAACAATGAAACACGGGGGATTTACAAAAACCTGAAACAATGGTGTCCAAGGCAAACAAAGTGGAAAAAAACAACCGACTCTCACTGCGGTTAAGCAAAAACTCTTTCATACATTTTTTTTTCATTTTTCACTTCTTTGTCACACGGTTGCTTAAACGTTGGTTTACTAGGTGGCAACACTCACACTTGTGTAAGATATGACACACATTTGCAATTTCTATCCATCCATCTTTTATTCCTACTTATTTCTGATTAGGGCCTTACATTTACACATGTACTGTTACATCAATACCAATATAAAAACCTAAAATAAAATAGTATCAGTCAAAGTGGGTTAGTAATTCCATGTAACTTATACATCTGTCAATATTAATCAACAATGAGGTGTGGAATGTATTTAAATAAAAATGCTAAACTTATTTATAAGCTGCATCTTAATGAATTTCACTCACGAGAGTTGGATTCGGCCGACCATTCACTTTTCAGATTATCCACATCATGCTTTAGTGGTGCTTTTTTTCTTTTCAGTACAGAGAGAGCTCATACACAGAACCAATTGACGCAAATGGGACACGCCTGTATTATTCTCTGACCACATAAGTGGGCAAGAGTTGGCACTGCTGGTTCCCATCAAGGCTCGCTGGCACAGCTAAGCTACAGAGGAATCAGGCCAGTGACTGCAATAAGTAAATTGCTCAATTTTTGCCTCGACAGCTGGCCACTTGTTTGAATCAGCTGACACCAAAGGGCACAAACTGTACTTCAGACAAATGGTTCACTAGTTCTGCATGGCTGAGATCCAGGTGAGACTGAGGCTTCAGTGGAGAGTTATCCAGGTAATAACAGACATAACAGAGTCCACACAAGTACGCAGAGGAAAGCGAACATTTACATTTACACATGCAGGGCAACAGTAAGCTGCCACTTCTGAATCATGCCAATATTTTGGGGGGTTCCAAAAAATTTAGCACCTACTCATTTCAATCCATTGAAGCCAATGACAAAAAAGGGAACTTGAGGGTAGTAGACTCTTGACAGATGACTGTCTGCCAGACCCAAAGGCAAGACACAAAGTGAAGCAGAGGATGGAACCAAACCATAAAACTAATGCTCAGAGTCTAAACCCATTGGCTGGAGATGTGGCTGCACTTTTTGTGAATTGGAGGAAAACACACAAAAATACACATTTGGGTAGATTTACACAGAGACACATAAGAATTCATAACGAAAATATGTGCTAGGCCACCTCCAATATTCTAAAGCATTCTCCACATTCTGTATTTCAGAATACACATCCTCGCCCTCTCTCTTACACACACTCACATATCCGCTCAATCACACACACAAGGTTGCGGTTATGGCTTAGGGACCACTCCAGCTCTATTCAATCAAACCGAGTACCAGTACTGAATTAGCTAAAGGTTAATTGCACCAATGTCCTTGTGTACATATGGACAGAAAATTTATGTGTGTTTGTGTGTTCTTTACAATCTTGAAACTCGTACCCAACTGCTGTATTGAAGCAAAAAGTCTTTTTGTCACAGAAGGATTAGTGTGGACATAATCTATGTACATTTCCCCCCGAGGAGGCAGACAAGTGGCTGCAGGAGTAGTTACCTCCCCCAAAAGAATAGCAGACAATTGTTTGGAACAGGTGCATGCCACCCTGTAGGCTAACAGAAAAGCAATGTGGGTCACAGAAATATTAAACTGCAATTTGGAGTTCAGATGGCATTAGCTTCACTAAAAAGATTTGCATTTTTAAAAGCTTTGCACAAGAAAAAACAAATCTGACCAATAAAACAGTTTGTGCACAGCTTGCAGCAGTGGTTTCCAGTAAAGTTGGATAACATAAAGGTTACCTGGAACAGAAGCTTGGACATGTTGATCTGTGGATGCTTTATGTGCTAAACATCCAGCTTACAATCACATCTTTGCTAAAGTTCATTTCACCATGCAAATCATATTTCATAAATACCTTGCTATCTACAAGAAAAGGACATTTTTCTCTTAATAAATTTATTGTATCTCTGAGTGATGTAATAATTTACATCTTACATTCAGGATATGCACTCAAACCTGGAGCTTCTAACAACGGTTGAGTTGAAACTCCTTTTCAAAGCTGAAATTTGCAGTGCAAGTCTGGGGGGCTAAGAGTCAGTGGCAGAGTGCCGGGCTGCGGCTTCATTGACCTTCAAAGCAGAGATGAGGGCCCTCTCCATCCCGCCAGCACCACTTGTGACAGGAAGAGAGGCTCGTTGACTGGCCCCTAATGGCCCCCTGACCCACGGGAACATGGGTCGGCAGGTTAGAGCCGTTTCCCTGGCGACTACAGGCATATAGGCCAAAGAGGGATGGTTAGGGGGGCAGGAGGGAGGAACACTAGTTGGAAACAAGGGGGAAAAAACAAGGTGAGGAGGCAAAGAGATGGGCAAGCAAGTGGATTTACAGCGATTACGAGTGGTTGAATGGCTGGTGGTCCTTTACGAACTGGCTAAATACGTCCCCCATAACAGCAGCTTCTAATGTGAATGCTGTTATTTCATTTCAAGGCAATAATGCATAGTAACCTAAAATTTATGATTTTAATGAATACAACTCCACTTCATATATATAGAAGCTACATTTTCACGTTTTATTATTTTTTTTCTTACTCTGAGAAATTCCAAAAATCAAGACATCCACACTTCCCATCAACCTTGGAGATGGTGTAACGTGTGATGTGAGCAACAAGTTTTAAATCCTGTATTGTCTGACTTTTCTCCAATTTATTTGTAATGTTGACCATTTTTATTTCATTTCACTTCTAAATCATGCTGAATATGAATAAAAGTGATTTTTTAGTAATACAGGTACCTAAAACTCCCCCAACATGAACTGTAAAGACACAGTTACATCAAAATAAATAAGCATCTGTGCCACTGCAGAGAAGTTACTGAATTTAGCCCCTTCTGCTATAAAATCTGAGGATTTTGTGTCTCGTTTGCAAACTAGCTTTCATGGACTGATCGATGGCCTCTCTGATTAACCACCTGACAAAGTCACAGGCAGACAATAGCACAGAAAGGAGCTGCTTGTGTGCAAAAAGGCAGGTGTTAACTCAGCAAAGCTCCTACAGTGGCTAATGTTGGCCCTATTATAAGTAAACACTGCAAAAAGACACATTTATAGGAAGGACTTAACATAAACCACTTGTGTTGCGTTATATGTTGTAAAGCCTGTTTTCTTCTCACTTCTGCGTTTTTTGCTTCCACCAAGCATGACCTCATCAGTGATACGTTGAGTGCTTTCGTCAACAGTACGGCCCTTCAATTAGCAGCCCACTGCTATAAGCTCATGTGTAAGCATAACTGTGAAATTGCATGGTTGTGTGTATATTACCAGCCTCCAGACTGACCTCAGCTCCCTCCAGTTAGTCAGCTAATAAATCAGTCGTTGAACTTAGCCTCCTGTATAGATGAAGAGGTTTAATGGGTATTAAAGTTGGAAGGGCTGAACAGATAGATGAGGATAAATAAATGCAACACACAGCAAACACAGATTTTATGTCTAGTAAAACACATCCACAGATATCAAAAGATGTTTTTTTAATGCAGCACATGAAGAAAAACATAAAAACCCTAAATATTTACCACTCTGTTTGGATGGTATCTTATTGCACTCAGCTCCAGAGGACTACATTACTACAGCAGAATTCCACCTCCACATATTTTTCCATTCTTTCCTCTGCAATGAAACATATTGTTGTTGTCAAGGCCAGCTTCAGGTGTGTGTTTGTGCGCCCGTGTGGGAGGTAGGAGTAGCTCTCACTCAGCCACGTCGACTCATACTCGATGGCTTTCTAAATTTAAAAAAAAAAAAGAAAAAGAAAACATAAATAAAAAAAACGCTTTCAGGGACTTTGCTGCATTCCACTTCATGAGCACAAACAAACGGATCAAAAAGCCATTCTAGAGGGAGGAGTGGGAGTTGTGGTGGGGGCGCAAGCAGAAAAAAAGCCCCTTAAAAACAGAGAGAGCTAAAGAGACTAGGCAGGAAAGGAAGGGCGAAGGCAGGAAGGCAAGCAGACAGAGCTGAAAACCCTGAGTGACTCCACTTCCAATAATGAGCAGATCATTTAAAAAGCCCTCCTTAAATTGGCTTGAGGTGGAGAGGAGAGAGGAAGAGGTTTGAAAGGTTTTGAGGGATTTTGAAAGTAGATGCAGTGATGATAAAACACAAACTCAGCCACCAGAAAACATATGGATGTGTGTAGTAGAGCATCTGAGCCCACCTAGCTCATAACACCCCCTTATTCCGTCTGAATCTATGCAGAGACGGTGCAAGAGAGGCGTTATGAGCTGGAGACCACAGAGACCACCAAATAAACAGAGAGGCAAAGTGTGTGCATAAGGATGTAAATGATCTTCTCAAACATAATTAATTACTTACACATTTTCATAAGAGAAAAGTAAAAAAAAAATCAGTAACATAGAGAAGATGTTGCTGTGTTTACTTCATCCTTCAAATCAAATAACGTGTTTAAATGCCTGATTGTAAGATGTACATTTGGCCCAGTTTAAATCTTTGAAACTTTTAAAACCCAATATGAAATAAATTAAGACAGAATTCGTTTGAAACTTTATTTTTTGTAAAGTTGCTTAAAAATATTGAGTCTGTTTACATAGAGCTAACCAGCCTTTGGCCCAAGGGATGCCAGCAGAACGTCAACATGCACAACATGGCAGATTATGGCTGGACTGCAGCTGAGCCCACAGTGAGTTTCATACGATGGGGGGGGGGGGGGGGAACGCTGATTTATGTTTCTGGATACCGAAGCAGTTTTATGTGTAATTTACCGTTTCAACTGACATGTTTGCTTGTTTAGGCAGGTGCACTGTAACATAAAGTTGCTTTTGTTGTTATGTTTGTGTGCCATTGAAAAGATGAAGAGGAGGGTGGCCATAGCAACTCTCTGCATCTCAAACAGAGAAAACAATAAAAGTTTAATTTTGCCACCCATATGTTGTTCTTACCTCTCATTTACAATCGTAATTCTCTTCTTCCTGTGGACAAATTAGAAACTAAGAACAGCTGTTGTTCATTTTTAACTTCTCATATAGGACAATAACCATCAGTGATGTAGTGCAGAGTTCTTCATTTGAACACATGAAGGCAGCAGCATTGCTCATCGTTGGGAAAAATGCAGCGTAAAGATGAATCAGACAAACAAAGCAAAAAAATAATGGACTGACAAACAGGTTGATGCTTTATCTGGTTAAATGTGACATTACAGCCCAATTTTGACACCCACCAGTTGTCAACCAGTGCATTTGTCAGCTTTATGACTGCAGATTTAACTGGAACTACGTCTCCTCAATGGGGAGTCCTCAGACCAATCTGGCCTATACCAGCTTATTGTTAAATGTCAAAGGTGTTTTTTATTGTGGTAGATTGAGAAAGCATTGTTAATTTTCTACAGTTCACAAGCTCCAGCAAGCTCATAAGCTTTCAATTAATTGTTGATACAGTGAGCTATAATTTAGCAGGAATTATTCAGTATGTAAAGATGCAGCAGTGGAACGATATTCTTGCAAGAGAAAGTTATAAAATGTAGGTGTGTGAGAAATATCTGAGTGGGTCAGTTCTATGCTGTGGCCTATATGGTAATGCGTTCTAGTCTTTCCTGCAGTTTCAAGCTGAGAGTCATGTTAACAAATGCCACTCTCTATGAAAAAAGCCTCCATCAAAGGCAGGAAGAACGTCTAAGTCCAAACACCTTTTATTTCTTAAGATAGAGCTACCTGAGAGGCTTTGAGCTACATTTCAGCTTTGGTAAAACATGCTGATATTCAATGACTTCCAAAGACACCAATGATACAAGGCAGTTTGTGAATGGAGCCAAATTTACTGAGATAGCACACTACCAGTCAAAGTTTGGACACACTTTCCCATTAAATCCTATGGAAAAGTGTGTCCAAACTTCTGACTGGTAGTTTAAGTCCAGTTTACCTCGTACCTACATGGACAGTAGCAATGCCATGTGTTGCCCAGTGGCCTAGATTTACAGAGTATTTCAACCTTTACATTTAACAATATCTTCAAAATTATACATTAACTCCCAGCAACACTTTTGTCGTTCAGAAAAAAAATCGAGGGTTTTTTCTGCCGTGATCCTGTCATCTCTGCACGACAGATGTTCCGCCTTGATGCAAACACACCAGCGAACCACTGCTGCTCTTTTCCGCACACAGACAGCAACAATCATGAAGTGAATGTCAATGGTGTTTCTATTCACTATTTACCACAAATAAACTTTTCTACTGCTGGTTGAACAGCCAAGACATGTCCTTCCAGACGACAATGTTAAGAAAATAGTCAGCTTCTCATCTCTTTGGCCCTGAGATGCAGAGAGATGGTGGAGGGTCTACATCTGGTGTTTGCAAGGTTAGTTGACACTAAACTTTATTGTCCTAAACAATGAAACACATATCAGAATATAGATGGGAAACAATAGAAAACACATAACAAAACTCAAAGTTTTAATATTTCATTCCTAAAAACTGGCCTGTCTGCAGTCCAAACTCCCACTGAAAATGTGAGGTGGATTACGATGGGCAAAATAAAACTATAGACTGCTAAGTAAATGAAGTTATACATCAAGCAAGAATAGAGAAATATATTGGTTCCCAAACCCTTATGGAGTGTTGTCAAAAGGAACAATATTGTACCATAGTGGTGAACATGACCCGGTCCCAGCGTTTTGGAACAAGTTGAAGTTAACAAACTCAAAATGAGTGAATAATTTGCTAAAAACAATAAAGTTAATCTGTTTAGACATTAAATATCTTGCTGTTTTATTTTTTACTGTGGACTAATAGGATATTTAAATCCTTGTGTTCCGTCATTTAGATTTTACACACTGTCCAAACTTCAGCGGCTTTGGGATTGTACCGCATTATCCAGGAACTGTTGGAATGAGGAAAAAATAAAGTAACAAAACCATACTTTAAATATGTTCTTGTCATCACATTTCAATACAAAAGCAGCACTCATCAATGACAAGAAAATGGGCTGATAACTGTTAGATCCCTTTCATAAAGATACATGTGTGAAAAAATATGTTTGAAAACTTTTTTTCTCAGTTTGTTAAACTTTTACTTAACTGTCAGGTTTCTTTCTTAAATCACTTTAAAGACAATCCAGCACAGAGTTTAAGAAAAAAATGTTTAAATGTAAGCAAATTAAAAAAGGCAGCCTGAATTATCAGGTGTTGCAAACTACTTGTCCAGTAGATTCACCCACCTCAAAACCTGTAATACAGTCATTCCTCAGCATAAACAGCATAAAAAATAATTTACCGTTACACAGTAAGCAAGCATTTCTCGCGATTTTCCCACCCACATAGAATGTTTACACATTTCAGACTGAATGAGTGTTTCCAGAAGACCAAAATCTGCATCATGCAGACTTAAGGAATCCTATTAAGCATTAAAAACTGCAAATTTAAGGGATAAATTAATGACAGAGAACTGAAACCATATATTTGCATAAACATAACTTTTCAGCCGACACTGTTGATGTTTTAGCTGCTGCCACACCTCAGAGACTCATTAGGATGAAAGATGCTTCACCCAATGACAGAGCGATAGACATATTCTTGCTCCTCCTCCTCCTCATCCCTTCACTTCTTCGCTTCCAGTCCTCATCTTTCCCTTCCTCCCTCTGTCCCCTTCTTCCTCCTTGCTGTGCTCGCCTTTCTCCCCTCTCCTCTTTTTCTTCCCTCTCCATCTTGACACAGTGCACTGAGCCTAATCGTAGATAATTGGGTGGGAGGGGCAGTGGGCTGGCCCTGCCTTTGTGTGAAAGGGCAAGTGGTCAAGTTAATGGGGCCCTTGTGTCGAGCTGGGAGCACTCTCTTTTTCTCTGTTCGATCATTCACTCAGCCAGTCAATCTCAGTCTCTCAGTCAGCTACTTTTATTTCCCTGCTGAAGCTTTTCCTCGCTGTTTCGATCTAGTTACCTCTCATTTCCAGCTGTCTCTCTTTGCCTTTCCTTCCACTATTCAGTGTGCGTTTTGCACAATTTTTATTTTGCTCCCCATCATTCTCCTCAGCCCTCTTGTCACTTTGCACCGTTTGTCTTTCTGCCTTTGCCTTTTCTGTAGTTTTTTTCTATCTCTTCTCTCTGCCTCTTCAGCAGAATGTTGGGGAGGAGAGAACAGACCTCTTTAAAATATCAAAAGACAGATCAGGAGGCCTCACTGGTTCCCCCCTCCTTCTACGAACTCTCCCTCCCTTCTTCTGACAGATAAACAGAAGAGTGAGCCTGCGGGATTAACTGTCGTGTACTGGCTTCTTTCCCTCCCTCCTTTATCCCTCCCTCTTTTCTTCCTGTGGAGGGGTAGACTGTTGACTGGGCTTGATATGTGTGTGTGAGCACAAGTGTGTGTGTATCTGTGTGTGTTACCTTGTCTGGAATCAGCTTAGCCCACAGGAGGTCATTGTGGTTGAAACAGGCCACATATGATCTGGGTCTGAGGAAAACTTTATTACATCTGTGAGTATTTAACGATGGATTCATGCCTTTTTTGTTAAACTGAAGACACAAGCATTCCCCAGCAGAAAAGAGACCGCAGGTCTAATCAACACGGAAAATCTTTTGACATTTGCAACAGCAGATTAAATGGGTTTTCTTTTGTTATACTGGAATAATAAAACAGTAAACTTGGAAAAAACTAAATTATTTTAGTTTTAAAATGGAAAATTCAAGGACAAAAGAAGCCAAAATTGATTGAAGAAAAATAATTTATTTAATAATTGGTTTAACAATCCATCAGACATGAACATTCAATTCCATTTTTATTACAGTAAATCTGAAAAATTAACTCATTGAAACACACAATATGAGACAAAGTCCACATCAAATTCCAGATGAATTAACTACCTACACATTTAATCTTCTGGTGGCATGTCATTACAAGTTTTTGTATTATTAATAGTGTAAGGTACTTTAAAACGTCAAAAACACCTTAGCCAGAAATTTGCAGCAAGGGCCAGATGCATAAAGGACACACACACAAAAACAAACTAAAAAAGGAAACGTGTGGAGAATGTCTGCAGCATGTGTGTGTTGTTCAGATCAAAATGGTTTGTTATCACGACCATATAGATTATTTTCTCTGATTTTTTTATATTCTAATATATCCTAAAGATGTATATGTAGATTAGCAGACTCTAAAACATCATCATCTTATCAGTCAGATGCAGTCAGGTCCCACTTGATTATGCTGAATAGCTGCTGTTTCGGCTTTTCTGGTAAATATGAAACTTTTTCTCATAATTTTTTCTTTTGAACTTGTCTCTAATATAGTGAAATGAAAAATGAATAATTATACTTTGGGGGTGGAGAATAACGGCAACTGTGTGCATGACCATGTGAAACTGCTCATCAGGATTTACAAAAATACATATATTCAAAGATCTCTTTGATTATCTGGTACAAAATGAGTTCATACCCTGCTAGAGATTTGCAAGAGCTGCTTAGGAAACACACCCTGGTTCATATGTACATCAGTGTCTCTCGTATGATCATCTGAATGTGAAGCAAATAAGTTCATCTGTTGCAGGAAAAAACACAAGTAAGCTTATCTACTTCCACAGTCATTTGACTGAAATAAATTTTGTTCTTTAACATTTTTTCAACCTTCAGAAGACTTTTGCACTGAAACGACTGAATAAAGCACCTTTCTTCAACTCATTCCATTTCAAGTCTAGTAAAACTGACATTTTTATTTGTTAATGATTTAAATAGCATAGTTATTTACTTGTGGCTAAATAAAATTCATTTATAAAAGAGAAATTAGGCAAAAGTTGACATTTATTTATGGTTAAAATGCATGTGAAAAAGGAATTTTACTAATCCATATCACTATGTTTTAAATAGGATTGATGACAGAAAAGTCCACTGATGCAACTTTATAACCAACTGTATGTGATGAAGAAAAATAGTGCTTTATGCATCTGGTCCCAAATCATGTACTTGATTTTATTAACATTTTGAAAAGGTCTGATGACCTAGTGAGTCACACACAGTGAATCAGCTTTGAATTCATCTAGATGGCAGAATTTCCTAAGAGTTCTGCTTTTAAATAGGATTTTAATGGGGAAAAACATTGTTTCCTTGTCTTTAAGAGATGTAGAAAAAGCCTGCATCTTCATTTTGTTTTTATAAATAAAATCACAACTTCATGATATTTCATATCAGATGCAGGATATGTTCTGGATTTTTCACTAGCAATCATAGTAGTTGGTAATTCCAGATAAAAATCATATAATAGTCACTGAGTACTGACTGTTGGAGGTTTGTTGCCAACGACTGCCAAAGGAAGAAGATTTAAAAGAAATATTATAATGACATAAGTGATGGATCACTGTTTGATCATGTGGCATCACAGCAGACTGAGTGGCCACTAACTGAGGCAGTGGTTTTGCATCAAGCAGCAATTTTACGTGGATGTCAGTGTAAACAGTGATGCCAAAGTGTTACAAAATTACTGTTGTAACACAATGTTGGTACTGGTGATGTCACACTAGATACCAGTGTACACTCTCACAGTGGGGAGGGTATTTTTATATGGATCCAAGTATGTCACACGAAGCAAGTCACACAACAAACCAGCTTTGAAATGTAAAACTGTCAACCCTGTAAAGTTTCACTACAAAACTGAAATCCTCAAAGCAGTGAAATCACGTTTATAATAAACTAATTCTTATTTTCTGGGTAGTTACATTCTTTCTGAAGATAGATTGTATTTATCATGAATAATGTAAACAGAAACCGCTGGAAGGTACTGCATAGCTGCTTGACTTTAGCGGACTGGAATGAATCACAGTGAAATAGATTTCTAATTATAATCAGGAAAACAGCTAATTTATCAGAAAAGACCTTAGAACAGTTAGTTGGTGGGAAAAATAATAAAAGTAGCATCGATAAGGAAAACTGAATAAGCAGATGTTCTCGAGGCATTGAGGAAATTCAGATATTACACAGATACAGAAATACACCATATGCAGCAATATCACAATCATTCAATTGGATTTGATACCCTGGACAATCATTTCCATGTAACACACCTGTAGTCCATATATGTTAATCTCAGCAGCAGTTACCTCACTTTTCACAAGCACAACATTTTATCAACTTCATATCTGTACTTCCTGAACAGCATCAAATAGCAGAAAAATAACTGTTATCATTCAGCTGCTTTATGTTCTTGGATGAGTGACATTCACAAGCAGAAAATGGATAGTTGCCATATAAGTAGCTGAACATATAGTTTAGAATAAAATGCATCAAATTTCATTGTTGACACACAGTCATTAATAATGTATAATTCACAAACACACGCACACAAAACTCATTACAGTGAATCATCCCTCTTTAAAAAATAGATTCCACAGTATTGGGTCAATAAATGCTCTGTGAGTCTAGTTTCTGTCTTAGATTCTCACACTTTCCCTGCAGGTTTAGACTTTTGTAGCTTTTGCTGCAGGATCTGATTGTTGACAATCAGATGATTCACTTTGAAATCATAACAGCTTACACAATGGATCTGACATAGAAACTCCACTTCACAAAATTAATAAGCTCAATTAGAAAAAAACTTTGACTAAAGACAGAATTTAAGATAATATAAGTGATGAATTACAATCAATCTCTTGTTCAGTTCACACTTATTTTACATCCTAGTATTGTAAAATCAATTACACTGTGTAGTAGCGGGAGACTACTTGTGCCCATTACAATAACACTGAGCAATATGCAATCTGTCGCTCCCGGGAAGCAACATTTTCTCTTTAGACTGAATGTGTCTTAATGTGTTAATGCACTGTTGTGAGTAGAGGAAAAATTAAGTTCTTTGTACTGACCTCTGACTGGGATGAAAGGCTGCATTACAAAGAAATTCAAGGTGGAAAGAGAGGAAACGGTGGGCTGCTTCACACTGTGCAGCCTGTGAATTAAAGCTGGCCTCCATATTGGGGCCAGAAACACAGTGGCATGGGCCAACAGTGAGTGGTTAAAGGGACAAATGTATACTTGACAGACTGAATGAACAACTTTTTGAACAACAAATGAGTTTGTTGTTTTTTGTAATAACTTAATAAGTGAATGAGGAGCTAATGAAATAAATCCATAAGAAATAAGATTAGTTGCTTGGCTAAATGTTTGGCAATGTGTGTTGTTTTCCTGGTTAACTAGTGAAAAAGGCTGCCTAGCTGAGATGGTAGTTATTTGGCATATGGCAGAAGCTTAAAACAGAAGCTCAGACTATAACCCACCTCCCTTCAAAAGAGCATTGTTTACCACTGAGGGCTCACTTGTTTTGGTCTACTGAGGGCGGCTGACAGGTTGAGGTCCTTTGGTCAAAGTGATGAGAAGAGGATAGTGGATGTTCTCATCGTATGATTGTTTCCCTTCTCTCAGCATCTACAAAAGTACAAGACATGGAGAAATCATTTCACTTATCACCACAGAAATCCTCATTAGTTTGGCAAACATCTATTTGATAACTTTTATCAGTACTGAATGATTCCATATGCTGTACCGCCAACAGACCGGTTGGTCCTGTATAATGCCAATGGAAAAGGCAGAAATGACTATCCTAAAAACATATTTTAACACACAGTTTTAAGCTGTGTCCGAATGTGCACTCTATACCCTAACCCCTCATTCACTACATAGGGCTGCACTATATAGTTCCCTCAATTTCATTCTGATACGGACACAAGGCTCACTACTTTTTCTGTGTTGCGCATCACGTGACTACCAGTATTTACCTCTATTTACTTATATTGCTATTTATTCTTGCTTTGTATCACATTTATTCAGTAGAAATTTGATAAAAATTATGCTTTATAGTTTTTTTGTTAAACGTTTTTGATGTTCGTATCATTTCCACCATTGTAAGCTCCGGCCGCAATGCATTGTGGTCTATATTGACCCGTCTAGTGACCATTGATGCTCACTACTTTTCAAGATGCATTGTGGGTAATTTTGAGAGCACTACTTTTTTCCCAAAGTACATTCAGACACTCCAACAAAAAGGGGTGAGCCCTATATAGGGCACTATGTAGGGCGTAGGGCGCACATTTGGACACAGCCATGGTGATAGTTTATCAACTAAAGATTCAAGTTGTAGTACAGTAATCTGTATTTTTTCTGCCAATAACACCTAAGATATTCAGTTAAATTCAACTTTTAATACTAATTTGGCATTTGGGTTGTTTAATTTACAAATACATTGCCAATCAGATAATTGTAAAACCATTTAGGCTCTGATGGGGATACTCCTGCATACAGAAACAGACTCGCTGATTGGGGAGGTGCCCCTGAGATGCCCACTGAACGCCCCTTTAAACAGTTTCGGCATGCACCAGCTAATCAGCTCGCTTAGACTCGGGCCAAATGATTAGAGGCTTAGGAAAGTGAGTTTAGTGGGCCTGCTTATGTGAGAGAGAGTTATTGTCTGTGTGTGTGAGTGTGTGTGTGTCTGTAAGAGTGTGTGGTGAGAACTGTGTGAAAAGTACTCTTCACAACAAACAGAAACTGAGACTGACCCCCAAATCCACTTACGTCAGCAGCATGTAAGTGGTATGCAAATGACCCCAACCTACTTACCCTCAAACTCAAATAATGACTGTGTTTCTAATAAATTAAGTTGTTTTGGGCACTTGTGAAAATTATGTTGTCTGTTGCAGCTTATTAAAGCTTTTCAAGCATTAGTTTATCTACTATTAGTTATCTACATGTTGCACAAACTTAAGAAGCTGAACTACATATAAAATAATATCACAAATTAATTCAACCTTAGAGACAAACATCTGCAGCAAACTGCTGATTTTGCTCAAAACAAAAGCTGTTCATCTATTATCCCTACAAATGCTATCTATCAAGCTGATATGAAATGTTTATTGAAAAACAAACAAAAACTTTTTCATATTTAAATGATTTGATTCCCGTGAAGTCAATCCTTCAAAGTAAATGTTTCCTTTTTGAAGCGAGTTGAGTTTCAAAGATAATACTTTTTCACTAGAAACAACAACTCAACCAGTGTTCTTTGCAACCTATGAACAGTGGTTGTGACATTAGTTACAGGTATTTTGTGGGACTTTTCAGGGGTCGGTACTTTGTACTGATATGGCATGACTGACTTTCTTGCTAATATAGAAGGAGAAAGGGTCTCGCTTTCCCATTTATTAAAGTGTTTGAGGAAAGTTTTCTTTCAGTGGATGTAAATATGCATCACAAAATTGTAAAAGTGTTTCCCTGGATGTAAAATTGTTTTGCACATGCCGGCTACCGTTAAGCAAAGGAACCTGTTAACATTAACATTGTTGGCTTTAAATCAGACTTAAAATCCAATATTTGCAAATACACATAACGTAATACTTGTGAAACAAAAGCAGTTAAAATGACAAGATGCTGACCAAAATGAAAGGAAATTTTGTTCAAGAACATTCACGTTGCATGAAGTCTACAGCGCTACAACACCAAGCAAATGGGGTGCGTTTGATTTAAATACCTGAGATATACATTCTTCCTTTACAAACCTTTCTCATGACGCATGAAGAACTTGACACACCTTAATAAAAATGTGAAAGTCTCCATTCGCACGAGCTTTCTTTTTCTAATTTTAGTACTTTTGGTTTTATGTGAGCTGCTGCTGCCCCCCCCATCTCTCCAGTGGCTTTTATATGCGTTATCTTTCCATAGCCATCCCTCCAGGCACTGGCCGATGATTGAACCTTTGACCTCCACAGAGCGATGGAGAGAAATGGAAAGAGAGAGAGTGAGAGAGAGAGGATGGCAAAGACAGCAAGAGTAGACGACCCAGGGGGGGTGGCTGGACGTGGAGGGGCAGCTGCCCGCCCCTCGTGTTAAGCCTGCTATGGGGACCACAGCCAGCATTCTCATTCAAAATCTAGCAGGCAGAAGGAAGAAAGCGATAGAAGGAGTGATGGAGGGATAAAGAAGGAGGGATAGAGAGAGGGTGGGGGGAGGGGGGAGCTAACACAGCAGGGGTTGAGAGCCTGTAGAGGTGAAAAGTTTAACAAGCAAAGCTGTTCCTCCTGATCGCAGGCTGCCTAATCAGCTTCATGGGTGGCTGGCTAAATCGGCTCTCAACCCGACCTGCCATCCCCCCCCCACACACACACACACACACACACTCTTTTCTCTCTCTCTTTTTTCACACTTTCCGAAGTGCAAGTCATTTATTTTATTACCACCTTTACCTCAGCCTCCTCTCATTCTGCATCTCCATTTCGCCCCCCTCCTCAATTTTCTTTCTTCGCTGCTCTGCTTGTGTAGAAAAAAAAGTGCACCAGGTGGAATTAGAGGAAGGAGGTAGCTCAGAGGAAAGAGAGGGATGGATGGATGAACCGGATGTGTGGGGGTCTCTCTCAGATGGATTATAGGAAACAGAGAATGAGGGATTGAATGGATGGAGAGATGAGCAAAGGAAGGGAGAGACGGACAGGCTTGACTAAATAGAGAAGTGGGTCCAAATGTAGGAAATGGGAAGATGGAGGAGCAGAGGGAGTGATAGTGGAGAAAGGTGAAGGAAGGATGTCAGAGAAAAGGGGGATGAGGAGGAGGGTAGTTAGGCTGATGAGTGGGGACAGAAAAGAGAAACATGGATATAGAGAAGAGGCATGGAAGAGAATGAGCGCATGGACACAGTGGGGATACTACTTATGTATGTGTGAGAGAGGGGATGTATGAACACACACGTGTGTTGGAGAAAAATTAAAATTCATGACTCTCTCTTCACAACCATTTGAGTAACAAGATTAAGATGGCGGGTTAGAAAATAGTGCTGGCATTATCAGGCTGCTTGCAGTCCCTCCAGCTGCTTGCCTCTCTATTCCACAACAGTGGGGATAAGAGGATAACGCGCTAGCCCTGTCTGCCTGTCCCAGCACACGCCTTACCTCACAATCTAACACACACACAAGCGCACACAGTTCTTAAGACACACTGCACACCAACCTGCCTGCATGCTGTCAGCAATCCCTTGAGTGAGTTTGTTTCAGAGTGTGAAATGTGTGTGTTTGAAAAACTGCAAGCTGGAGTTTCACAGAGTTTTTGTAGAAAATGGCTTAAAAAAAAACCCATAATGCTTCTCCTTCACACACAAACACCTACAAAGCAAACTGAAGATGGGTCTTTATTCGAAATAAAATGACATCTGACATGTCAAACAGTGCAAAGAGGAAAGCCGAAGCGACTGGAAAGGCATGTGTAACTGTATCTGAGCTGGATGAGCTTCTTTGAGAAAAATGTCCTTCTTCATAAACTGTTAGTGTTCAGTAAATTATTTAATATATATTTTGATAAGGATTGCAGTTGTGCTGCTTGTTTTGACATCAAGGTTATCATGAATATTTATTAACTCAAGTTTTCTTACAGTGGTATATCAAATGCAATATAAATATTAATATTATTATTAGTAATATAAATTCTAGCTAAAACTAAACTAAAAATATCTCTTTCATATTTGAAGCTATAGAAGCCTAAAGATCAGAATAAATCAAATTTACAGTTTAATTTTCAATTAAACTAATTTCATTCCAAAGCTAAATGTTATTCAAGACTTTGTGGGACAGGCAGAGCTGATTTGTGGATGTTGCTACAGGTTATCCATATGGAAACACTTTAGTGGGACATCAAGAGAAGGTTTTCAGGATGTCACTGTGGTCTGAGAAGGTTTGAGCAACTTTTTTGAAGCAAGATTGATTTTTAACACAGTTTTGTTTAGTTTAATGTTGGCTTATTGCTAAATAATGACACGAGGAAGAAGCCTCACGGCAACATGAGGAAAATATTTTCAGGATGACATACCATCCTGAAACATACCAGAAGAGTGTTTTTTATTTTTTTTTTTTAAAAAAAAAAACTTGGGATGCTTTATTTAAATGTTCTTGAAAAACGAACAAAAAAATATCAATGTACTGTTTAAAAAGTTCTATAGCTGATTTAATGCAGAGGCGTTGAGGCCACCTGATGGTAAAAGTGTTGAAGTTACCGGTCTGGAATATGTCTTTCCAGTTTCAAGTATTACATATCTGCGGTTTTGTATCAAAACAACCTTCAGCTGACCTCTTCTCCTGGAAACAAACAAGCAAAGCTCTAGTCATTATATCCTGCTAGTATTATTGCTAAAACTTTAAATCCACCTAAAACAAGAACAAGTTCATTTAATGAATTAAACTGTCTGTGTTTGTAGATAAGCTCAAACACAGAAAAAATATAAATAAATAAAAATATGCAAAAAAAAGAGAGCCAACAACACATCTTTTCACTCATTTATAGATTTTATCTAACAGATATAATTATATGAAATAAAGTTTTATAAGTTATAAAGTACAAGGCTTGATTTATTAAAGCATTATAGAAAGCAACTATAAAATGTATGGATTTATAATTTATATAACAAACATTTAAATTCCAACTCAAAATATATTTTACTACTCTGTTAATAAAGACTTAAGCAGCACGGTCCACCTCAGTTTCACTCTGCAGCATGTGGCAGGCTTTATGCTGCCAGGTGTTTTAGAGCAGCGCGATGGAACACAAGCTCTAAACACAACATGCATGATCTCCAGCATTTTATTAAAAACTGCCTTATTAATCGATGGACAATAAATAAACAAATAAATAAACAATTAAATATATATA
>JBAMHX010000018.1:20316427-20328617 GCA_037177515.1 Pseudomugil tenellus | reverse complement strand
CCACACACACTCCCCCCCCCCCCCCTCCCCCCCCCCCCCCCCCCCCCCCCCCTCCCCCCCCCCTCCCTCCCCCCCCCCCCACCCCCCTACTTGGTGGACATCTACACTCTTGCTTTTATACTTTTTGCTTAGTGAGATCTATAACATAAAAACAATTTGTACAAATAAACATTAGAGTTCACTCGCAGAAAGCTTAAAACATTATTGCTTTTGCACAATGGCTGCTAAAACTAAAATGGACAATTTTACACTTGCGTTAAATAATACCAGGTCTCGAGCCATTTAAAGTTAGATGCACTTTGAAAGCACACAAGACCATTTTCTCTTCAAGTTACTTTGTTTGTTCTTAGGAGTCCAATGTAGTCGTGTCTCATACATCTTCTCTTCTTGCGTACGTTTCTTACCTTTAAGTGAACATTCCAGACCTGAGCATCATACTGCTGGTGTTGAGAGACGTACAGTCCAGCCTTTGTGGCCAGTTGACAAAACAGTTTTAAAGTTTCACCACGCAGAGGAGCGAACACCAGCGCCATGCCCTGATCAACAGACAAGAAAGGAAAAAAAAGATCAGTTTATTGAAGTTACATTGTAAAGATAGAGTAGACTACATTTCTAGAGAAAAAAAATCTGATATTAGCGTTACTTTTTTCTTTTGAATGTAACACACTGGACTGAAAACATAAAGTTGAAGCTCTTTCTAGTCCAACCAACCCTGAATACAACCTATGAATGTGTTTACTTGCGTAAGAAACATGGTTGTGTGAAAGGAGAAAAAAGAAAGAAAATGAAATTAAAGACAAAACATGTGTGTTCATCACAGACATCCAGCATATACTAAGAGGATTACCTACAAGTTCAAAGTTTCTTTGAAATCCTTCAGCTTTCAGTTTCATTTCATGTTGATCATGTTATTATTGTTTTAATTAAAGGAAACAAAGAGAGATGCTCACACAACCCCACATTTAAAGTAAACACACCATGAAATGCACCCTGGCTCACCAGTTAAAACAACACAAAAGCAACAAAAAACACCAGGATCACTCATTCTGAGAGATGATTTTTCATTCCAAACCCTGCTCTCTTACTAAAAAACAGCAAAAGCTCACAAACAAACGAAATTCCTTCCAGCACTAATCAGCTGATTAGGAGAATCCAGCCCAACGGATGGACCACCTTTGTCAGAAACAACAAATTAGTGCCATTAGATGGGAGAAGTAATTGCTTTGTTAATTGTTTAATCAGCTTAGCAAATTATTAAATATTTGCCGTGTGCTTGTTGTGGCAGCAACAGTCTGATGGCCGACACTCAAATCATATTAGCCCCTGAATTATCTCCACTGGATTAAAGAGACAGACATGAAGAGACTTAACACACAGCTGTACAATAGAAGCCAGATGTCATGTCAGTCATTTGTCAGCTTTTACTGCATTTAACCGCAAAAGAGACAATTACTCAGACTGCAGGTGCAACAGTGTAAGAATCAGCAGTGGTGACTGAAAAATCCTAATTAATTATATATTGTCTGACTGTTTTTATGTATCTGTACTTAAAACAACACAACAAAACACTGTTAAAAGTAGAAACAGTTCCATGCTAAGGCAAAGTTTTGAAATTCACTAAAATGCAAATAATAATAATAATAATAATAATAATAATAATAAAATGCACCTAACTATGTAGTATGACTATGATTTCTAACCCTGAATTTGTAATGCTTGATCCCAAAAAGCAACCAGGAAATAATGGTTTCAATTTAATGGGTTGTGATTATATGTAACTATAACAACGTTGTAAGATGTATTTAAGCTCAAACTGTCATTTTATTGTCTACTCAATATCTTTATCTAAACCAAAATATGAAGTGAAGTACTATTATATTACTGGCTGAAAATTTTGTGTTTTATAAAGTTTAATGGAGCTGCAATTGTTGCTCCTTCCAACCACCCCTCCCCCCTTCTCTTGTGGACTTAGAGAGATTTGACAATAAAATTAGCTTCACCTGTATGTTAAGCAGTAAAGGAAAGCAGGAGAAAGAGTAAATTTCTCATGATGATGCAGAAAATGTCATTTTTAAGATTTTTCTGAAGTAGTATTTTGTTTTAAAACAGTACTATTTAATCATTACTGCTAACGTGGACGGAAGGGAGAAACCAACTTCCACATAAATGTATACAACGGATCATGGGAACAGTTCTCTACCAAGAAAGTGGTGGATAGCTGGACCCCCTCTGTCATAGGTCTGGGCCCCCCGGAGGGCTGCTTGCAAATCCCCTCACCCCCCAATTTGGTTAATACTTGTCTAAAATAATTGTAAATGGGAAAAACACTAACATGATTACCCTATTACAGCCTATTCATTCTGTTTTTTCTTCTTCCTCCCTTTCCATCTCCACTCTATCTCCCTACTCATTCTTTCCTTTCAGTGTTTTATCTTTAACTTCTTCTGCCCATCTCTGTCCCTTTTCACCTCTTCCTAAACTGATATTTCCTATACTAGTCTGGCGTCTGTTCTTTTCTCTCAGATGAATAGAAATCTCAGTCCGTATCTCTTCCAGCCTTTTGCTATTTTCTCCTATTTGCTTTGGCTGTCACAGCATGGGGTCTTATCGCAAGGCCAAAAGGGAGAAGTTGCCTTGGATTTATGATTAAGGGAAAGGAAGAGAGAGACCAAGATCAGAGCGATGCATTCAAGTTGCTTATAATAAGCATTAAAGCATTACATGATATTAATCCTGTCAGACTATTAATGTGTGTAGGGTTTTGGACAAAGCCTAATTATGACTGAGAAGAGGGGGAGGTGATTAAGCACAGATATATACAGTAGACACACACAAACACAAGCACACACACTTACGTTGGGTTGCAGTAATCTCCTTATAGCATCAACCAGGCTGGCTCTGTACTGGTCGAGAAACAAACTGCAAAGAGAGGAGAGACGGGTTAGAATGCATTCCTATGATGGCAGGGTCAGATAAAGCAGCAGGCTATTTATTTTCTTTTGTTTACAAATAAATCTGGCAACAGGAGGAGAAGAAAAACAATTTGCATGAGTAAGATCCGCAGCCTTTTTGTTTACGTCTGAGTCTCCATGGGTATTCACTTCAGCCTGTTGTCAAGGTACTGAGAGGAATGATGAACAGCAGAAAATCCAGCGTGCAAAGATACCATCACATATAGTAAACATGTGCATGTGCAGAAATGCCACTTGGACTAAGACACATAAAAGCATTGGAAAAGTATGTTGAATTAATACCAGCAATTTGCACTGACAGAGGGTAAAAAAAAATCTATCAATTTCCAGAAAAATCAAATCAACTGCATATTGAACACATACACGCAGTATATTACATAACATAAACCGTAGATGCACTGGACCCTCTGCTGTACACACAATGATCAGCAGCAAGTTTAAATAACTCAACTGTTGATGTGCAACCACAGCAGTTTTTATATTTGTGCATATTGGAACTTGTTTTATATGACATGACTGAGTTCCCAAACAGGTTTAACCGTAGTTATACAACACAAATCATTGTTGTTAAATATTTTTTAAGTTCAATGCATCTTGTGGCAAAAACAATCCATTCTCCCCCCACAGTCTATTTTACCCCCACTGAGCAGATAATTTGTCTGTCTGTGTTGCTTTGACTGTCTCTCTGTCCGGTAGCAAAATAATTTCAAAAGTTATTGACAGATTTTTATTAAAATTTCAGGAAATTTAAATGGCATCTTAAACTGTAATGAATGAATGTTTCACGGCATGAGTGGCTCCTTGCTACTAGTTAAAGCTCAAATATGAACATAAGAGACAAGCAGTTTTATTTTTGTCACAAACATTTTGTCCCCAGATGGGAGGTGTGTAAACCGAGGTCCCCATAACAAGAGCAATACAAGTGTGTGCACACACACAAAATAACACCTGTCTATCTATGCACAATGACAAATTTCAATCCATTATGCAAGTAAGTAGTATTCCACGAGTGTGTATGCATGTGTGTGTCCCTATTATCACAGATGAGAGTGGAGTAATTTGACTAAAATCCAACAATACAGTGCAGATTTGATATAATCCTGCACATCCATCCAACTGGCCAGTGGAGTGGCAATCTGGACCTCCGAGTCATATTGTAGTCTGACCTCTGCTTGCTGAAAATCCTCTGATTGCAGCAAAGAGCGAGCCACGCCACCACAGCCCTGCTCATAGCTACACGGATAAGTTCTTTAGGTGCATTCTTATGGAAGAAAGAAGCATATTATTCTGTAAGAAACAGAGCTTGGAAGCCTAATTTTTTGTGAACATTTAAATCAGAAAATCTGAGAAAAAAGGAAAAGCGGACAAATTGCTTCTACAAGCCCTCACCACAACCAGGATGTGTACGCACATGTGTAAAGTTTATTGTTCTTGCAAGGCCAAGCAGAGGCGTGAAGTTTATTTGACTTGAAAGGTGAGAGGTTTCTGTTTGGTTTATTTTGCCACAGATATCAATTCACAGGAAAAGTGAGTGGCAAGGAAAATAAGGAAGTGAGCTGGCTGGGTGGACATCTGAAACACACACATGCATACACACACATTTTGAGGCCAAAGGGAGGACAGAGTGTCATTCTTAGGGCAACAGTTTACCAGAAAAAGCTGCTGTGACCACAAACAAACACTCACATTTTCAGAAAACAGACATACAAGTAATTTTAAGGAGTTTGAATTTCCCATTTATTCGTAAAAATGTTGAATGTTACTCACATTTAATTTATTCAGCTTAGACTAATATTTCAGAAAGTATTCAGTATATTAAATAACTATCTGTATTTTTGCTCTCTGAAGGCTCTGCAAGTCACTGTGGATACATGTAAAAGTAACTTATGTGTTGTCTGAAACAGCTTGAAAGACGAAACCAATTGCATTTTATTCATGTTTCTCTTTGGCAGAAAGTCATTTGTTGATCCTTTTAGTTTCTAGCATCATTATGTGATACATCCAATTCAAAATTTTTTATAAAATATATCATTTTAAGAGCTTGTGACAAAAAGAATCTTTTGCCTTTTACACAGGTTTCACAGGATATTTAGTTTCAGACTGATACTGCCAAATTAACTGGTGTTAGCCCTTAAGGGTCAGTTTGGATTCACCCAGACGTTCAGACTCCCATTGTCTCACGGTGACCCCTCCCATCTAGGACAACCCAGTGAACTCCAGACAAAACTGAGAACAGGTCAATGGACAAAGTGGGCGTGTGTATCTTAAAGTATTGGTGCTATATTTGTCTACGTACACGTTCAAGAACATTTTTTCAAAGCTGCAGGGGTCAGTCTGTAGAAACAAATGACATCATCTATAGGAGTTGCTTCCCAAGGGGAGGGGAGTTAAACTGTGAGGGTCATTATTAAAAATGGATTACCTAGTAACTCCTTCATTTCTTGGGTTTCCAGGAAATTCTGTCTTATTGCTGTGAGTCTCGAAAGACTAAATGAAAAGCAGCACAACCTTATAAATGTGGACAAAGCTGGATGTGCAGACACTCGAAACATTTCACACATTACTGAAGCCAAAAAAATTTCCAGAGAAATTCCAGAGAACCTCCAATACCATGAATCTTGACATTTTGTAATATTTTTTCAATTTCATAGAGTAAAGTTTGGGTTTAATCCCAAAATTAAATAAATGTAAAAAAAATGAATCAAAAAGCATAATTATTGCAGCTGTAGATATAATATACCATAAACACGAGGTGCTAATGGGGTTTGGTGAAGGCTGACTTTTAGTGGAATTGTGTATACTCGCAGCGTTAAAATCATTACATGCAGATCAAATTCTTTTATTGATAGAAATCAAAACTATTTCTTTGAAAAAGGTATTTTTAATTCAAGTTGGCTTAAATATATATTCAGTTCTAAAATACAACAAAAATAAATGAGCAAGATTATCTTCTTGCCTGACCCTTTACAGTCTATGAAGACCCGACAGCATTCACTTTATTTTTTTTTTTATTTTTTTTTTTTTTTTTAATTTTTTTTTAAAAAAAAAAAAAGCATTCACTTTATTACTGATGCATCATCATCAATAGTGTATCGTTAAATATTTGTGACCTTCTGAATAATGCCACTGCTGCAAGTTATCACACAGAACTGTCAACAAACACGCCTGTGTTGTTAACACAATAGTAACATGTTGAAATTTTTATGCTTATTCACTGCAGAGTAGGAGTCAGAAATGAAAGGACATTAATATTATGAAAAAATAAAGAAATGCAAGTGTACACAAACCCGTTATCCAGACACACATATGCCCAAGGCTTTATCTCATTGCCCACACATGGACAGATTTTAGAGAAAGCAGACATGCCAACATCCCAGCCAAAGACTCGTTGCCACCCACATGCACACTGCAGGAATCCCCTCTCTGCATCTCTGTGTCTGCCAGACACACAGACAAATGTGAGGAGGAGCACAACACTGTTATGAAAACTATCTTTCTTTGTGTGAATCCCTTTTTAATTAGTCACTCGAACATCAGTAAAATCTCCATTTAATGAAATAAAAATTCCCAAAGCACCACAAACTAGCAGCCGTCAGTAGTTAACGGTCAGCTTCAGCTCTGCGTGTGCATCATCAGTTAGTGGTAAAAACAAGTTGTTCATGAACTCAACATACCAAACTTTTGATTTTGATACCTATAAAAATCAGTTTTCAAAAATGCATAAAACTTTGAGGGGTGGAAGTATTGGAAGTCCAGTTTAAGTCTTAGTGAAAAACCGCTAAGTTAGATTTAGTTTAATATCTTGATTTGGTTTTTAATTTATTCTTTAACAATGTTATTAATGAAAATCAACCATTACGGCAAAATATGGTTGCTCCATATCTAAATAAGAAATTACATTAACAAGAGGAAACTAAAGACAAATAAGACCGATTCATTTTACCTGTTGTGAGACAGATGGCAGCTCACTCTCGGTTCTCCTGAGCATAGCCACTGTTTTTCAAATGTATACATTGTGAAACTGCGAAAACGTTTTTCAAACTTCAATGATACAATCCAATAAATGACACCAAAGAAGAGTCATTAAAAAAATAAACTGTTATTGGCAGAGAACATTTGAAGTTTTCATGAGCTCAATCCACATAATAAACTTTCTCCACATACCAAAAATACATGGATCTTGCAAATGTAGTTCCATTTCAAAGGAAAATAAAGAGGCTTTATTTCCCTTTTAACATTTATTACCAAGAAGCAATATCAGTCATTTTCATACCCGCTTAATCCAATTAAGGGTCGTGGGTATCTGGAGCCTGTCCCAGAGAGGCAGAGTACACCCAGAACAGGTCACCAGCACACCAAGAGACAATGCTAAAACAAAAACATAATCAACCAAAGTCAAATATTTATTTTTTTTCTATGTTTCTATGTTTATGCGTGTAGGTGAGCTGATCATCATTTGTTAGAATTATTGGTTTGTTTTCTTTAGGTGGTGGTTTATTAAAACCTAAGCCCTGTGATCATAATCGGAAACATGGCTTCTTTCTTCATCCCTAGAGACAGGTGGTGATACAGCCTACTGACTTCCACAATACTGTTCATCTTTGGTGTTAATTTGTGAGTCATTTGTAGTTTATAATGTGAAATACTTGAAATTGCTATTGAAGATTGAGGATCTCCACTTTTATGATTGGAGCAGGTTATGACTTTTGTTTCAAAAACAGCTCCAACATCTCCAACACTTGATAATTTGCATAATATGGTCTCATTGACAAAAGACAGAACATCTAAGGAAGGTGGAAGAAAATAGGTGACTAAAAGACAATATTACACCAAATTCTTCTTTCCATACACGGGTCCCCTTTTCTGCCCCTCGCCTCTCAGTGGTGGATCCACTGCAACTGGTAGGAGCTGTAATTAATTGGAGTGGAAATCGCTGTTGTTGACCTTTTCGAAGGTGATCATCACAATGATGTGCCCGTTAATTCGTCAGCCATCACTCTTCAACCATCAGCGTTGCAATCACCACACAATCACTCGCTCACATAGACACGCACAAACGATGGTAGCACACAAAAAACATCCTCCAGCACATGCACACATAACCATGACTACAGCATGGATCTCTGCAGAGATAAATGGCAAAAGAACCTGTGATATCAAAACTTCACGTACAATTTGCTTCTATCTGTCACACACACACACACATATGCACCGATCCACTGTAAAATATCCTCTATTAGCTGCGTGCTCTCTTTCTGTCTCTGGGTGTTGTACCCGACTATTACTTGTAATGACCGTGACATTAAAATAATGATAATGCCATTTGCTAATGCTGCACTTAACATACTTGCACACACTTGTTCAGACAGACACGCAAATGCAAACTGATTTAGTGTTCGTAAAAGAGCACAGTGTATTGCCTCCTAAAAGTTTCTTCATCACTGCCTACATGAGCAATTAAGGTGCCAGGTGAAACTGCAACCAAAAACTGCAGGAAGACCAGATTTTCTGAATGACTACACAATCACACCACAGATTCTCAGATTCATGTCATCATGAGGCTCTATATCTTATGAAAGCGACAAATTACTTGGCACATGAGTTGGTGCTACTTCTGCATTTAATTCAGCTTAACCTGCACCACCTGCATAGGTGTAAATTATTGTTCACAGATGACAGAAAGTTTTATTTTTTTTATTCTTCCAGCTGTTTCTCCTTAGTATCTCATACATTTCCATCCCTTTGCTACCTTCTATGCCAATTTGTGTTTAGACATTTTGTTACAATTTAAGTGAAGATGATCCAATACTTTTCATGAAACTGTAAAATGCTTCCTTCATTCTCTCTGTTGCATTGTAAATAAAATATCTATTTACAACATGTGAAAATCCCTAAATCCTGTTTCTAATATTTAATCCTAAAGTACTTAAGATTTTTTTTAGGGAAATTAGGGTTGTAGTTTAAGAAATTTACAAATAACAATTTTGAATGTTATCATCTACAATAAATGTTGCCAACAATCAGAAAATCCAGTGAAATCTTCTCTGGATTCTCAGGCAGCACTGCATTCATAGCAGACAGGATTCTGCAATAAAAATGACAACTTGGCTCAGGAACACCTCTGGAAACCATAATCCTTTAACAATTCTTGTTTGTCTTTACGGAAGCTATCATTTTAGCTTGTTGGTATACTTTGGTAGGTTGAAGTTAGAATTGTAATGGATGTGAACCAATTTTTTTTATATATTATTTTTATACTTGACACAATGTTAATGATCTCTTCAGAAAAGATTCTTCATTGTCTTCATATTTTTCTCAACTGTCATTGTACCGGTTCCTTTAAAGTGATGCTGTGCTAACTCTATATGTATGAGAAAAAAAAATGTCCCAAGATCTGCATTTCAAAGACGGATGGGCTAATTGCTATGTTTATGTTGCTCTCTCTCTCCATTCCTACTCCTCTTTCCATCCAACCACAGCTCTTCCTTTATCTTACTGAGTCTCCTTCCTTGTCAAGGCGCAATTATTTGCAATTTGCCTAAGTCATCCATTTGCTGGGACACCAAGCATGAAAACGAGGCAATTTGGTGTAAAATGGAGGCAGGCGGGCATCTGAGCATATGCATATGTGTGTGTGAGTGAGTGAGCGTGTGGACAAGGCAGAAGAAGGTCCAGACACTGGTGGGGGGCATTGAAAACTATCAGCAAAAGTGAGAATGAATGTCATGAATGCACTGACAGAAATGTGAAAAAACAACATGCATGTACCTACCAGTCTGCACACATGACGATATCAAAGTGACCTTCTAGTGCTGAAATATCCACCTCAGAGTCCCATCTCACCACCCTGTAAGACACACACATAAAAAGACTAAAGTTTGTTGACAGAAACTAGTGCTGATAAAACACCACGAGGGGCAAAAATCTCTTCATCTGTCTTTTCTTCATCCTTCCTCACTGGTTCTGTTCTTTTCAACATTTTGAGCTGCCGTCTGACTCTTCACTCTCTATGACCCCCCACTGTTTTTCTGCTTCAGTAAAGACTTGGAGAAAGCATCAGGGAGGGAAGACATGTCGTCTGTGAAGTAAAGAGAGGAAGCTTCTGACATGACACTTGACATTTATACCTTGCAAACAACCCCCTCCCCATACACACCAAAAGGCCACCACCACACAGGTTTCAACATCTCCACTTTCTCTCTTCTTAGCATTGTTAATTTATATATATATATAAATATAATTTAACTAAAATTAATCAGAAAATGCTTCAAATCAAGATACTACTAATTAAATAATGAGAATAATGTATGATGAGATTATAATAGAAAAATTGTTAGATGTTGAACTGGTACTATATTAGAATTCCCATATAATCCAACTGTTAAGAAGATATTAGTCTTATGTTTTCCAGAGAGGTATGTAAATAGAGTTGACTTATGGGCTGACAAGTGTAACTTAACCTGAAAATTCATTTGGTAGGTGCAGATTATTATCCATAGGAAGCTTTTGCGATGAGTTAGCTACCTCCTCTCTGAAAACAAATATAGTAAAAGTAATGTAGAACTGACATTGGAGTTTGTTTACCATGCCATACTATTTTTATTTCTAAAGCATTTTGAAACAAGGGCTATGCCATTGGAAGTGACGGCGAGGGGTATATCCCTGAACGCCCCAAATCCTCCAATTACCCAATTCTCAAATAAACACAATACACATGTTCAGTCCCAAAGCTCCAATTGGTGTTGAAACTTTAAACCAGCCTGGTATGATGTCATGACAGGACGCATTCTGGGGTCATGACTTTTTATTGGCACTTGATTTAAAGTCAATGAGACAAATAGTTCCAGAGTTATAGCCAAAAATCAGATCTTTCTTGCATAAAGCGCCACCTGGTGGGGAAACCATAAATCCAATAATCGTGAAATTCGATACAGGTCGTTCTCTTGGGGATCTTAACAGGTATACAGAGTATCAAAATCCAATTTTAAAAATTGTTCGAGTTATTGAGCTTACACGAATGAAATCCGGCGGTGGTGGATGCGGTAGTGATGAAACCACACTATTCCAGAGATTCCGCATTTGGGGAGATAACAACAAACAGCTGACCAAACTGCTTTACAATAACAGCAAAAACATACTTCACAAAGAAAATATGAATAAAAACAGCTAAAAAGCACAGACACAGATGACAACTCATTCCTGCCTAAAAGCCATAGAATCAAAGTGAGTTTTTAATGACATTTAAGAAAACAGCAAGGGAGCTTGCTTGTCAGAGGGAAATCATCACAGATTTTTGGAGCTTTGATTGAAAATGTCCTGTCTCCTCTGGATCTATACTGTGTCTTAGAAAAGAAACGCTAAAACCGAAGATAAGTGCTCTCGTTTTCTTGTACCAGTTTAAGACCTTTCAGTAGCATTCTGTACAGGCTGCAAGTTGGACAGCACTCTCTGGCTAATTCCAATAAACACTGAATTACACTAAATCCGGCGCAAGGTAATAAAAGCATGGATCACTGTCTCTAGATGCCATCTAGATAAAAGCGGTTTAATTTTTGACAAGCCACCTCAACTGGAAAAAGCAGGATTTCACCACAGTGTTCCAATATTAGGGAGGGGTCCATTTTCACACCTAGATTTGTGATGTTAGACTTTTCCTGTACTGCCAGAGAGAAAAGGTCCACGGAGAGGGTGCCAGAGGCATGGGATTGAAAAGCACGAGTTCTGTCTTTTTTTCATAAAAAAAGAGGACGTTTAGTGTTATCATAATGTCACTAAGACAATCCAAGAGACTGAAGAAAGCCATTTTGTTTTAAGGGGAAATAAACCGACAGTCATCAGCGTACAAGTAAACAGAACTCTCTGCCTTCTAAAAATAGCACCAATTGGCAGCAAATAAAAGGAGAAGAGAAAAGAACCAAGAATGGAGTCCTGTGGCACCCCCCAAGGAAAGGCACCAGAGGACATAAAATCATCCATCATGACACTAAACCTCCTTCCAGATAAACATAATCTTAACCGTTATTTTAGTTCTAATGCAGATCAGAAGATGTAATGATTCACCGCAGATCACATCTTCAGATATCTTCATCTTTGTGGTTTTTACTCAAGACCTCAAATTCTGTAACTCTTTATGTTTCTCTTCCTCTTAAAGGAGAACTTCGCTTTTTTTTAACCTGGGGTCTGTTGTCATCTTTCCTTCCATACATGTGAGTGATGTA
>JBAMHX010000018.1:20288964-20305132 GCA_037177515.1 Pseudomugil tenellus | reverse complement strand
ATGGATGGATGGATGGATGGATGGATGGATGGATGGATGGATGGATGGATGGATGGATGGATGGATGGATTGATGGACGAGGCCATGTCGCATGTGCAATGATCAGTGAGGGTTAGTTTCCTCAGAGCTACTTCTGCCACAGACATCTGTGTTTGTGTGTGTGTGTCTCACTTACCATGAGCCCACCAAGACAAGTCATACCTCCTCCTAATTCACACACTGCACCCCTGAGAGAAAGAGGAAGAAAGAGGGATGTGGAGGTCAGATTCACTTTGCGGAGCCAAAACTATCAGTTTTGTACTAACACACACATACTGTACAGTATACACTCTCCCACACGCATAGTACCCTGCAAATACAAGCACATACACAAACAGTAAACACAGCAGGGTAAAAAATATCAATTCAACCATCAACTTGAAAGCTGAATACTGAACATTGAGAAGCACAAGTTCAATCAGCAGGAAATCTGAGCAATCTGACACACACACACACATATAGGTAGCACACATGCTCATTCAACCCTTCTCTCCATCCTCTTCCTCCTTTCATCTCCCCAACCCCTCCATCTCCAGCCCTGTCTTCTTTGAACTCTCCCTGCCTCCCTCCCTCTCACGATGACCTTCACCACGCTGCTCTGATCAATAACCCTCTCTTCCTTGCCTCCTGCCTCTTGAATGTTAAAACAGGAAATCAAAGGGTGACGTTCCACCTTGAGTGGAAATCAAAAGTGCCTGTGTGCTTTTCAGCCCCATGCCACAGGGCAGGCCGATGCTCCGCAGACAAGAGCCAGGGAAAAGAGCAGCACAGAACAGCACAGCACAGAACAGCACGGCACAGAACAGCACGGTACAGAACAGCGTCTCATGCAGATTATTTACAGGGCTTTTCAGGTGGAAAATTAGTGAATAATTTATAGTTTACTAAACAATGCTGCTGCTAAGTTTCTTTCAGTTCTCTTTTTAATTTTATTTAGGATGTAAAATAGATTAGGTCTCATGTTTTTGTTGCCATTTACCAATTTCTTACAATGAAGCAGAATTCTGACAAGATTAAGTCCTTAAAATATTGTAGACGCTTCCAGAAACATGTTGCTAATCTGCATGCAAATATATATACACATATGTGCAAAATTGATAGAAACAAAAGTAGAAAAAAATATACGGTGTCCTGATTGGTGTAATTAATCATAGCTGTTAGTTTATGTACTTCATGATACAGTTGAGCTGTGTCATAGTGGAGTGAACAGATGAGAAGGGAATAACTCACCTGAACGTGTGATGTTTCTGCAGACAGTAATGCGCCATCACTTCCTCAGATGGCCACACGCCTAAATCAGAGAGACCAGAAGAACGTCAGCTTGACTGATGTTACATTACAGCGACAGATTTTCATTTACAGGCGTGAAGAGAGCGTCTCTACTGTGACAACTTTTTTTGATCTCGGTGTCTAAACATCCAAAGACATTAGTTTTGATATAAAACCCAAAATAAACACAATGAGTGTGGAGCGAAACATAATGGGAAGCTTTGTATTTTCAGTCTGTGTTCATTTGCTTCTCTTGTGGGTTCCACCTTGCCTGTGATCCAAGGCTTCTGTCTGTCTGTCCGTCTGTCTATCCTAAATCCCTCACACTCTCTCTCATTGGCCATTGTGTATGCAAGTGTGTGAGAAACAGAGTGTGTATGAGAGACAGGGGGTCCGGTGGGTGATAATCACAGCGTGCAGGCCTGTCTGGCTTATCACCTACTGTCAGCCCTTCTCCTTCTGTCGTGCATGCAACACACACACACACTTGCATGCTTCGAACTATTTCCCCTCTTTCTTTGCACACACATGTACATCCAGAGAAATACACACATCTTGGCAGTGGAAGAAGTAAACAGTCATTTAAATAAAACTTCAGCTTTTTGCTTCTGGCTTTGAACAAGGAGATTCGCCTTGGCACTGTCAGTGTGTGTTTCTGTGTGTGTTTTTATGCGGGGGGGGTATGAGGGGCTATAGAACAAGCTGGAGAAAGCAAGCAAGTGCGGGAGACAGAAAATGAGCAAGGTAACGAGAGAAAAGTGGGGAGGGTGAAAGGATGAGAGAAAAGGTGGTAGTCGATATAATAAGCAGCTTACAGGCGGTCTCTCATCACCTCATGGGGCAGACATCACTGCTTTCTCGCTCTCCTTCTCTGTGTCTATCTCTCTTATTCACTCTGTCTCTAACTCTCCTTTCCTCCCTCGCTCCGGTTCGCCAAGATTAGCTCAAGCAAGCAGGATTTAATAATACCTATTGATAAAATGTCCAAATATTCCTTTTCCCTATTAGGAAAAAAACACATGCTTTCTACAGCTTGGCTTGACAGCGCGCACACACACACACACACACACACACAGATATATACACAGACAATGTCATCCAAAGTATCTAAAGTTTGTTTCTGGAGGATGTCAAAACACTGACATTTTAAATTTTATCTGGTGTTCCTCTTCATCAAGGAGCTTTACAGCATGGGAAACTTTAAATCATCAAATGCTCCACATGTCTGAGCAGCATTTGTATAAACCAGTACTGGCCCATATCGCTAGCTGTGTTTTATTCTTATGTTTATACATTTTTTGTGTGACATTTTCTGGGTTTAAAGATGAAGGCTGCAGCGATTCTGTTTTTAGTTTCTGCTTTTTGAAAACAGTATAAAGTTCAAATCCATCAATGTGTTTGTCCTCTCTCAACACCTTCTGACCTCCTGACCTGGTCTGCGTCTCTGAGCTCCAACACCAGGCTTACAATTCTAGTTTTGAAGTTCAAACTAATCCTGAAATAAAGCTGAATGACAAAGAAACTCCATATTATTGTAATAACACCAAATGGGGATGTTTTTTTTTATCATATGTTTTACATTCTTCACCAACAACCAAAGTTGGTAAAAACTCTGCGAAAGAAACAGATTTGGAGCATTTTATGCAGTTCATTCTGGGCCAGGTGTGCAAAGCATTGTTTCGACACATGGACAAGGAGAATCGTGTTATTTCACTCACTTTAAAAGGAAAAGATGTGAGAACAGCTCTTTCAGAAGGATAATATTTCACGGTTTCAACATAGTATCGCTCCCCATAGTGAAAGAGAATAAATACAATGTACATGTACACAACACACACATACATGAACACAGGTTTAAACAGGAATTTTCACCAATGCCAGGAAACCGCACTGCTTAACTATTCCAGAAGTGGAGATATTGGGATTTAGATATAAAAGCTGTGAAATATCTTGGTAGCCATTATAAGTTTTTATACAGTTCAGGAAGTATCGTATTTGAAAGCTCTCATATTAACAGATAATGGGTTCCACCTGTTGTCAAAGACAATATTTCATCATAGAAACTCACCTGAAACTCCTGTAAACTTTTAGTTTTGTAGTTTTCTGCTAAATATTCAGCACAGTGAATATGTATTGCTGCATTTTAAGGAAACTACTTCACCAGTAGAGAAAGCTTAAGATTACAATGAGGCTCAGTGTGATTTAGGCTTTAGGGGGAAGAAGAGCAGTCATCTTTCTGCCTGAAGGTTGTGAGATCGATTCGATCGATCGTCTTGCCGAAGTGTCCTTGGGCAAGACGCTAAATCCCATATTGCCACTTTATGTGCCTATAGGGGTGTGAGTGTGTGTGTTAATGTGCTGTGTAGTGTAAAGAACTGCGAGTGGTCAACATGACTGGAAAAGCGCTATATAAGTACAAGTCCATTTACCCTCTGTATCTCAAATCTTTTAGATTTAGATTGTGAGATCAAATAACACATAATGGCATCAGAAGATACACTTTCGCTGTGAGAAATGTCAACTCACTCCTTTAAGTCAACAGACGACACTTGACATGAGGGGTCACCCAAAACATCATGAGCGGATGAACAGTAGAGGGTGGTAATGTAACATTAAACTGTGATCCACCACTCTACAACACAAGCAGAAGAAAAAAGAAATAAGACTTGCTGTTGACTTATGATGATGTTTGTGGCACATGTAACATCTTAACCTGAAGACAGATAAGACAAAGCTTAAGAGCAGTTTCTCCCTCAGTTGTGTACACATTTCTAAAGGCATTTCTGCATTTGGAACGCTACAAAAAGACACAGCAAGACCATCTGTTTTTGTCATTTAAAAGACAAAATGTAAAAGCCAAAACTGTTCCCAAATTCTCTTTATTTCAGTCACTCTAATATAAAGTACCTCTAATACTCTCATGGCCTCTACTAAGGGTTGATGTCAGTCCTTCACTAGATTAACTTTTCTTTACACATATCTAAGTGCCAAAGTGTGCAAGAGTGAGTAAACATGTCTGACAGAGAGAGAAAGACAGCTTTAAGTAATAAAGCTCTGTAAAGCATATGTGAATCTGATGGTTAATCCCAACTCCAATAACATTAATAGCTCAGGGTGATAAGAACTTTGTATGTGGCGCTTGCTTGTGTGTGTGTGCTTGGATGTGCGTGCACAAGCCTTCCAGGTCGAGGTGCACTGTAGGAAATGAAGGGATCAGGAGCCGAGAGCAGATTACTCTTACTGAGGATAATGAAATTATTTCTCACCTTCAATTACTAGATGAGGAAATGCAACAATGTAGCAGTGAGTGAGTACATTTGGGTATCGGCTTAGTATAGTTTTAGGTCCCAGGAACTAAACCTTTTCAACAGTGTTATCCTCAAAACCATATGTGAGGCTTTGGGATCATGTGCCAGAAACATTGTTGTCTCACATCTAAATTACTGCTGCTCATTTAGGTATCCTGTTAAGTTTATTCCATTAAAAAACACCCTTAAAAAATAGATGTATTCTTCACGGATGGTTTTGCGTGTTTCAACATGTTCATGGGTGAGAATATTTGCTTTTTAACTGAAAAATAAGAAACACTTTATTGCAGTGATGAACAGGTGAATGAGGAGTGAAGAAAATATATTCTAGGGATCCATTAACATCAAAAGCCAACCCACCCATGACACCTGAGGTCATCGCCTAGAGAACCATTCTGATGAGGGAAGTCCTGGTTCACACCACAACCATAGGGCCCAGATGCCACACCCCCTTGGAAAACACTGGTTTGGCAAAGAAAATATACTAAACTGAATAAAAGCAAAACAATAGGAACAACTAAGACCAAGACTATAGAGAGGCTGTAGCTCATGATGTAAGAGCAGTTGTCTTTCAACCTGAAAGTTGGTGGGTCAATTTCAATCTGAAATGCTGAAGTGTCCTTGGGCAAGACACTGAACCCCACATCCCGAAAGTAAGTGACTTTGTGTGTGCTAAATGACTATAGAATAGAATACGAGCAACGCGTAAATGCACATAAGAATTCATATAAACCATGAACTTGATAAGAAGAAAAGCAGGACTTTATAAAATTATTTTTTATAAGAAAAAGTATAAATGGATTCAGCTAAAAATGCTAAATGTAGGTAAAAATGTAAGCTTCAAATGTAGGTTTTGAGTCCACACATGTTTCTCTCATAAAAATCTTTTTTTTTGCAAGGTTTAAGTAAGAATGAAATACCCCCCCATCCTCCTTCATGTGTTATATAAACCAACATGACGTAAAGTGCATGGGAGGTGAAACAGGATTTTTGGCTGCAATCACCTCTGGGTGTACAGTTAAATTCCACTGTCCTCAACTTATCCTTCCACATTATCTTTGTACATCCTAGTGACCTGGAGCTGACCCCAGGGCACCTCAAGACTTACCACAACACTAATCTGGCTTCAGTAGCCGTCAGTAATCACATGCACAGGATGGATTTATCTCTCTCAGTTTTCTTCCTGTTGCTTATCCAGGTTTGGGCTGTGGTGGCAACAAACAAACTTACCCTAATGACCCTGGCATCCTTCACCAAACATATCATCTTTATATGTTTGAGAAATACTACACAGAAGTATCTAAAGGCCAAGACACCAACAGCAGTGATGGAATTAACTAAAAGTCTATTTCAAGTAACCAAAGAGGATCCAAACGGTTACTATGAACTATCTTACTACCAAAGCCAAGCTAAACTAAATGTGCTTGACATGAGGCTGTTACTCTGTTCTCAGTTCTGGGACTTAATTAAAAGCAGCTCTAACACTTAAATTTGAAAGAAAGTATGCCGCTTAGGTGACCCGCTGTTTTCAGACACTTAAAAAGCTTAAAAAGTTGACGCATTCTTCATGTGAATCAAGTGCCAATCAACAAACTGGCTCCTGAAAGACAGACCTACCTCATACAACTCTTCTTTAACAACCTGAAGGTCAGCTTTGTTCATTTTCCTGTTAGGGGTCATACAAAGAGATAAAATACTCCTGCATGCGGAAGATTTACTGCACAAACAAGACGGGTTATCTGGAAGATAGTTCTTGTGGAGAGTGATGTAAACACTGAAGGGGAAACAGAGAATGAAGACATGTTTTACACACAAGCGAAAGCAGTGGGAGGAAATTTTATAGAGGAATCTGGAGAGAGTAAAGAGATAAAAAATGTCAAAAGAAAAAGGCAATCTTATGAGAAAGCAATATTCATCGAATGGACAAGAAATGGTGAAAACAACAAGGAAAAATATAAGAGGAGTTTTGGGAACTAGAGGTCTCCGAATGGGCAAGGAGGGGAAGGAGGGAGGGATGGATGGCAAAGAAATGGACTAATTTTAAAGAAGAGGAAGTGAGAGAGAGCAATGTCAAGATGGGGTTAAGTGGGTCGTGATGTTACACACACACATACTTCTATCACAACTACATATTGACGCACACAAGCACACACAAGCCTCTGTTACTCTTATACACACAGTGTACTGCCCTCCCCTCAGGCCCAGCGTGTTTTCAGGCTCTGTAGCTCTCTGGTGGTGATCCGTCTCCACATTAAGTGAGGCCTCAGATAATTCCTAAGCCTCCTCCATGGCCGATCCAATAAGGGATAAGGCTCTCGGCTGGCCATGATCAACTGACAATCTGTCCTCTCACACGGCTACTTTAGTGGAGGCCAGGATTACCCCATCCAGCCTTGACAGCATACACACAGTTCATAAGACCATGCAACCATGTGCGTGTGTGTGTGTGCGAGTGTGTGACACAGAAAATATTGTGAGGATTTGTAAATATAGTTATATGAATGTGTGTGCATTACAGCTGTCACCTGTTCTGTAAATAAAAAGTTCTTGGTTTCTTTTGCCACTGATGTTGATCTGCTTTAGCAAATGTTTTCTTCTTTATTATTGTTTCACATTTTTTGCATAAGGTGTCAAACAGCTTTTAACATAGTTCTAGTTCCACCATAAGTATCTTAAAGACTGTTGAGCTGCTTTATCTTACTATTTATCCAGTGACAGGACTCGTGGAAAAAAAAAAGATCTGCTGCGAAACTGCCTGTTCCAGTCCAACGTAAATCTGTTTTCAGGCTCTATGTAGAGGTGGCGGATAATTTAGAAGTGATGGACAGAAAATGTTTATTTTAACTGTTGATTAATAACAACATTGAGAAAACATCAAAACTTAAACTTTAAATTGCACAAATGCTGTTCTCGGACAGTCAGCGTGTGGAAGTATGCAGCCTCTATGGGTGGCCTTCTTTATTTAGAAAGTTCAGTTTGTCCAGGGTGGCGTAAATGCAAAATGAACTCTGATGCAGATCAAAGAAGCAAATTTTAGCCCAACAAACTTAGGTCTCAGTTTGTTTCAAGTTAACCAAGTACAGGAAGCAGAATACAATGCTAATGAATCCAAATTAGAAGTTAAGTCTGCATGTTTGTTCTCATTTATAGAGTAGTAATGAGTTGAAAAAGTACTTCACTGTATTCCCTCAATGAAATACTTCAGAACTCCTTTCAGGTTTTAGGCGAGAGCATGCATTAAGCTAAATCTAGATTTTCCTTTGTTTTATTTGTGTGATGCATCTGTTCCTATATATATGGTCAAAACAATGGACTTAAAGTTCTCCAATCTTTTAACAAAAGTTTGAAGTTTAAGTAATACAGAGGATAACAGCCCTTTAAATATGGCACCACTGTGAAGCATGACAGCGGATTTGAATAACCAGGTGTTTTTAAAACGCTATCATGGTTAAGAAAGGCTGATAATTAGATTGAATTGTGACTTTATTTTGAATGTCAAAGTATATGAGGGCTGATGGGAATGCAAAATAATAAAAGAAATAATAATTTGCATTTCAGTGGTATAATTTGACAATAAAATATCTCATACCCACCTTATTGAAAGAGATTTTTATTCTGAATTAGACTGGGTATTACCAGTGACTTTTCAAAATATCAAAAAGCATTATTTTAATTCATTTTTATTTAAACAGATTCAGGAAAAAAAAATCAAATTAATTAGGAAATTTCATTTAAAAAAGATAAATTATGTAGCTTCTTTAATGGACTCTTGAGGTGGGTCCAAACATTTAGCACTCTGAACCTCTATGTTAAAATGCTCATTAACAGAAACAAATATGATGCAGCTTAATGTTAAGAGGTAATTTAGGCGTTTACAGCTAATATGTGATGTCATGTCCATCATCAAGGAGGTGAATTTTTATGCAACGCACTTTTTTAAATTTTCATAAAATCTGAAAGTATGAATAATTATTTTAAGCTCTTGCTTAATGACATGCAAAGTGTCTTGAATGTTAAGATTATCTTTTATTTGATTTATCCATTTAACTTTAGTTTGGGTTTTACATACCAAGATTGCATACTGTAATCATATATACTGTAAACATACTAATCCCATACTGATGGATTCTATCAGTGTGACATCATCCATCATTGATAGTCCATATTTAAAAACTAGAGAAATTAAAAAAAAAAAAAAAGATTACAAATTATTATTAATACAAACCTCTTACATCCACCGAACAAGGCACAACGACTATTAGAAATTGGATATGGTGGCTGTATTATTTCATTTAGAGTTGTTCAAATCATATCCAAGGTAAAAATCAGGAGATTATATTTTGCAGGGGAAGCAATATCTGTAAAAATAACAAATATGTTTCTTAAGTGTAAAATTCTCAACTTGAACTTGTGAGTGTATGTAGTGAACATAATGTTCACATCTCATCCATTTATAACTAATACATTTTTATCAAGTTATGCAGTTTTAATATCTGCAACATTTAAAATGTTTTTGCTAAAGAACCATTACACATTTTCTTCTCCCTCTCAGACATAAGTGTCCTCGATAGTCACTATCATGCAGGCGTTTGTTGTTTCCCTGCTCCAACACTCCTGCCTTAGAATTTACACATTATTCTGAAGAAGTTGACAGTGTGTTGGATCCATTTAATTTAAATCAGGTGTGGAACAACTAAAATCTGCAGGATAGCAGCCCTTGAGGACCAGAGCTTGGCACCCATGCTCTAACGTGAATATGCAAGTGTAAAAAGCATTTGTAGAACCTTTCATTTAATAATAATCATTTAATTTCATAGTATGAAAATATGTAATTAGCTACAAGAGCCTGACTGCAAACAAGGCAAAACAAAGATTATAGCCGCTATTCAGCCTTTCATCATCGGGTAATCTGTAAAACATTAAATTCAGTCAAGTGTTTATTTAAAAAAAAAACTTCAAGGGTGATAAAGAACAAAAAGAGCAACCACTAGTTATTTGTTTCTTAATATTTAAAAAAATGTTCAAGGAAAAATGGTTTATTGTCTGTAAGGACCTTCATACTCTGACAAATCACACTTGTTATAGAAGTTTAGAGAAGTTAGAACTATGAAAAGCTGCACGTTAATATTAATAGCAATTACAAAATGATCATTCTGCCATGAAAGGTAAATACACAAGCTGTGAACAGGCAGTTCAGATAGCCTATTCGCTTTTCACCAATAGAGCCAGGCAATGTGTGATAAGCATCGACATTCTAGCCAACAGAGTCCGCCTTGGAGACACTCCTGATCCCTTTTTTCCATTGGAATAGGTTCATTTTAGCACGCACTCACGAGCACACGTCCACACATGCACAAAAACATACACCTGCACACATGCTTGGAGGATTGTGCAGTGCTTCGATAAGCGTGGCCCTTCTCTGAGTCTCTCTCTCTGAGTAAACATCGTTTTGGATTAGGCAGAGTATAATGAGAGCAGGGGGCTATCTGCCCACCACGCCTGCATTGTGGCCCCCCGCTCCTCTCTGAGGGGGCCGGGACCAATCTTTACTCTGCTATTTATCCCCCTCCTCTGATAGCTTACTTATCTGCTACAAAATGCCAGGGCTGACTGCCTGTCTAACTGGCCTTGTAACTGTCTGCTTGTTTCTCCGCCTGCTTGTCTGTCCGACATTGTGTTGTAAAGCTTAAAAGCTTCAAGACAAATGTGCTCCTATGTCTCATTTTATCTGTCCTTTACTTGTCTGTCAGCATGTCTCTTTTCTTATGCTTCATGTGCTGGTCAGATGTTAGACGTTACAAATGACTGTACCCCAGCAGGAGTACCATCATAGAGCAGACCTTGATATACAGAGAAAAGTAGCAGCCAGTTTGCAATGCTATGAGAATCCAGTGTCACCAAAAATCATGTAGCTAATAGATTTGTCTAATCCTTAGTAATGTTGCAATGTATGGTTATAAACTCATAAGGCAACGAGTTCATAAGTTGCTGTTTTCTGTCACCAGTGTTCATGTGACATAATAGGATCCACAATGCATGGGTTTTCTGCCGTAATCACATGCATTAGTTAGTGCCAAAGCCTTACCATTTATAAGTGGGGAAGCTGGAGCTCATAAAAGGCGTTTATCTGCCAATAAGTAAGGTGGTGCTTTGATCACCAGACTTCTATATGCAATGAGTAATATATAGAATCACACTATACTTCCTTTCTGCTCTCAGACACAACAGAACACAGCTTTTTTTAAAAAACATTATTTTAAATCATATTCAATAGGCACCATGTAGAATTTCAAACATGATTGTTTCCATTTGAGCCATCGTGCCAGAAAAAGCCTAATGTACATTCACATTATATAAACGTAGTACATTTACCATTTACAAAAGACAAGTAAGAACCGCAAGGGAAATAGTAAGAAGATTGTTCACAACATTTTGCCGCATGTGTCTCAAACTACTTATCTCTCGTGTTTTTTTTTTTTTTTAAAAAAAGTCACAAGCAGCAATTTTTGTTACAGTGCCATGAATCGAGCCAGTAATTCAGTACATAGTGTGATATAGCTGAAATGGTGCCCGTCCTTTAGACGCTGCTATTAGTCTTTGTAATGCTTTTGTTCTGTACAAATATAATTACACAATGAGTCACTATGAAATTGAAAGAAAATTAAGTGGCATACAGAAGAACTTTATTAGAGACAAACATTTACAGAAAAGGATGAACATAATTTAACCAACATGGTATAACAACAAGTTAACGAAGCATTACACCAATTTTAAAATAAGAAAAAAAAATCTGAACTAAAAGCCTCTGACTATCAAATTGCATTTTTATTGTTATTTGATGATAATGTGACCTAAAATCATGATGGTATCAATGCTCCGTCTTATTTGACACTATAGATGTAATTAAATCTGGTTACAAAAGCCAGAACACCTCAGTGGGGGTGTTGTCATTCGTCTCCCACACTCAAGCCTAAATGAAAGTCTCTTGACTTTTTTATTTTGCAATAATATTCTCATAAGAGATTAGTTAAAGATTGCATGGTGATGGTAAACATGACAAGGTTAGCCATAATGCTTAAGTTTAGAAGTAAATAAAAACTAAATATGTGTTTGTTTCAGGTAAATATTTCCAACAAAGTGTCAAAAAGGCCTGCTACATATTTACTACAAACAAAAGCCCGAAAATCCACAAAAAAGATATATTATAGAAGCAGTACGACTTCAATTATTAAAGAATGGACCACAAAATAACAACAAAGTACATTTTTAATTTTGTTTACGAAACCATAAAAATGCTTTTATCACTATTTTTGTTGAATTCAAAATTAAATAAAACTTTTTTCCCCTCCAAGTTAAAGGGTTTTTTTTGTTTTCTAGAGTCCTGCTCTACAATTGCACCAAAAGTATACACTGCAGGATGGTGTTTTTTTTTTTTATTATTTTTCTAACTTGACTCCTGAGTAAATTTAACAGTTTGCTCTTGGTAAGGTGAAAACAAAAGCCTCAAGTTTGATAACGTCATCATGAACAGGTTTCCTTCCACATGTAGACCCATCATGGCATCCACTTCTTGTGGACAATAAGTAGAGAGTGTGCACACTTGATGAAATTACATCTGGTGCAACTACTTTTAGGACAGAGTGAGTATTCGGAGTAAAGGAAAATAAGGGAAGAGGTGGTTACAGGAGAGTCGAATGAAGTATGTAGAGAGTAAGAGAAGGAGGTGTAAGACAAATACAGCAGAGTAGAATCGTAGAGGGAAGAAAAATTGAATGAGATGAAGGGGAATGAAATGCAGAGAAAGACGGGAGGAGACAAAACCAAGAGGATCTGGCGTGCAGCTAATACACATATCAGCGCGAAGGTGTGGAGTTTAGCTTGCAGAAAGAGCTTTGCAAAGCTTCACTCAATGACTGGCATAGAGAATGTGGCACAAGGTCATGTGACAACCCCAGATTACGCCTCTCACACACATACACACACACACACAATGTAGATTGCCACAGATTGCATCTCTGCTTTGTTGGTGAAAGGCAAGGATGTCAAATTGCAGGGTGTCACCTGCACCGAGCTATGTAGCTGCTTGAGTGTTGATGCATATTAACAATTAGAGAAGGAAGGAAGGAATGCAAATATTAACTTGGTTAAAACTGAGAAACATACTACGTAAAAACAGAACTGGGTGGATCAGATGCAGCAGGAGTATAACAAGGAACTAAGCTGAATCTAATCGTTTGCAGTGAATGCCAGTAATAACCAGCTGACTGATATCACTTTCCATCTGTGTCACCTTCCAGTGAAATTTAAGACTACGCAGCACAGGGTTTTGCTGTCAGCATCCTGTGACTTTATTGACACTACAAATACAAGTTGTGACAACTTCATGCCCCCCTATGTGCTATCAGCCCTAAAAAACAGAAGTATTATTCATATTTCAACAAAAATAACAATGTCCCCTGAAACATCCTGTTGCTGAATAAATGAAATCATCACGGATAAAAAACGCATCTCAACTAAAACTCAGTGTGTTTTATGAAACCTGACCTTCATGCAGCTATTTCACCGATTACAGAGTATTGATGATCTTTGGCTCTGCTTGCTTAACCATGGTGCTGCATAAACGCTAACTCAAAACACACTAGACAAAAACTAGAAGATGCAGCAGGAGTATAACTGAATGTAATGGTTTGCAGGGCATAGATATTTTAATAATTTCACAAAGAAGTCCTCATTACCATACCAAAATTCAACATTCAAGACAAAAGAAATAGGAACAGTGAAAAAGAGAGAAAAAATCAGTAAGTTTTACCTCAAAATGCTCCTAAAGTCAACAAATAGAAAAAAGCAGCGCTTCAAGAGGTCAACAAATCAGTAGGTGACATAATGGTGGGTTATGTTTATGGCTTTTTCATACCGTCTATGCTGGGAACACACTATGGACATCATGCAAGATAGCAATCCCTTCTGTGACAAATTAAAATGTTTGCAAAATAAAACAGAGGGGAAAGCGTGAATGGTTCATAGTTTTTGACAGCTGAAAACTGCTGCACATTTGACTGTAACATTTCTGACAATGGCCTAATTCCTTTCACCACAAACATGAGCAAGAAATCTTTCATTTATGAGAAACAAAATGGAAATTGGAATGGAATCTATTTTCATGACAAACAATAAAACTTGTGTGGTCCTTGAGGGTACTTTCTCTAAAACCAAAAATATATCCATTACTAAATATGTTAATTTTATTGCCTTTGCTCATGTTGTATTGTCTTATTTTTGCTGATATTTTTTTTAAACCACTCGACCTTCTGATTCTGTCAACCACTTGTTTTTGCAGGACTTGCAAGCCGATGGAATGACAACAGTGTGTATAAATTGGGTTGAAAGCATGTGCACCCAAAGTGTAATGCGCTTTTAGGAGCTCATCAGTGTAGGAAGTAATGTGTGGATGGAGGAAGAGAACGCATCAAAGGAGTCTGCCCAGCGACTGCATGGATGCCTTAAACATGAGGAACAGATTTTCTATCTTGTTGAAGAGGTGCTGAAAGAAAAAAGGGAGGAGAGGGAGAAAGAAATAATATAGTGGAGAGATTACAGAGACCAAAGGGAAGAGTGAGGTGGAAAAACATGGAGTCACATTTGTTTGACTGCTCTGAGGTCAGATTGTCAACTGATTTTTGCTGTGTTACGACCGCCAAGAGTTAAGACACAGAAGTATCACAAATTACCGTAAATAATCCCACTGTGTTATAACCAGGATGTCATATATCGAGTAATCTATAGGCACCCAAAAATCTGCAACCACATCTGAAAATGGTCAGTTATATATTATTTTACTTTTACCAGGAATACGCTCGATACACATTTTCTTTACTGCTTAATCTAATTCAGGGTTGAGGGGAAACAGCAGGAAAGAGGCAGAGTACACCCTGGACACATCGCCAGTCAATCACAGGACCAACACAGTAACAAACTACTCACACTCACTACTAGGGACAATTTAGACCAGGTCGCACAGCGCCTTACGTCTTAAATCACGGCCAAAACCCGTCCAAAAGTGGTCTCCCGTACAGCAGACGATGTTGTTCACTTTGATGTCAAATTTAAGATAGTTGATTTGTAGACGTGGCAGAGCGTGGGGAAAAATCAGAACGGCGTTGAACGTGGTAAAAAGTTTTGAACTGTTAAAAATGTTTAAATCGCGGACAACCTTGGCCGGCACACATGGTAAAAACATGGCAATGATGTGCAACACAGGTGAAACACATGTGATAGTCCGTGTTGCGGCAGTGATTAAAGCTTGGGGAGACGCGGTAAGACGCGAAAGTTTAGAGGTCTGTCACTGGCAGAGCACGGTCGGACGGGTTTTACATGTTTGTATCACGAGAAATTCTATGTCTTTAGCGGCTTACAAATAGATTTTTTCCATGTACGTAGTACTACCTAAGCCCGTTAAACGACGTCTTGAACAAGTGTTAAATACGACTGATGACTGCCTAATCACGTCTGATTTGTGGCAAATAAATAACTCATTTTCGGAGACCTCAGAACTTGCAGTCTAGATGTCAAGGTGTGAACATGAACCCTCAACGTAGTGATGTCATCATCATGCACCAGCACCAACTGAATCTATTGTTAACTGGATGAGGTTAGCTGTGCTTAGGCAGTGCTTTTCCTGTGGAACAGACCCCAACGGCCATACCCTGTACAAAATACGACAAAGCCAAAATTCACCTAAAATTTCCAGCGACGACCACCAGATTTTTGGAACATTTTGGACGTGATTTACACTTAAAGCGCTGTGTGACCGGGAGTAACATGCATATATTTGGACAGTGGGAGGAGGCCAGAGATAACCAATGCAAACACGGAGAGAACATGCAGACTGCACAGAAAGTCCACTGTTCAAACCTCCCCACTGCTGAGGCTCAAACTAGCAATGTTTTTGCTCTGTGGCCATAGTGCTAACCACTACTCCACTATGCAGCCTATACATATACAATAAACAGAGAGAGAAGATCCCAGAGATTACTGTTGGTATCAACGGGTTGAATCAAACCTTGTGGGACAGGCAGGATTTCACTGCAAACAGTGCGGAACTGTAACAATAAACTGCTGATATGACTCTGCAGTGAGACAGTCTTATCAATTCCTTTTGTAGAATATCAATATGTTTTGTCCTGATCTCTTGGATCATATCATTTTAACTTATTTTCAACAGGTAAGAAAACCTGTAGTTGAAAAAGGCACTACACTTAAGTGGGAAAGATATTAAAAATCGGATGGTTAGGGATAGTTATTGAAAACTACTTGGTTTTATTGATTGGATTAAAACAAACTTAGTGACAACTTAATTAATAAGTAAATAAGTAAAAAAAATAATTTTAAAAAATAAAGAAATCTAGACAATTGGCTTTTGAGTTTAGTTTCTTTGCTAAACAAAAAAAAAAAAATCGCTCAGTTCATGAAGCAAACATTCTCGGAAAACAGACATCCTAGAACATTATCTGTCAAATTTTCCTTTCATTAAACTTTTGGGGTACATATATATA
>JBAMHX010000018.1:20265102-20275443 GCA_037177515.1 Pseudomugil tenellus | reverse complement strand
AGAGAGAGAGAGAGAGAGAGAGAGAGAGAGAGAGAGAGAGAGAGAGAGAGAGAGAGAGAGAGAGAGAGAGAGGATGAGTAAGAAAGTGACAGAGAGAAAAAGCCAGTTTGATCCAGTTCGGCTGTTTGGCGTGTGGAGGTGTAAGTGGGATGATTGGTCTGTTATTGCTGGTTTAATGTTAGGCAATCAGAGCCATAGTGGTCTAGATATCAACAAACATCCATCAAATTGTCCCTTCTTCGTCTTGATACTACCTCCTCTGCCTGGCCCCGCCTGGACGCTGACAAACAATACAACAACAATGAGAGCTGAGCAATGGTGCCATTTAAAAAAACCACAGGGAGGTTGAATTGATAGCCTTGCACCCGCTGCACGAACCGCAAGAAAATACGCTTGTTTCAGAGTTTTTGTTTGTGTTGGGGAGATCTTCACTTATTTTCTTTATTTACCATTGCTTACAGCTTCTCTTTCTGGCAGAGTAGCACGCTGTTGTTGATGGTGATATAATAACACAGTCAGGTGTCTGTGACCAATTCCCTGTCATTTGGACTTTTGCGTAAATCACCATGTATTTTTCTTTTCTTTTCTTTTTACTTTCGCTGCTCAATCTGCCTTTTTTTCTCAAGGTATCATTTTCTTTTGCTCAAATTACCATTCCCGTGGCCTCCTAGATGCCACAATTGTGAGTGTTGTATGGATACTGATGGATGCTGTTCTGTGTAAATGCAACACTGCTTCAAGCCCAACAACAACTCACGATTAGAGATTTTCTTGGTACGATTATTGTCACAGAAACAACACGATTTTGCATTTATCACTGTTATTACATAATAGTTCATTTACAAACACAATAAATGCATAAAACCACATGAAAATTCCTTATAAATCTTCAAGTTTTATTTATTTCTGGCTTCTGACATAACATAATGTAGCAACATAACAGTAACCAAGAAGTGTCCTTCCAACTAAATCCCTTCTGTTGGGTAAAGAATTAAAAAATGCTACAAATTAACTCTGGATTTCTTTCAGAGAAAACAGATGGAAAGGTTACAGGATCTCTACTTAGGATCTAGGATCTTGGAGGCTTCTTCATGAAAACTACATTATAAAATTCAATGGAAATACCCAAATACTAAAAGCCACAGACCTCATACAAGAACGATTGTGTTTGAACAGAAAAACCATTTGTCACACAAGATGATATAAGTTGGTTTACATGTACAGTTATGTCTCAGTTGATCAGAAATGTTTTCGCATTATTTACATGCAGTTAAACCTTTTGTGTGTTGATGAATATTAAGGATTGTGATAACATCCCTGAGCAGAATATCATGAATTCAGGCTACATGGTGCAGAATGACACATAAAATGATTAGGAAAGACATAACTGGGCGTAGCAGTTCAGTTCCGACTCTAGAGAGCCACCATCCTGTTGGCTTTAGATGTTCTCCCGCTTTGACACACCTGACTCAAACTGGTCATTGCAACAAACTTCCAAAAAGCCTTTTAATTTGAATCAGGTGTGTAAAACCTGCAGGGTGGTGACCTTAAATCTTACTTGTGTCACGCTATGAGGCTAGGTTGCCATAAAATCCAATCAGATTTGGCAAAGTCTGAATAAAGCAAGTGCCGACAGTCTGTATGTATATACATTTACCATCTAAAAACTTCAAGAAAAAAGTGACAATTAAGTTCTAAGAAGCACCAATTAAATATTTTACAGTCATTCAAAACTCTCCAAGCTATTTAAAGGTCCGTAAACCTTTCTTATTGAACCTTTTCTGTTTTATTCTGATAGTGATTGTTCCAACTCCAACACTTAGTTGTCACCTTTATGTTTTTTAAAACACTAGCTGTCCCCTGCTAGACACATTAATCACCATGCAGACCCCCTGCCTTCATATTCAGCCAGCGTCCCTGCCTGGACCAGCAAGACAATATAACCCTGTCCTCGTACACATGCTGATTGGCACATGGACGTAGTGATGAGTGACGGAATGGAGGGGACAGGCAAGGATATGGAAAAGCAGGAGAGCGACATTCTCATTTACATGTTTATAGCTCCTCAGTGGGGAGGGGGAGGCACTTGTTTGCATGTGTTTCGAGGGACAAGTCCAATTATCAACCGTGTTGTTTCCTCCGCAACCCTTTGTGACTGCTGAACATGCGAACACACAAAACAGGACACATATGCACATTCATATGAACCAGCTGTGCTTAATGAGAGAACTAGCTGGTTAGAGGGCTGTGGGATGCTTGTGAGCATGAGGGTCATATGTCGTATGTCAGGTTTGGAATCAGCTCCGTTTTAATGACAGCTGTATGACAGTAGGACATAACCCCACTCATCTGCTCACATACACACACACACACACAGATGAAGGTTAACTAGAAAAAAAACCCACAAACAAGAGACACGCTGGATGAAACTTAACATATGCCATATGGCAAACATACAAACTCAAGCATACCTAATCTGTTATTTCCATGTTAATGTAATTCTCTTTGTCACTACGGCAACAAGAGTGATTGACAAGACAGAAAAGGTTAGATGAAGCAGCAGAGGAAGAGAAAATAAGTGTTGAAATTTTTGTGTACCAAAGGCATCCTTTTAACCTCTCAACCCCACAAACTCATGCACAAAGATGAAAAAATGCAACAATCTCTTCCAGAGTAGCCCCTAAAAATAATGAAAGACCACAACATGGAGGCTAACCACACAATCATGTGCCATCTGATAGTCGGCTTCTCATCTCCTTATTCCTCAGCTGTCTTCTATCCCAACGCCAACAGACACACACAAATACACAAACAGGGTGGGAGGGAATATTAAAAACAAACAAACAGAGAATTGACTTGCTGAGAAGAATTATAGAGGTGCTGATTACATCTGACCCCTCACCTCTGCTGTCAAAAAGCGCCCCTCTCCTCTACCTTGTTCTGTTTTCCATTAATGTGTCAATTCGCATCACCCCCATTTCCTCGCCACTTCCTACTTAGGATTAACATTTTAAACATTAAATTGGGGAGTATTTTGAATAAGGGGACAGATCTACCCAACAGTGGTTGATAAAAATTGTTATGAAGATCTAGCCGTCCACTGACCCTGCTTTTTTACCATGACCCTCCCTGCCCTTATTTGTGCCTGGTTTGGCCTTTTGTTTTTAGCAGGAAGCTATTTGTAGGAGTCCCAGCTTAAACTGGGTGGTGGGGAAAGACACAGGGGGTTAGACTTAACACAAATTCTTGTTCCTTCTTCAACCAACCAAAACGAGCTCATATCACTCCGCTGCTAATTGCACTGCACTGGCTCCCAGTTGCCGCACACAACCAATACAAATCTTTGCTATTGGCTTACAAAACAATAACACAAATGGCTCCTATCTACTTTGACTCATTAATCCAGAGTTACACTCACTCTCGACAGTTACGCTCAGCCAGTGAAAGACGCCTAAAACTACCATCACTACGTGGGGCTAAATCACAAGCGAGACTCTTCTCCTCTGTTGTTCCTCGGTGGTGGAACGAAGTGCCAAACTCTGTTCGCTCTACAGAGTCCTTATCTACTTTCACCAGCAGGCTAAAGACAAAGCTCTTTAAGGAACATTTCTGCACTTATTTGTGATCAATAGAAATTATACTAAATTGGGAAATTTGTTCTAGCTCTTTGGGAAAACTCAGATCTTTGGGAAAACTCAGATTCAGGAAGATACTTCTAATTACAACTCTGGACATGAAGCATAAACAGACTGTAGAATAACTGGAATAGCTATGAGGCAACAGTCTATGGCACAGGATATTTAAATTATGTAAAAATGTCACTTTTTTTCAATTCACCCTCTTTTATAGAGAGTGATGTGTGCTCAGAGTTTTCATTATTTGTACAAAAAGGTTGACAAGGTACAGAAAGATAAAATCTAATGCTTTGGAAGAATTTTTTTTAAAAAAACTGTGAGATGATCCTTTTTTTTCCTGTTCCCATAACTGTTATTTCAGGATCAAATGGTTGAAATATGTTTTGGATTAGACTGCAAACAGCTGCTAAAATAATTGCTTATTTTTTCATTCTACAGATAGTGACAGAAGTATAGGCATTTTCTGGTAATCTCCCAATGGATCAGCATGGCAGGTAGAGAAAATGAGTGTTGGAGCTGTTCCAGCAAGTAGTCACAGACTGCCAGTCTAAATCAGTTAGTCAAGGGGAAAGCCTGATGCTCAACGTCAAAAACAAACAGGCTTAGTAAACAACATAGCAGCACATGAAACTAACTCTTTAGCTAGCTTAGTTCTTCTAGTTGAGGGACTCATCTGGAGTGTAGATTTCATAAACCTATAATAAGGCTGAATGCAACCGGGCCAGGCAAGGCTTATCTGGTTCACACAAAGGCCAAGTGTGAAAATAGGTTATGTGAACTTTTGAACTTCATGTACACACCACATGATGAACCCGCAGGGAAACCCAGTTCTAAACACCAGTCACACTCACAGGTAAACAGGCATTAACTGGCTCAAAATCTAATGATGGATGGCACCTTTGTTCCAGTTTTAACTTTCAAAAAAATAAATTGGGATGAAGTTACTGTGGGGCTATTTGTACATTAGAACATTAGGACATATCAGAATATAAAACTCTAAAATGCTGTATGTAAACATCTGGAAATTGAATAGATCAAAATTCTGGTTCTTTGTGAGAAAAATGCCTCAGTCAGGTCAATTCAACGCCAAGCCCACTTGCTACAATGCCATGTTTATGTAACAGATGCAGTCAGCAGTTTAGCATAGACTCTGTCCTGAAAAGACATTGTACAGATTGTACCAAATGCTGTAAACCCTGCGTATTCTTTTCAGCGTCAAACCCCTTCTAAATGTGCAATTTGCCCATTCCCGAGTTACTAATGCATCCTTATACCATCAGAGATGGAGGCTATTAAATTGAACACTCCATGATTTTAAAAATATAATTTAAAATTTCAGTTTGAACAATAAGAGAACAGTTTTCCATTTTGCATCAGTCACATTAACTGAGCCCGACTCAGAAAAGAGAGAGATATTCATGGATCATGTTCTTCTGTGTATGATGGAGCTTGGACCAGTATTTGTGGATTTCACAGTGAACTGTTTTAACAGAAACCCATTTTTAGAAGTTATTGAGTCCATTGATATAAATCTGCACACTTGCTGAAGCTTTTATGATTTTATGTACTGCATGTATTGGAATATTAAAGATTTCAAGAGAAACACCCCCCCCCCGCCCCCCAACTATCTAAACCTTAAACATTTGATACATTTTCAACATTGTACTGTGAATAAAATATTGCCTTACGAAAATTGCATTTTGTTTTTCTTAAATTTTTAGAGTTTTCCAATTTTGTAAATACATATAATCAGTGTAATATTAGCAATGTATTTTACTTTAAAAGCACTTAAAAAATAAGAACACATAACAACAATAAGATAAAACACAGTCGGATAAAATTAACTTTTTTAAAGTAATTAAAGTGATGTAATAAATACAGCACACCCAGGTCATGCTGGTGGGACCTTTGGAGACCTGGGAATGCTGCTGGATCTCCCTGGATAGACTGGAAGCTGGGTATCCCTGCTTAGTCTGTTGCCCCACAATCTAAACCTGGATAAGCAGCAAGAAAATGGTCAGATGGATAAATCTACAGCTCTACATATGTTGTAGTGATAAAGAGCTCATCGTGTCCATAAACAAGGGTTACTGCCTGCAATGAAAACAAACATGGAAGAGTTATGCTGAGTTGAGCCGTACTTTACCCTCAAAATGGAAAAACACCATAAGGTCTTTACAAGCTTAAGGTGGTGAAAAGCAGGAAACAATGTAGCTCAGTTAACTTCATTTTAGTAATTAGCTTGCTGTGCTACAGTAGCCCAGTAACCTGCAAATGAACTATTTTCTAATGCTACCCTAAAGTAACAGCTGCTCTATAAGCCAAGGGTCAAGCGGCTCTCTATCAAAAGACTGGGGCTCATTTTGGAATATATACACATGAGCTGTCTGATCTGTTAAGTAACTTACTTAAGTAAATCCATTTAGGATTTCTGAAACACAAAATGTCAACATCCACGGTGCCTGGATTATGAGTTGGTTAATAGGTGAGGTTGAGAGTGTTGGTGTCATGAAGCTTAATTTGTTTTGGTTTGACCATAAGATGCAAGTAAAAGTCACTCCTTGTTTATCACATGAAGAATTATTCCCAAGGCTTTCCAGATTTAATGCAACAACTAAAAATCCATTTTGAATAAACAGCTAATTCAAGACAATAATAAGTAGACAAGTGTAAGTAAAACTTTAAGAAATTTCTTTCATTGAAATTGAAAAGTATCTGCCACATAAACATACTGGTTTGAATAAAACCAGCAACAAACACAGTCCTACTAGACAGACGGTATTCACACATATTCTGGTATAAACAAACAAACTAAACAGTTGTGGGTAGCACATTGAAATATTAATATATAAATCAATCACAAAGCAAAAGCTATAGATATGGCAACTGTTTTGTGTGTTGCTCCAACTTGCGGTGGTGCCATTACTAAGGTGCGAGTCCTAATTGGCTCATATCTGCCAACATAGATAGCAGGAGGGAAATCTGGACTTGATGTTAGACAGAAGGGATTGTTTAAAGCAGGGGTGCCTAAATCTTCTCCTCGAGAGCTACCATCTTGCAACTTTTGGATACATCCTTTCTCCAACAGGCTTAGTCATATAGCAGAATTCCCTCTTCTGGGCCTGATTAAGAGCCATTCATTTGATTCACCTGTATTGGATCTAAAAGGTGCAGGAAGGTAGATCAGAGTACCAGATTATTAACTCCGCCAAGGAAGTTATTTAATCTTTTATGTTGATCTTTGTTTGTCTGTCTGTGTACAGCATAACTGAAAAAGTTAAGTATGGATTTGCAAGAAATTCTCAGGATTTTCCAGAACGGGAAGATGAACAAGTGATTAAATTTTGGAGGTGATCCGGATCATCGTCTGGGTCCATGACTATATTATATATTCCATGACTTATGTTTCTCCAAATTAGTCTACAGTCGAAACACTTGTTTCATTTGGCTCAAATGCTGAGAAAAACATGACTCATTGCTTCAGAGTGATTTGTCAGATCACTGATACGTACAGACCTGACAGAGGTGGACTGTCATCGCAAAAACGATATGCAATAACACCATGATGGGAATAAGAATATCTCTAAAAAAAACTGATGCAAGCACATTATGGGATGGATAAAAGTTCTAAAGTTGCCTGTGTTTGTGGTTATGCAGGTTAGGAGGGACAAACTCTCTACTCACAAATTCTTTTTGGTAGTATTTAGACAACTATCAGCATATTTGGAAATACATAAAGTATTTCCTGAATAAAATGTTCTACATTTACAATTCAAATATGTGGTATAGAGTAATTGTTTTGTGTTTTGTTTGGTTTTTTTTTTTTTTTGGTTTTGGTGTTTTGTAAAAGAAAATAATAAGTGTGAAAAATCAATTTTACATTAGTTTTTTAAGGGGGTTTGTTGGAAATAAGAACATTATAACATTATCTGTTGTCCACAGAGAGAAGCTTTCAACCAAATGCCAACACTCAACCTTTATTGTAATAATAATTTCTTGTAGCTATAAGAACAAAACATTGTTGAAGAACAGAGTGAACCAAAAACAGATAAAAAACAAAAAAACAATATGTGCAAGTATGTTGTGTTAATGCAGGTTAAGATCCAGGAGATGAACAGTCTTTCTCCAGGGGATTCATCAAGGAACAGATGGATGCCTCTGCTCTGACAGCATTTACTAGCTCATTCTGCCTGCGTGGACCCACCAAATAAGAAAACAGAAAATACCACCAAGAGTCAGTCCACTCTGAGTTTTTCACAGTAGTGGACCTGATCAGCAACATATCACTGATGCTCACCCGTTTGAATCCTGTGACCCAAATTGTTGAGCCTGGTATTTCTTTTTTTTCCCTCTTCCTCAACATCCATTTCTCTCTCAGAGCCCCTCTCACAACCCCTCTGTCTCTTTCTCTCACACACCTTTACACGCACACACACACAAACACACACACACACACACACACACACACACACACACCCATCGTTCCTAATGACAGGAGTGTCATAGTTAACTGGTGCTGGATTGGAGCTGCAATGGTGTGGCAGGGGCTGATTTGGCAGCAGTCACAGCTGAAAGGCTTTTATCCTGCTTGGTAGAAAGCACAGGGATGGACATGCACAAGAACCCCTGAGACACACACACACACACACACACAAAGTAGTGGCAGAGAAAGAAAATCTACTGAAATGTTTGCAGAGTTGTTGATTTAAAAAAACACTAGTAGAAAAAAAACACAACTTTCTTTTGTTGGTTTTTGTTGTTTGTTTTTGTTGGTTTTTTGTTTCATTTCCCCCAAAAATGTAAGAAAAGTTTAAAGTATTACCTGGTCAGTGTGCACAGTGTTGGATTTTTTCATATACATACTAATAATATGTGTTATTATTACATTAGGTGAAACAATGAGATTTCAGAGGGTTACAGAAGATGCTGCAGTGTTTCAGCTGAATAAGAGAATTCTGTCTATAAGGCAGTCTATTAATGACACTGGCGTACCTTAATCAGATATATACAAATCTATAGAAACTAAGAAGTGAGCCAGAGCCGAATTATGCAACTACATTGAGATTTGGTCCACAGACTAAAGAGAGGCAAAACATAATTGAGACCGCAGAAACATCAAGTCAGTTATCTGGTTATTACAGAGTTCATTCTCATTATTGGCTGTTAGCAGTCTGAGGTCGTCCTTTTAATCCTTGTGCAGACAGTAAACACATGATTATACAAATAATGAGGGTAGATATGAATAGCCTGGTAAAGTAGGGAAAGGGGAAGAAGAAGATGAATCCTTAGAAAAGAGCAGCACAAAGTAAGACACATAAGTAAGGCCAGAGACAGCGGACAAAATACCGGTTCAACTAAAGACTGGAAATGTCCACGTTTGTACACAAATGCACAGCCCTTTTTAAAAGTAAAATACCCTACAATAGTACAGCTGACAATGTTCACATTTATGGGACATTTGTGTAATGGTGAAAAACACAGAATGGTGAAAAAGTGATTCCTAATATAACGCAAAACAGCGTTAAGCATTATAATTACACTTTTAGTCCTCAAAACTGTTTCCATAAATGCTGATTTAACTCAGGAAGGTGAGAGTCAACAAGTCAATATTGCTCCCATGTTCTTACGTGCTGCAAATATTCATGAATATATCACTCCAAAGTTTCTTCTCACCAGATCTTCAAACATCCATAGTTCTTTAAACAGGAAATATAAATCTAAGGAGCAAATACCAATAAAAGGCTCTAAATATTAATAGAATTCAGAAATCTTCCACCACTTCAAAGAGTAAATTCTGATCTTTACAAAATGGGAGGCTCAGTGCAGCCTCTTCTGCAAAGTGCTAAGCTTCTTAATGTGTCTGGTCAGGGTGAAAGATGCTTAACTGCTCCTTACATAACAACTCGGCTTAATAGCATGTGTCCACCTGTAGCATCTCCATCAACTGTCTGAATGCGGCTCCACCCAGCTGGTTTACAGAGAGTTGCTAAAAGATAAACTACAGCTAGTCTTCCAAATATAATATAAACTAAAGTGGGCAAAAAGCAGAACTATTCAATTCAATTCAACTTTATTTGTATAGCACCATTTCACGACAATGTCGTCTCAAGGCGCTTGACAGAGATCGGCCAATTAAAATAGCCTTACATAGGGAACCAGCTAGATTGTATCAAATCTTGACTTTGATCAAGATTAACATTACATTAACATTACATTAACAACCTGGGATTGTTCTTGTTCTCCTCTATCAATGATGAATTATAATCTGTTATAGCCTTACGCAGGGCTTTCTTATATACTATTAAACTTTCTTTCCAGACTAAATGAGACTCTTCTACACCAGATGAACTCTATTTCCTTTCCAAGTGTCTTGATGTCTGTTTGAAAACTCAAAGCTCTGAATTAAAGCAAGGAGCTCGCTTCTTCTGAGTAGTTAGTTTCTTTTTCAGAGGAGCAACATTATTGTGGGGTTATTGTGTAGTTGAGTAAAGTAAATTCAAAGGTTATTAAGAAATGATCAGACAAAACAGGGTTATGAGGAAAAACTGTTCTTCACCATCAATGCCATAAGTCAGAACAAGCTTGGGCTTCTCTGATTTCCATTTTGCGTGAGATTGTCAGGTGTTCAGAGGAATTAAAACTAATCTTAGGTCTAGGACTGATCAATAGCCCTGATTTAAAGATAGCTGCTACACCACCTCCGCGA
>JBAMHX010000018.1:20238489-20265002 GCA_037177515.1 Pseudomugil tenellus | reverse complement strand
CTGACATTTCTCACTATCGAGTCTCCAATTATCAGAGTGGATGGAGAGGATGATGATAGAGGTTTTACCTGAGGTGGACGCAGTGGTGGAGCGGGTGTAAAACATGGGTCAGATCTGCGTGTCTTTCTGCAGACGCGGCTCCTGGGCAGATTGATAGGAGCTGGATGAGGGGGAAAAACCCATGGTGGAGGTGTGCTGCTGGGCGCAGACTCGTGGTCCAAGAGAGGGAATTACTCCAATCTCAGGACATCAAATCTGTTGTTGGAGCCGTTTGATGGAGATGCAGCGAAGTGACGACTCCTTCACGCCCGCCATGGATCAACGAGAGACCAGGGCTCCTCTTGGGATGGTGTGGAGCTAACCAGGACCTTGGGTTTAGCTCCATGTTGGATCGATGGATCATTTGGAACCTGTGGAATAGCTTCTGCAGCGGGACGGCCGTGAACATTTTTAGGCTCGCTGGGGGCCGCTGCGCTGATTTCTACCGCTGCATGATCGTAAGCAGCTACATTCGGTGCCTGGGACTCCGGCCAAGAATCTCTGATGAATATGGTATCCATCATGATTTCAGCCTCTCGTATCTGGTGCAGGCTGGATATCCGCAAGAGAGGAGAGACATCAAGTTGACGAACAGATAAAGTCAAAGTGTTTAATCTTTATTTTTTAACATCAGTATGTGATCGTGTAAAAGGACGCATGAAGGAGGATGGTTAATGGTTTGTTGAGTTTTGATGCAGGAATAATTGTTCATTTCACACTACGGTGGAAATCACTGTATCATCCAATATATACTTTAAAGAAATAAAAATAAATTTTGTTAAAACCCTTAATTTATTTGGGTATTGTAGCCTCACAACAACAGTGACACATGTAATGATGACAGAAAAATTCATTACTTTGTTAAATTACAAAGACAGAAAAAAAATCTGTCAAGTATTAAATATCTGAGGTGCAGGGATACATTTAGAGCTATCCTTAATATGTAAGATTTGTTCAGAAAAATAACTTGCAATTTGTCGCTCCATCTGCAGCTTCTGTCTGCGTGTAGAGACGGAGAGAGAATGAGTAGAGAAAGCTCCTGTAGCCATGATTAAACACACAATACTGTATCAAACATTTCTGTTGCGTTCATTTCAGGGCTCCGAGTTGTCAATCTTACTTCTACACTTTATGGCAAAAGAGGGGAAAAGGTGCTTTTAAAGAGAGTTTTTCTTACTTTTCACTTTGCTTCGGTCCTACATCTGTGATGTTGTCTCCTTACTAGACTGTCTAATTTCACTGTAAACTAAAATTGATGATAAAATATTTAGTCATTATGAATGATTTCAAATTAAACCAGATGACAAAGAATCACAAAGAGAGGTGCCTTTTTCTGGAAGATAAAATGTAAGGTTTTAGCAGTTTCACCCCTGCAGTGGCAGAATTATTGGCTCGCATGAGATGAGTTAAACACAAAAAGCTTCCTCGCTGCACATCCTATCATCTCTACAAGACGTGCATCATTTATTCCTTATTAAACTCAATTCATTTTGCTCTATAAACAAATGTAGTTTGCACAAATAAATACACCTTGAAAATATTTAGCTAAGCAGCAATAAGTTTTGTGAATACTACATTTAATTGACTTAAAAAAAAAGTTTCTTACAATCTCGAAAAAGGGTATTTGTATTCAAAATTGATGTCTACTTGAGTCCTGGCAAACACAAACATGCACAGAGCCACCACGGGGAGTACCGAGGGAAGCTACAGGGCCTATCTAGCACAGTGTTTCCCCTCGCTGGTTTCACTATGGCACTTATCTGCCTACTGCAGAGAGAAGAGAGCAGATATCACACAGATGAGCTCTACTGCCAGTGTGTCTCTGTGCATGAGTGTGAGTGTATGTATCTCTGTGTGTTATCCTCTGTATGGATGGACTTGCCTGCATGGGTATGCTTTCATATAAATATGTACTATGTGTGCGGGTGCGAGTTCCTCTTCAGTGTACTGCATAAGACGTGTTTGTCTCCCTTTACCTTTTCCACTTATCTTGACATGCAAACCCCTCTGTGTGAGGGTGTGAGATGTGAGTAGTGGCGTCTGACTGAGAAGAGATTTGAGCTGTAGTAATATTCAGGTTTGGGATCCTTCTCTCTCTGTGGGATTAACCCCAGATGGAAGAGATCTGCCCTGCACAGTGTTGACAAAGCCACAGTTATGATACAAAGGCTCGGCTAACACGTGCCACGTTGAAGCCGAAACTCTCCATGAGTATATAAGAGATGGCGTATGTTTCTTACAGATATTCTGCATTTTTCATCTACACAATATCAGATACTGCATGTGGAGAGGGCACGCTGTCCAGAAGGTTTACATCTTGTTGAGAGTGCATACTTAGTTACAGAAAAAAGCTGTTTAATGGTCATTATCAATGAAACTTTTCAAGAAAACAGATTAGATACAGTATCTAAGCTTTTCCTCTGCGGTTATTAAATATTTTAGGGTGTTTAGTTGAATTAAAAAAGACTAGAGACTTTGATGTTTTATTCCTAATCTTTGCATCATGAAACGTGGTAAGGAATCCCTGTGCAAAACATTTAAAGGGCACTGTACTTATAATGTAGATGTTTTTTTTACAACAATGCAGTTTCAGTTGGAGGCCTGGACACGCCATCAGGACATTCATCATATGAATGGTCACATTTTTACATCAGATCTCATCTTCAATCGATTTTATATTTGAGAAATGATTGTTTAACCTAACATGCATGTCTTTGGGTGGTGGGAGGAAGCCACAGGGAGAACTCCTCATAGTAAGGCCACTGTTCAAACCTCTCACTAATCAAGGCTCAAACCAAAAACGTTTTTGCCGTATAACCACTACACCACCATGTTCCCCATAGGTAAACAGGTTTGGGTGTGAAAGCAGTGATTCCCAAATAAGAATATTTGGCTACAGTCTCATTGTGTTTATTGTGAAAGTCACAATAATTACATCTTTTGCATCAAATTGTGTAACAATTTTAATTTTTTTGTCAGTGTTTGTTCTCTACACGCCAAACAAACTATGTTTAACCATAACTATGATTAATATATTATTATTAATATTTTATTAATATAAACAGCAGAACAGAAATTTGATCTATCTTTCCCTTTGCTTTATTAAGAATTGGCTCAAACTGATGTGTCTGTGAAGTGCCCTTAGATGACACTGTGGTGAAATGGAGCTATTCAAATAAAGCTTCATTGAAATTGAATCATTGCTGATATAAATTGGAGACCTTAGTCTTATGTTCAATCTGATGTTTGATCAATATATTGAAAGTTAAGCCAAATTTTGTGAAAGGAGGAGGCTTTCACTTTGTACAATGAACTTTGTTCATAGTGAAAAGTAAATTCGGACATTTATGGTGAGTGGCTACAAAGAAGCTAACACAGGAAACAGTGACTATGTCCATCTGAGTGGGAGAGAAGGAAACGGAGGTAGACGTAAGAAAAGCAGTGGAAAGAATACATGTTGAAGACGTATTTGTGTTTTTGAAGCCCTGTGGGCATACGTCTATTGTGTGAGTCTGTGAGTGAATGCCTGTATGCTGGAGAAAAAATACGAAGGGAGAGGGACCACCATGGGTCATCTGTCCATCTGTCCAGCCAACGGTCAATTTGGAAGCAGAGAATAGAGGCATTGAGTCAGGTAAATGGGTGCCAGGCACAAAGTCGATGTGTGTATGTGCTTACGTGAGTGTGTGAGTTCGTCCACACTGAAAGGCATTGGTGAGTCGGACCGACTCTATCACTCTGGATGAATAGGAACACTGAGGGATAGGGTGGATGGAAAAGAGATGGAGGGATGGGAGAGGAGAGGCGAATGATGAGGAGTGGCAGGTGGAGGTTATCTGAGCATAGAGACAGGATGGGGGGCACATACAAGATAAAGGGTTAGCTGTTGTACATTATTAGCATGCATACAGTAAAAAAAAGCATCATGTCTAAACAAACTGGGCTTTGTTGAACAAATAAGTACATTGTACTTTCAACTAACAGTGAAAAGACATTTTAACCCAGAAGTAAATCTAAGAGGGTGGTGCCTTATATTCTTTCTGGAGAATTTACCCTTTTTTTATTATTTATTTATGAATACATATATTCATGAACTTTTCAAAACTAAAAAAAATATCAACAACTGTTATTTTTTCTATGTGCATGTTTGCTGAGTGAAACCCATTTCTCCTGCTCCAACTTACTGATTATTCTTTTATTTAAAAAAGGAAAGAAAATCTATCTATTTTTTTTAAAGGCTATTTTGTCCAAGCTGAGCAGTTTTCACTTTTAAGCCAAAGCTCTTTGATCAGTCCTAGAAAAAAAGAAGAAAAAAAAGATTGCAGCTCAGGCCATTGAAAGGACCACAAAATGACTTATCACATGACTGCACAATGCCACAGCTGACCGAGCCACATGTGAACAGAGCCACTGCTCTGCTGGAACATGCATACAAAGAATTGATCAATAACAACCTTTGTGACCATTTAATCACTCAAATTTGCAAAATGCTTTCTTGTTTAATGATGTTGCTTTAAATTGTTATACTAATCAATCATTTGAACCCTATAAGGTATTTCTTATTGTTGTTGATCCTTCAGAGTAATAATACCCTAATCATGTTCATGAAAGCTTCACTTTGTGTTCTCTTTACTTACAAAACAGCATGGTTTATTTTAACAACACTGTTTTGTTGAACTAAATGGAGAAAGGAATGAGTGTTTGGCACTAACTAAATCCACAGTGACTGAAAAGACAAGAAAACAAAAGCTGAACAGGAAAACGGAGGCCCGTCAGAGTAAAATTAAATGAGAGGAAGTGATCCTCTTCAATCACCAGTTATTTCAAATAAAACAAAAGGTTTGCTTGCAAAACAATTAAAGACTTTTTCACTAAATCCATTAAGTGCCTAAATTTGACTCTAATAATCAGATCTGCCTTTTCATTTTCACATTATTAATTAGTTAATATCAAAAGCTCTTTTTCTTATACGACTGAAAAAAAATAAGTTTATGTCAAACTCATCAACTAAGGCAACATATAAAGTCAGTATTCCTGATTTTCATCAATCAATCGGTCCCGGTTTTTGGATAGATTGCCATTTTGCTTCCTTTTTTCACATAAAGAAATTAGCATCACTGAGACCAGCGCAACTGCAGCACTTATCAAATCTGACTTTTTAATAAAAATGTACCAGGAATATCAGGTACAGCAAGACAGCCAGACTTAGGTGAATTTTAGTCAGCTATCAAACTTTAAAACACAATCTCCTTCTGTTTATGTGCTCATAAATGAGAAACACCGCCAGAGATAAACCGACTTTGACATATATATCCACACAAACACCCCGAGGTTAGCAAAACACTCGCCATTTCAATTAACAACTATTATGCTGTATAGACAGCCCTTAAAATACACTTGCTTGCCATCTCTTTTCTTCTCTCTTTCAGTTAGTGTGCCTTTCTGTCTCTCTCAGCATTTGCAGCTCTTGCTCACATCTTCCTTCATTTCCTTCTCCTCCTGCGGGTAGTAACTGTTCATCTCTGTCATCTCTCTCTTTTCATTTCTCTTCTCTCTCCCTCCCACCTCAGGGCCACTCCAGTCTAAATGGAGTGATTAGTCTAAAGTGGGTGCTGTCAGTGAGATCATCCTAAGATAGAGTCCTATCTGGAATGACCTGAGCCGACAGCAGACCAACTCCAGAGAGACTGGGAGAAAGAGAGACACTATTAAATGTTCTATTTGTGACAGCTGGCTCCAGGCTGTGCCACAACCATTCCTCTCTTCAGAGCTCCATCTAGATCCAACAACAGCACTTGCTCTGAGCTGTGTCTGTGACGCCCGGTCGCTCCCCATAAGACTTATTGTAGGAAGTAAAAAAGGACAGGAGAGAGGGAATGCCGAGAGAGAGAAAGTAATAAAAAAGATGGTTCAAGTGAGGTGAATGTTACAAATACCCAAGGACATATGATCATATGATTGCTTGAAGATCAAAATGCTTTGACGAATTTAACAAAGGTGAAAAAACCCTGATGGAATTAATTTAGGTTAAGTGAGGATAACAAAAAAGACATACATACGAAGAGGTCTCAGAGGAATGAGAAGAAAAAACGAGAAAAGAAGACGACAATATGGAATTTAAACTTTATGTGGTCAAAAGACAATCTTATTGAGAGTTTTTTTTAATATAAAATAAATGATAAATGGCGTTCACTTTTATAGCACTTTATTTTCATCTCTCGATGGTTAAAGCGCTTTACAGATCCTGCTATCACCCATTCACACACATATTCACACTGATGGTGGCAGAGCTGCCACACACACCAGCAGTAGCCTGGCCACCAGGAGCAACTGGGGTTTCAGTGTCTTGCTCAAGGACACTTCAACATGCAGACTTCAGACGGAGTGGGAACCGAACCCATGACCCACTGATCAGAAGCCAGCTACAATACACCTGCACCATAACTAAAAGATTGAGAAGAGGAATCATTAGTTGCAGCTGTTGTCATCGCTTTTACTTCTTCTGCTTCTACTTTTTAATCTTTTATACAATTCAACTTGGAACTGCGCTCAGTGATAGTTTGAACTGAAAAGAGGACAAACATTAAATCAATCAGCATTAAGGAGATTACATTATGCGTCATCTCTTTGAGCAAAAAGATGCTGACTTTTGGGCAGCTTTGCACTAAGCTCATCCAATTCAGGTAGAGATGCATCATTATATGCATGTTATCAGAGCCATTTCACCTTCATAGCTCTATATGCTCACTTACACCACAGATGTCAGATACAATGGATGACTTGGATACTTCCAGTCATTAGGGATTGAAAAAGGGCCTCAACTGTTGGGTCTAACCTAGAAACTACTAACTCCAGACCTTTTGAGCCAGGGTCCCTAAGTGTTAAAATGGTTCTCCAACAGTGTGAGGTCAAATCCTGCAAAAACCTCTCAATGACTCAATAGTTTGGGTCAAGCATTTTAAAACAGGGGTGCATCTAAAACCTGCACGGCCCCAAAAGGTCCAGATTCCATGGTGTAACCTAACCCCAGACTTAGGACAAAACTATTTGTTGGGATACAAACATCACAGTTTTATTTTAATACACTCTTTCACAAACTTAACTATGTTATTCCTTTTCAACACACACACACACACACACACCTTCCCAACAAGTCAAGACGACATGAGAGAGTTAAAATATAGCAAGGGTTGAAACAGACCATCAGCAACCACATTAGCAAAATAAATCAAGACATATGACAATGAATAAATATGGTGGATTAAAGATTACACAGCTTTTGCCCGCACCTGTCTCTCTCTCTTCCACACACACATTCAGACAGACAAAAGGACAAGGACAGAGCAGTACAATAGGCTTGAAAGGGCAGAGGCTAACAAAAGCCATTTCATCATGGGTTAACCTCATTCACACATTAATCTGCCACAATAGCTTCCTAATCACATAATCCACAGAAATTATACAGACAACACCTTTAAAATTATGATTGCACATCTGGAGGGAGGGAGGATTAACATGCAGGAATATCAGGTGGCTGTCTGTGTGTCTCACTTTTGTCCTGATCAAACTGGTGTAGCACACATGCTACCACATACTGGTGTTAAGGTTTGTTTATTATTTGTCAAGTGAGAAAAACCCTCTACCTCTCAAAAAATCCCTCTGTGGGATGTATTGTTGGCTTTTGTGTGTGCGTCCCTGCGCATGTGTGTGTTTAAACATTACATGTTTGTGCCTATTTAGACATAGAAGCCATTCCTCCTACTTGACAACACAAAACTGCACTAATCATGGCGGTGTTAAAACACTCAACATAATGTATGATCTTGCATTTACACACCTACTCACTGACACAAATAGACAGATAGCGTGCGTCTGAACAAATATATGGCCAAGCTGGATGATGAACAACTCGAGTGTTTTTTATACCGAAAATGACTTCTCATTAAGGCAATGTTACAGAGGTTGACCTGTGAATGTATGTGAATAGCTGCATGTGTTTGTCTGCAAGTGTGCAAGTGGTAATGTGAGTGTATAAATAAGTAGGTGCTACCAAACAGTCGATGTTTGAGCTTGAGTATTGAGTAACAAAGTGCCACGGAGAGACACGGTTCCATTCCTATGCATTTCTAGCTGCATTCATCCAAATCGTGTAAAGCCTGTCTGCCGAAAACCGGGCTCTTCAGTTAAACGAGGTGGGATTAAGGAGAAGGGATAAACTTTCAGAGGGAGGGAGCAAGCCCATCTCGTATGCATTGAAAATTTCTTCTCCACTGCAATTATTCAAGAGCTGCTGTTTGCCAGAGAGAGATGAGCAACAGGAGGACAGGCAGTGAGAAAAGTCAGATGGTGGATTAACTTGAGGTCAAATGGTGTGGGTAGGTATAACAGTTTACCGGAGCAGTGAATTCAGAATCCATGGACAAGAGTATGTGTGAGCGAATGCTTGTGTAGGTGAATAATGCGAGCAAAAGATAAAGAAATATACAGGGACTTGGCTAAGACAGATAAATTATGTCAGCAGGTGACAAAACATTGTTGAACTGTAAAGGAGGGAGAGGAAGACAACAGGAAGGCAGAAATGAAAGGAGGTTGGAAGCAATGTAGTTTAACTTAAGTGGTAAAACTCAGGGTGGAAAAAATTAGACAAATAGCTGATAATATAGTTCACGCTGTAAATATTGTACCAAGACCGATTAAACTTCCTACTTAGTTGCTTTGGCATTATTCACACTGCAGCTTAATTCAGTTTTATTTGACTCTATGTGACTCACACTTATTGACAATTTCTTAAAGACAGTCAGAGCCCCATATGCACCACCATGCAGCCCCACCACAGATCCAGTTTTTAAAACAACATAGGGTGTGGTCAGATCTGTGTGCGAAAGATCTGAAAGGTACCTGATGTTATCTACATCTGACTTTGATGCCACAGAAGACAAATGTCACAATTCTGCGCCAGTAGAAGTGAAACTTGGTCATATAATCAAGTCGGATTACGTTCATACGTAAGGCAATGCAAAAAAACTGATTTGTACCATAACAAAACCGTGTTAGAGTGGAATGTAAAGCAAATGGCCAGTGAGGACAACATTTAGACTACCTGATGGATAACAAACTACAATACTGTTTTTCAGGTAAAATCACTTATTACATTTTACAAGTATAGGACATTTGTTGTGTGTGTGTGTGTGTGTTTCTTTGTTGGAAGGGTGGTGTCGTGTGAGAACGGATTCCTTTTCATTTATCGGTTCTTTTTAATTTTATGGACATGAGCAATTTAATTCAGCTTTATTTGTATTTCAAAACAATGTCATCTCAAGGTGCTCACAGAGATAAATTTGAGCCAATTCATAATCAATAGCCTATGTAAGGAAACCAAAAAGATTGCATCAAATCTTGACTTTGATCCAATCCCCCCATCCTGAACATGCATGACGCAACAGTTTTAACAGGTATGGAAAAACTCAGAAAGCGGCTCAGAAAGGGCAGTCAACTGCATCGACTGGCTGGGGGTGGAGAGGATAGGAAAGTCATATTAATATACACTGCAGCTTTATCCAGGAAGACCTGCAGAAAAGGAGATATAAGTTAATGATGGCAGTATCATCCTAAACATGGAAATTAAGCAACAGAGAAAGCAACAGGAAGTGCACAGTGCATCATGGGACTCCATGACTGTATAACTAATGGATAACTAGACTATCCCCAACTATAAGATTTGTTAAAAAGGAAGGTTTTAGGTTTGGTTTCAAAAGTAAAGAGGGTGTCTGCCTCCCGTACCCATACTGGGAGCTGGTTCTATAAGAGCACGGCTTGATAGTTGAAGTTTCTTCCTCCCATTGTTTTCTTATAGACTCTGGAAACCACAAGTAGACCTGCAGACGGAGACAGAAGTGCTCTGTTTGGAATATATGGAACTATGAGATCTCTAATATACAATGGTGCTTGGTCATGGAGAGCTTTATATGTAAGGAGAAGGATTTTAAACTCTATCCTAAATTTAACAGGGAGACAATGAAGAAATGCTAGAAGTGGAGAAATATGATCTCTTCTGCTAGTTCTCATCAGAAGCCTCACTGCAGCATTTTGGATCAACTGGAGACTTTTCAGGTAATATTTTGGACAGCCCATAAATAAGGATTTGCAGTAGTCCTGGCTAGAAGTAATAAAGACATGGACTATTTTTTCTGCAGCACTCTGAGACAGGATGTCCCTAATTTTTGCTATATTACATAGGTAGAAGAAAGCTGTTCTAGAAACTTGTTTCTAGAACAAGGTTCCTCACTGTAGTACTGGAAACCAAGTTAATGCCATCCAGATTCATAATAAAGTTAGACAATTTAGACAACGCTTCAGTTACCTTCCTCAGCTACCATGGTTGCCATGCCAATGAAGTTGGGGTTCTGTCGTTACTGGAAAGCTTGGTCTTCGCGACATGTATGTTTTCATGTTACCTGTTACAAGTAAACCTGAGCAGTAACACGGCAGCTGGTTGAGTTTATGAGATGGACGCTGATTTAAGAAAACGTTACTACAAACTCTCATGCTGTGAATGAAAACGCTGACATGTCAAACACTGCACAGCTGGACATCTTCATCATGGATGGGACGCCAGTTTGAACAGTAGAGGAAATACATTACATTGATGCACGCAACAATGACTGGAAATGACCGTTTTGAAAGCATATGTCAAAGTGTAACTGACATGAAACTGGACAACCTCACTGAACTTCCAGCTGATGGACCAGCGACTACGTACAGTGTAAAGTTGGACCAGTAGGAAGGATGGGAGCAAAGATTCAGGAAGATAACTACTAGTGAGTTCCCAGCAGATCACTGCATCATACACCAGTTCAGCACTAATTGGAAACATCCTGCAGATGGAGCATGTAATGAGATCTGTAACGCAAACCATAAACTTTACCCCAACTAGAAGTTTAAATCACAGCAGTTTCAGTCCTTTAATAGTTAATAATGTAACACATTCGTTTAGCGTGTCTTTACCTTGTTTTTAAGAGTTGTTATGATTCAAATATATTTGCTGTGCTTATTTCCCCATTTTTATGAAAAATGACAACTATTACAAAAAAAAAGCATCACATTAAATGTATGAACACAAAAAGTCTAGTGACGGGAGTTTCCAATGACACGTCTGTGACAGATGGGTTGAGCTGTGCTCCTCCTACATGTAAAGCCAGCCAAGCCCTACTCATTCTCGAATTCTTCCCATGTGGAACTACAGCAGAGCTCTCTCAGCATGGTCAGACTAACTTGGTTAGCTGTTTCACTGTTATTAGGTGTCTCACCAAAGAATGCATCACTAAACACAGTTCCTGGACTTAGCCTCAATTATGTTGAGTCCTTTGCAAGAAGCTAGTTACAAGGTTGTCGCAAACAGCAACAGCGTAGAGTGAGCTGTGCCCAACCGGCTTTAACCAGCGGTGTACAGACACCTGTGGGACTCGGGATAACTTTTGGTCTAGCATTAAGTTGCTAGCAAGATAGTCTGTATAAAGTCTGCTTCACGACGAGCTGACTTGGAAATTCAGTTACAAGCCCAGAATTAACTCCACGGCTAGTACCTACATACAGACTAACACATTTTAATGAGCATCTTTTCTGATTGGATTCCTGCTATGGCTACAACTGCCAGCCCTACCAAAGGGTCAGATCCGAAAGGTAAGGAGGGTGCATCCTTCCTACATCCTGCATCTTACTGGGCTTCCATCTCTGGTAGGGGCCCTCATCAGGTGTGCATAGCTTGAAAGAGATGAGCCATTACTGGCCCAGCCTGTATTCACCACTTTCTGAGCAAAACACTGGAGGGCTCCATGACACCTTTTCTCCCCGGAAGTCTGCATGGAAAACAGTGTTTTTTAGAAGGGCAATTTAATTTGATATATTCATGCAAATGTCTTCTGGGACTAGATGTGCTGTTGTTGGATACATACAGAACTTGACGAAAAGACAGGAAGATTTTAGGAATGGAGCACGTTACAACCATAAAGTCACCCACAAGATAATGCAGACAGATGAGGTGATTTCACAACAAAGGACAAACACCCACCACCCAAGAGGATCTTCTTCTGCTATTATTATTTCGTTGATCATAAACTGACAGTTACATCCAGATTGAGAAATATATCTGGGCTATTAACAATCAGCAGCAAATTAGAGGCAAAGGCTAACTAGATGGCATGAAACCTGCTTCGATCTGCAGCAGTGCAGCACGAAAAGCCTCTTAAGTACTCTGATTATTGGTGCAGGTTAGTTCATGATGCATCTTATTTCGTACCGTATTTTCATGACCATAGGGTGGACTTAAAAATATAATGTGTTGTTGTGTCGCTGAGAAAGCAGTTGTAGGACATGAGAAGCATGAGAACCGAGTAGAGAGAAGTATGACCGCAGTGAAAGAACAAGTGAAGTAAATTAACACGGACCAACAGCTTAATAAAAAGGAAGAAATTGACAATAAAACCATAAATACTCTGCAGCAGGCTCCATGTTTAAATTGGATCCCTGCCAGAAACACGGACTTCTTGGTAACTTGCCAAAGTAAATATCGAGCAGCTGCAGGCAGCAGCGATAGAGGCTAGAGCTAGCTGTCACATCGACCAACTAATCAACAAATTAAATGAAGTTTAAAAAAATTTCAGGGACCAGAAAAGAAAGCTAGGATACACAAGCAACGACTGACGCAAAAGAAACCTACATTTTTCACATCCTGAATTCTGATCGCAGTGAACGGAGCAAAACAATCGGAGCCATGAACTACCATCTACTCATTCTGTTACAGTAGATGGATGGGACACTAATCTCTCTGTTCTGTCAGCTTTTGATTTTAAAAACTGTACTAGTTAATCATTATTGCTATTGTAGCCGGAAGGGCAAAACTGACTAAAGCATAATTTTACGCAATGGATTATGGGAACGGGGGTCTGCCAAGAAAGTGGTGGACAAGAGCAAGCTTCCCTCTAAAGGTTGCTCTAAGCTGGAAGTGCAAAGTATGGGTGAGCTTGGGTTGGCCGGGCCCCCAGCGGTGAAGTCTTCAGTGCCTTGTCACCTTCATCCTAACCGCAAGTCACTCAGTACCCTCAAGTTTCTCTCTCCCCAGCAAGAGGGATCACCTCATAGCGTCCATTTATTAAAGGATCTACTAATATGAAGCCTAGTCAGTGTGCTCCCTTAATGTGGTAACACTGCTGTCGGCATACCAGGCTGAGATTCTTGAGATCGGCCGTCAGCTAGACTCTGGTCACGTAACCTGGTTCAATGGGATGAAATCTGTGTAGTAAATCATTTCATCCTCTTCTCTTCTAGGGGAGAGGACTAGTGTTCGGGTTGTGTCAGAAGAGTGGGCCCTGTGGCTAAACCGGTCAGGTTTTGGAACGGCGCTGAGTACACATCATGATGAAGATGGCTGTGTCACATCGGCCCCTTTCAAGGTCCGTGTCTCATGAGTGAATGCAAAGTAGAACAGTTATTCTATGGAAGCACAGTTATTAGAACTATACCGTTCGTGTATCTGTCAGAACGGGCCTTATTTGAGAAGTGGTGTGAGCATCGGCAATATGCCGATGGATTTGGTGACAAACCAGAGGATCAGCACCCTCTGGTGTGTCGATTCCAAACCTCTAATCCGTTTATGGGATTCTTCACTTGTTTTGGATGCCCTCTATCAGCATCACTTTGAACCAATTGAGAGAGTGGGGCTAAAGTTTACCTCATTTAAGACAGCACTGCTTTTGGCTTAGGCAAACGAGTCAGTGATCTGCATGCCTTTTTAATGCAGTGGTCTCCACAGGTAAGTAAGGTGTGTTTGCAGCTGTGTTCTGCTTTCATGCCCAAAGATATTAAACCATCATACAGATGCTCCACAGAGGAGCCGTGGGCATTCCACTCTTCAATATTCTCCTCAGTGGAGGACCACAAGCTGAACATATAATGCCCAGTGGGAGCACTAAGGGTTTTGTAAACAGAACAGCTTAGCCATCTCTGGCTCACGCAGTGTTGGAAGTGGGGAGTTAGTTTCGTTATAATGTCATTGCCTTGTCTCGTAGCTATTGCTCATGCTTCAGGGTTATTTATGGAATCTGGGAGTAGGCTATATCTCCTGAAGTGAAACTCAGAGTGAAGTTAAAAAAACAAAGTGATATCATCCAACTCTAATAACAGAATGAGGACGGTTCAACGTGTCTGTCACGAACAGACGTTGTGTCATCTGAGCTTCCGTAGTTGGTCACGCCTAGGAAATTCCCATAGTGAAACACCTCACTCGCTTTTCAAAGAACTAGGATTTAAATCAAGTAACTCAATGTTTTGCTTGTTCTGATGAACGACAGAAATTCCATGCGATCTTAAAACTTAGGCTTACTTATAATTATAATGAAATAAGAAAATGCTATAATAAATAACTTCACAGATTCAGCTTAAATTAATTTGTTCCTGACATCAGATCAGTTCCACAGACATAGATCCACTCAGGTAAGATTACCTGTAGTCGATACTTACTTAGACAAGGTTTCACTAAACTTATTAGTACTAGTAATAAAATAACCACTGTAAACTTCTAAAGAAAAAAAAACACTGAAAATATTGAATAGATCAGATGGAGGATAACTTCAATAAATCAATTTTACTTTGATTGACTGTTAACTGAATAATTGTAAATGTAGAGATAAGTTGATGTCAAGTTGTACGGGTCTGTGTTTTATAAGACAAACCTGGCTGGTCTCCTTTCATCAGTGTTGCTACTGAACACATAGAGATGTGTTTAAGTTTTTCCTGAAGATTCTTCAGGATCCATATAACATCAAATAATACAACAGAATAACAGTCTCCCTATAACAGATGTGTAGTACTGAATAAATCATATTTTCTTTATATTTCTGTGCTTGGTGAAAAACATCCCAGTATGTCCAATTGAAAAGATAACCAGACAAAGAAAAACAAATGTTTGGATAAATACAACAAAAATATTTTATGAGAACAGATGGAAGGAGACAACCAAAAGAAGAGGGCATGAGAGGGAGTGGTTTCTATTAAATATAAGTAGTTACATTTTAAAACACATTTTGGTCTCTTGTGATATCACTGTGTGTTTAGCTTTATGCACTTGCTGCAAGTCCTTTCATTAAAAAAAATGTATGAAACCATGGATACAACATTTATTCAATGTTTTATTCAATGTCCAATCTGATGCTTTAATACAGGAAATGAAGGCTTGTCATGTCTCTATTCATAATAAAAATGCAAGATTTTAAGTAGTGAGCAATGTGTTTCATTTATCCACTTTATTCCTAATGAAAAAGAGGTGGGTTGGTCTTCTGTATAAATGTTCAGGGATGAGAATTTGTTCCACTCCAGCCCTGATTCTAACTGAAGAGGGTTTCAACATTAAATAAAGAAAATGATGCTAAATGCAGTAAGATTGATAGTTTTTACATCTGGGTTGAACCAGAAATGAGCAAAGAGGACAAAAATACAAAAACAAAAGGACAACAGTGATGTACTGAATCATTTGCTGACAGTTTGATCTCTCGCTGTTCACTGTTAAATATGAAATCTTTGTTAGAATACCACACTGATGTCTGCTGTTTCACAGATGTTTTGACATATTAAAACATCTGAGAAGGACACTGTTTTCTTTTTTAAAGTCTCAGAGATCTATTTCTGAAAGAGAGATCACATACACCAGGGGTCCCAAAGTGCAAGTGCTCTTCTCCAAACCACCTGAATCAAATGAATGGCTTATTACCAGGCCTCTGCAGAGTTGAGCTGTCAATTCAGGTGAGATGGAAAAGGGGTGCATCTAAAAAGTTGCAGGATTGTAGATCTTGAGGCTCCGACTTGGACCCTGGCATACACTATCATAAAGTGAGAAGATTGTTTTATTGATGTGTTGTCAGAATTCCTGTGGAGGCTTTGGCAGCACGATGTTGGGAAAAACTGACATTGGGATTTTTCAAACCCTACAATGAAATATTTTCCTGTAATTTGAAAAGATAGCAACACATTATTTGAAAAGAACGTTATGCAGCACTCCTGCCATCATATTGAGAGTAAACCTGCACCAATCTGACTACTTTTTGTGAAACGTACAAGTATGGTTTTTGTCGGTATTTGAGAGGTATTCTTAGTGTTTGCTTGCAAATTATTGTGCTGGGATCTGAGTATATCTTTTATTCTATTATGTTTAGTTTATGGCTGCCTGCATTAAAGTAGCTGTAGATGAAAACAAAAGGGCTTGTCATGTATGTTTGTAGCTCGTAGATAGGCAAATTAACATGATAAGCTTATTTGCTTCTTACACTGCAGAACCTGCAATGTGACTGTTGCGATAACAATGCTCAACCAGTACAACAAGCTAAGGGTTTGTTTGAGGCTTTAAGAAACAGAATCTGAAAAAAATGTAGTACTTATTCTCAGGTATACTAGTGAACAACTTCTTTTTTCCACTTCTTTTTTCATTTGTACATTGATTCATTAGTAAGAGGTTGATAAAGACAAGAGAAATAAGAAAATAAGCATACAGTCTCCTTCTGGTGCGACCATTGTCAGATAAAATCTTTTATGTTGAAACACATTCTTTACACAATACACACATGAAATCAACATACGCAGCTGCACACAGACAGAACATCATCCTAAGCAGTGAAAGCACTCACTTGTTAGCTAATCAGATTGCTCTTGCTGCAGGCTTGCCTCTAAACATATAGAGGCTACACCGGGCTGATGCTAAAAGCCTGACTTATTCCTACTAAATATTGCATGGTGCTAAGGTTTCACAGCCTGGCACAGATTGGCAACCCTTAATCTCATGGGTGAGGTGGTCTAAGGACAGGAAACTTATGAAAAAAAAAATCACAGCAAAAAAAAGAGCAGTTGTTTTGATTAAAATGCTATCGTATTCTTGCAGTCTTACCACGGAGATAATTTCAGTTTCTCCATTGCTCTATATATGCTTGTGGTACACTGAACATATTGTCAACAGAGTTTTTTCACAAAGCTATAACATCTGCAAATAGTTGTTTGTGGTCGAAGAAGTATTAGGAAAATCAAACATTGTGCAATAATAGCAAAGTTTTCTGAAAAGCATGACAGACTTGTTTTATATAAAAGTGCATTATTAAACTATAACAAGGTTTTTTTACTTTAACTATAGTGATATTAATTTTTAATGGAGAAAAAGGGAAATTACTGTAGAACAGTCAGTAACTGATATTAGTTTTTAGTCTACAATTATAGTCAGATTATCAACTGTTAAATCCATACTGTTGTAAAACACTTCAAATTATAACATCAGTAATCGGACAGTCTGTCCTTTATCAATGATTGCGTTCATAACATTCATAGACAGAATTTGTAGGCACAGTTGAGGTGTTGTTTGTATCTGGTTTGGTGGTTTGGATACCTGCTCTTTGCAGATGATGTGGTTTTGTTGGTTTCATCTGGTTATGATCTCGAGCTCTCACTGGGGTGATTTGCAGCTAAATGTGAAGCAGCTTGAATGAGGATCGGCACCTCCAAATCAGAAACCACGGTCTTCGGTCATAAAAAAGTGGAGTATCATCTTCGGGTTGGGAATGACATGCTGCCCTAAGCGCAGGAGTTCAAGTATCTCGTATACAACTGAGTGCTGGATGAAACATGAGACTGACAAGCAGATCGGTGTGGCATCCACAGTGATGCAGATTCTGTGCTGATCTGCTGTGGTGAAGAAGGAGCTGAGCCAGAAGGTGAAGCTCTTAATTTACCGGTCAGTCTACGTTTCCACCTGAACTTATGGTAACGAGCTATTGGTAGTGACCGAAAGAGCAAGATCGCGAATACATGTGGTTGACCTCCATCCACTTAAATGTTATTTAATCTTGAAATTCCGTATAATTAGGGCTTTTTTGTCCTTTTGATTGACATGCATCTGAAATATCCGGCAAGAAGGCATAATTTAGCACAACTGTGTTCTTAACTTGGCTTGCAGTCTACTTAAGTTTTAGCCAGCCTATGTCCTTTAGCTCCGCCTTCACTTAGTTAGCTATTAGCTACAGGCAGCTCGGAGTTTGATAGACTTCAATCATCCAACCCAACACTCACAGCCCAATTTGAGCTTCGCATCTTTGCCCATGGTGAGGACATGCGTGCCAAGATGGCAACGATGGGAACCACCCATGGATTTAATTTTAGCTCTTCAGAAAGCTACACGTGACATCTCGGAGGCTCGAATCATCTTGTTATATACAGTCTCTGTTAGTAATATGATACCAGTAAAAAACTAATACTGTAACTCATTACTCTAAAATGGCAAGCTCCTACTTACAACATTCACTTACAGAAAGACAGTCATAATGTATGTAAATAATATATAAATAGAATGTAATAAAAAGTAGGAGAGAGAGGCTCATCCGTCTACCTAGCTTTTTTTTTTTTACCAGATGGAAATTACTCATCAAAAACAAGAAGGTTCTCGCACACTAAATGTTCTGCACTAAATTTGTTCCTAAGTCCTATGTACTAAGTTTTACAAAAACTGTTTAAAAAAATAAAAAAAAAAAACAACTAATTAAATAAAAACCTTTATATTGCTTTGGACACACAAGGTTATTCTTATGAACATCTTAAAAAGAAAGGCTTTGTGTTGTCTCATACTGTTCAGTTCATTTAAGTTGGAAAATAAAACTTCATAATTTCCTGTCATCTAAAATAAATTTTGATTTGAATTTAATTTGAATTTCCCTGAAAGGGGACAAATAAAGTATTTTTCCTTTCATTTTTCCCAATAAATAGCAAGATATTGTCAATCATCTCTGCACAATTTAATTTCATTCAGAGGGAAAATAAACTATTTTTCAGTCATTTAATTTCAGAAAAAGTTGTTGTCAAGATGGAATTTAATACTGTTGCTGGTCTTTGAAAAACCATTGGTGCCAGAACCTGCATTTGTTTGCAGTCTTTCCAAAAGATCCTTAACAGAATCTCACTCCATAAATGTCCAAGTAGTCTGTGACTTCCAGATCCACCTGCTGAATATGATATTTAATCGTTTTAACATTGACTAGAAAGCTAATGCCTGGTCACCTGGTTAATAAAACCACAGATCAATTTTCAGACTCAGCTGGAGGTTTAATTTCATAGAATGGACCAGTTGCTCCATCAGCGGACCACATCTTTAAAGGATGATATAGCAGGTTGTAATGTGCATTATAAACTATAGAAGGTTCAATAGGTTATGCAACGAAATGTATTATTTGTTGTACTTCTTATCCCTTTAGCCACAACACTGAGGTTGTGTTTTATAAAGCACATTGATGGCTCGCTGTTAAAGTTTGGGAGTAATTAAATATTTTATTCATGAAGCTGCTTTTATATTATTTGAAACAATGCAGCCCTTGGTTCAGGCTCTAGTCACTTCTTGTATTGACTACTGCAATTCCTTACTAGCAGCCTGCCGGCATGCTCTGTTAAACCTCTGCAGATGATCCAAAATGCAGCAGCACGTCTGGTTTTCAACCAACTAAAACGAGCTCATGTCACTCCGCTGCTAATCGCACTGCACTGGCTCCCAGTTGCTGCATGCATCAAATTAAAATTTTTGCTTTTGGCTTACAACACAGAAGCTGAAATGGTTCCCGTCTACTTTGACTCATTAATCCAGAGCTACACTCCCTTTCGACAGTTACGCTCAGCCAGTGAAAGACGCCTAAAACTACCATCACTACGTGGGGCTAAATCACAAGCGAGACTCTTCTTCTCTGTTGTTCCCTGATGGTGGAACGAACTGCCAAACTCTGTTCGCTCTGCAGTCTTTATCTACTTTCAAAAGCAGCTAAAGACGCAGCTCTTGAAGGAACATTTCTGCACGTATTTGTGATCAATAGAAATTATACTAACTTAGGAAATGTGTTCTAGCTCTTTGCAGAAACTCTGATCTAATGAACATAAGAAACACAAAAAAAAGAAATTAGTGCACCTAGCACTGCAGGCAACACCTGTGCCCAACTAGACTACAGCAGTTTGACTGCACTTATCTACGCTGTTTCTACTGTTTGATTAAGTGCTTGTGTTGCTCCTAGTCTCAGATGTAAGTCGCTTTGGAGAAAAGCATCTTCTAAATAACTAATGTAATGTAATGAATTTTACTGTCGGATTTGCATCAAGTTTCAGTGCAGGTCTTTGTTTTTCTTTTTATTATTATCATTTTGTTCATTCTGTTAGATATAGTTCATTATTTGTTGCAGCACTATCTGTGTCTGTTTGCACATGGTCTGTAAGTTTTCATTTTAAAAGGACATTTTTGGGGCATTTATCTGTGTGAACTAGAGCCAGCTAGACAGTCCTTTCAACTTACAAGATATTAGCGTTCATCAATCTAGGAGGGTAGATGAAGCGGTTTTTGTGGTCTATGAACATGTTCATTAAACTGATGTTTGCCATAATAAACATCTTCAATGCAATTTAGGAACAAATTTAGGTCGATTTGAAATAAGATATTTGTGAATGGGACTCAAAGATCTTTGAGGAAATGATGAAACGGGTTGGTTGGAAAGCTTATAGGATTGTTTCCATTGCGGGTTTGACCAGTAGACATCAGTAAATGCAACATGTTATTCAGAGCTGCATTTGATGGAGCTCTAAGTCTTGCTTTCCCTGCACCTTATCTTGCAGGGTAACAACTGTCACCACTCTCATCCTAACCTCTCAAACATATATTTTCCATGTGGTCTAAGCAGCTTTCTGTCGCCGCATAAATCCCTGCTATAAAACTCTATTCATCTTTCTTTCTTATTCGCTTTCCATGTATGACATGTCCTGTTAGCATTAGTGAGGCAGCTAACTGGAAAACCATCTGTTTCATGTACCTCTTTAGCCCATTACATGGTTGTCTGACTGAAGCACTCACAAGGTGTGTGTATGAGAGTAAAATGAATAAAATTAGTAGGCATAAAATAAGAAGGCATAAAAAAGGTGTCTTGATTGCTTCACAAGGCATCTGCACAGTGTTTTATGGGGATCCATCTGGCCGCAAAAGCACCCGCTTGTGTGTTTCAGTATCAGTGTTTGTGTATCAGACAAAAAGGTTTGTTTCTGTATAATGCGACAGCGGGATCTTAACAATGTTGATTTGGAAGCCCCATAGGGTGCCGGCATCGAACACCTACACTAACTCGCACACACAGACGCACATTCACACACTGAGGGGAGGCCCTCATCAGAGGAAGGTACCTTGTTTTACCAACACAAATCAAATCGAGTGATTAGACACAGAACCATCACCGTGCAGACAGTTGGGAATGATGAATGATGAAATGGGGCTGCCATTAAGAAATCCCCCAGCACACACACACACGGACCCCATATGCAAGAATTCAAGCACACAGGCTCTCAATCAAACACACAGCAAACACACAGCAAACACAGAGGGATACCATCAAGAAATCAGCAGCCAATCAGAATAATTTGGCTGGCTGGTCTGTCCAATCTGCAGCCAATGTCACAACAAGAGAGCATCGTTATCACCACTCACACACACTTATATACACACAAACTCCTGTCTAGCGTCTATTCAGAAGGCACTACCAGCATACAAGTGTTTAAACTCACTTTTATGTTCAGTAACAGAGCGTACATATAGATGACCATATGGCCTGTGTGCATGCATCTCTGCATGCGATCTGCGTTTGTGCTCTGCAGAGTTTCGTGCTGAATCTAAATCCAGTGGTACGTCAATCAAACGAACAGCGTTCATCTCCGTGGCAATTTCCATGAGATTCGATTTAGAGGGCTAATGTATAATAGGCCCTCGAAGGGAGGAGGGAGAGTATTAATTGAGATGGATTGAGCGTAAGAGAGTGAGATTGGGAAAGAGACAGATAGGGGTAAAAGTGACTGAGAGACAGAAAGTGATGGTACTCTAAGCCGAGAGTGGACTCTAGTGGATACTGTTACTGTCACTCACACATCTCATCAGGTTGTAATAAAAAGGGCAGAAAAGCATTTAAGAATAGTGCTTGTGAAGACACAGCTGCATGCTATTTTACTTTGTGTGTCTTGAGAAAAAACGGCCCAAGTTTGAGTATCAGCACAATTCATGACTAACGGACACAAAGTGATGTTTGCAGAAAGCCAGAGGGTTTATAGCAGTCTTTTCCATAACAGCTTGAACTGATGCTCTGATATAATCATCACAACCCTCTTTTTTAACTGTATGAAAACAACTTAAAACAAAAGCTATCATTTCAGAGATGTTTTCCACTCAATAGAGACAGTTAATGTTCTGTGAATGAGAATATAACAAGTCTGCTAAACATTCTTTAGACAAAATTAGTTACAATCACAAATTAAAAGATGTTCTCATGTCTGAACAAAATGTAGTTGTTGTGCAAACAAATGTTTCCCTTTGAGACAAATGTGCATCGTCATGTGTCCCGGTCAAATACATTTTATCATAAATCAGCTATTCCTATTTCATTTTTTTTTACTCCATTGAATATTTGATATTCTCACAGGAATCCCCCTTCATGGGTGACAGTGTGCGCTTGTCTGTATGTGCACTTTTGTCGGGTTGAGTCTCACCACGATCACTTTAATGCACTAAGATCTTGTCAACCAGGAACGTTATTGATGTTTCTACGGCAACACAGGGGCTTGAGCTGAGGATTATGTTGACAGAGAGGAACAAGAAGAGAATAAGACATGGACAGAAGGCTGGAAAAAAAACTATACACAATTGAAATACTAAACTGAGTTGAAAGTTTAAAAAAGAAAACATTCTCCTCTGTTTTTGATGAGAAGAGCAGTTCATATCAAAGCAGGTGACAAAGGGATGGAGGCTTAAAAGGATGTTGCTAAAAGATGAGGAATGTAGCGAAGTTTGCACACCAGAGACAATCTGAAGATAGTGTTGCAAAGGTTAGCGAGAAAATATGACCCCAAATATCATTTTATTCTTAATAAAGTTGATTGCTTTTGCCTTAATTAAGTCAAGAATATTAAGAACTGTGTTAGGTGGAGAGCCCGAGCTAACCTTGAGTCAAGCTGCATGTTTGACTGTTGAAAAGAATTTAAAAAAGGTACAGTGTGCCAATAGAGCAGCATTAAAAGAAAATGAGAACAACGCTTTTGAAATGATGCGAGTCAAAGATGAAAGTGTGCAAAGGCCCAAACCATCACAAACATTATGAAAGGTCTGACAAAAAATATGGGAAAGTGAAGCAAAAGTGATTGGTGAAAGGAACAATGACAAGGCGAAGAGATACAGAGACAGGGAGAGAGGGAGGGGGAGAGAAGTCCCAGTTTGAGCATGGCTTTGAGACCAGCTGGCACAAAATGATTCTACATGTCCTTTGAATTTGGCATCGCTCATTTTCTGTCACATTCTCACAAACACGGAGACTTAAAATGCACACATTCGCTGTCTCCTGTCTCTTGTTCTTCCTCTGCCTGTCCCACATCAATCAAATCTACTCCCAAAATGATCATCTGTTTAAGGCAGATTATCTTAGGGAAAGCCATCTATCGAATTACAATAGCACTACTTTATCCACCTAGCCAGACATCATCCCTAGAGTGTGTGTGCGCTTCCTGGTCTGTGTGTGTGCAGCCACACACACCAATAATGTCCAGTCCAGTTGTTTTCACATGCCAACATCCATGTGTCCACATACACTCCTCTCCCTCTCCTAAAGTGATCCTGCCAAATCCTTTGCGTGCAGTTTGCTTTTAAGAGTTTATTTGCATAATGGTCCCGTATCACTGGTCAGTGATTAACATCTGCAGTCTTTTCAAATCAACTAATCTGCCAAACATACCAGAACACCTTTAATATATAAGGAAATGGATTCTTATTGGAGAAGTCAGCTAAGGAGAGAATCGCTTTCATTTCTTTAATATTTAAAAAGATGCATGTCTGTTTTATCTCTTGTTTAATAAAAGCCTTTCATAGCAGAGCTACTACACTTACATTAGACAAATCTGTGCTTAAAGCTTCTTTTATGCATGTAAATACAAGATTTAGATGTGCAAAAGCATCTTTTTCTTGATATTTTTTCCTGGTTTCATCTCTATGTGTGGCAGTCTTGTGCATTTATAAAAACGCAGATATTTCTTATGCATGCATTGACGTTTTACTGAAGGTTGAATAGCGCTCGATGCATAACTCTTTTCTGCGGCTTCGGCCTTGAGAACATGATTAAAATGAAAAAATGAGCCTAAATAAATGTAAACATGAAATAACGGAGAAGATTATTAGAACAATGTCCCCAATGTCTTAGAAAAACAAAAATTCATTTCTATGTTCCAAGTCACCCTTTCACTAAACCTCAACGTAATGAAGCCTCAAGCTAAAACAAGACGTGCATGCCCCGATTAATGAGAGTGAAAGATTAAGATATGGAGTGTCAGAAATCGGTGTTAACAAATAGCCTACTTCCTTCCAGGGACAGAAAGTTATTCTGACTTGTAATTACAAAAATTTTCTCCGCCATTGCCAACACCACTTAATAAAAAAAGCAGCAGAGGACAAGTGTAGAGTGACTGGAGCAGGGTTCAACATGAGAGTGTGTGTTTGTGTGTGTGCTCCTCGGCCAAGGGGCTGTGTGCTGCAGGCACTCCTAGTGAACAATCAAAACACCTCAATTTAGGCTTTATCTGTAGCTCAAGCATGCACGTACTCAAACACACACACACAAAATCTACATATGGCTGAGACAAAGGACAGTGAAGTGAGAAAGAATGAAGAAAACAGCTGAGGAAAGAGACATCAGTGGTTGCTGTGGCTGTTGTGCCAGCAGTTTGGAAGGTCAGGTGAACTAGGAATTTGATGAATACTGCAAATGATCAATATTTTCCTTCTTTTTTGTTCTTTCCCTATACCCCTTCTTACCCAAGAATACTAAGTCCTTGCGGCATTGAATGATAACGACTACAAGGCGATCCACAACAGGTCAATCAATTAAAAGCACACATAGGAGGACACATCAAAGCAAGTCTGCACCGTGTCACAATGTGTAATCAGCTGTTTATGATAGTCTTTTATAAATGATTCACTCTTACAGCATTTAATCTATTATAGCAGAACATAATAAAACACACAACTTAAAGGACCTATGCTCCATATAACTTATTTAATTCAAAATCAGCTAAAAGGAGAAAAACAGTACAGTACAGCACTATTTAGTCAACAACCTCAGTGACATGCACTGATAATCCTCCCTATGGTATGATTTGTCTATATCCAAACAAGAAAAGTATTCTGGGGAGTTGCTCCATGTGTAGATCTTCCTCTGCTTCTCCAGAGCTACCAAACTGCAGCCACTGCTCCCACCTTCAGGCCGCAAGAGGTACTGCAGGTAAGTGAAGCCGCACTGTGAAAATTTGAGGATTGCATTTGTACTTTTATAATATATATTTAAATTATCTCCCAAGACAAATCTCTACATCCAAATCTGCAGAGGAGATCAAAATCCCACACCATTGCCATGGGTTACTGTTATTATTAATGACTTTGTGACATTTTCTGAAAAAAAGTTTGGAATTGTTGACATTGAAGTAAATTCCTTTGTGACCCTGGGCTGGTTTAATTGGTAAAGAAAATAAACAAATTAATTAAATTCCCCTATTGCCGTATATTGTTTTCTTCTGCAGGCATATCTGGATAAAAGGTGAAAGCCTTGTAAAGCAACATCTTATGCACAATAAAGACAGGACCAGCGATAAGGAAAGAGATGTGAAGAAGTTTTCTGACACAGCAGTTACATAGAAAATCTGCCAACATTCAATCAATGTCAGTTCATTCAAAATATCTTCATCTATGCTCCGCTCTGGTCTTAAGTCCTTGGGCTCCTCACTCTTCCCACTCACCAGCACACGCACACACACAATTAGGGACACGGGGGGCGGTTACGTTGCTAGGTGTGGTAGTGGGGACCATTGGGGGAGGGCTCATCGCTGCACTCGATATCTGATCACCTCTCAGTTTTAATCGCACTTATACAGAAACACAACTACTACAGATGGCAAACATACAGCTCTTGGGGGGGGGCGGGGCCATGGAATGTGTGGTGGGAGGGGATACTTGGGTATCCCTGCCCCCAGCAAGATGTGGTCCCTGCTCCTCAATCTTAACTACAGACAGCACACCTCACAATCATTAATGAGTGGGGGGAGTGGGGAGTGACGGGGTCATTTTACACCCCCATTGCTGTGTGTGTGTGTATGTGTGTGTGTGTGTGTGTGTGTGTGTGTGTGTGTGTGTGTGTGTGTGTGTGTATGTGTGTTTGGGGGGGGGGATCTTTTGGCACTGTTGTCCCATTGCCTGCCGAGGGATCCCCACGAGGGGAGGGTCAGGATGTATGGAGGGAGAGGAGGGATGTGTGGGTTAATGGAAGTGTGTGCCTTTGTGTTTATTTATTTATGTTTTTTAGGGGGGGGGGGGGAATGGTTAGTTGGGAGGGTGGAGAGATGCGCCAGGGGGGCGG
>JBAMHX010000018.1:20227744-20238389 GCA_037177515.1 Pseudomugil tenellus | reverse complement strand
CCCCCCCCCCCCACCCTCCTCCTCCCCCCCCCCCTTTCGACCCTCTTGTCCCATTGCCTGCCGAGGGGTCCCCTCGAGGGGAGGGTCAGGATGTATGGCGGGAGAGGGGGGATGTGTGGGTTAATGGGAGTGTGTGCCTTTGTGGTTGTTGTTGTTTACTTTTTTATTTTTTTTTTTTTGGGGGGGGGGGGTAGCTGGGAGGGTGGAGAGAATGAGGGGATAAGTGTATGGGGGTGTAGGGGACACAGGGTGGAGAGGGGAGGAGGTTTTGGTGTGGGTGGGTGTGACTGTATGTATGGGGGGGTGTTTGAAGCTATGGATGGGGGCACTGCACTACAGTGTGAAGAAATGTGTGTGTACCTGGGGATTGGGGTTCCGAGGGGTGGGGGTGGGCTATGGGTGGATGGGTCGATGTATATGTGCGTGGGGGGCTGGTTCCCGATGGGGCATCTGATGCGCCGGGGGGGGCGGGCTTGCTCCCATTGGGTGGTGGGGTCCTGGACGTTCGCTGGTGTTGGTGGGCTCCTATGACTGCGGGGGTGGGGTGGGTTGCCTCCAGGCTCTTGGGGCCCTGGGTCTGCGCTCTGCCCACCCGGGGCGCCCTGGGCATCCGGCTGGAACCGCGACTGCCAACCTGGGCCCACCCAGTTCCCCCGGGCTGCGGGGGGCTCTGCCCGGGACCTCCCTCTTCCGCCTCCTTGGTGGACGGTGGGCTGGTTCTGGGGTGGAGGGGTTGGGGTCTTTGTTTTGAACTGGTTGCCATGTGCCCGGGTCTCGGGATTCTCATGGCCGACCTCTGACCTTTTGAGTAGAGGGGGTTGCCTGAGCATGATCACTTTTCACCTCGTACGTTCTGCATGATGACACAGTCACATTTCTCCGCATTCATATTTGTTTACTCTGCGGGAGCTCATGAGATCCTTTTTTAAATTTCTGTACAGGTGTGACGAATGGCAAAGATCACAGTTTTTTTCTATCTCTTCTTTATGTTCTGTTTGTGTTCTCTTTCCTTTTCTCTTGTTTTCTATCCTTTTTTTCTGTCCCCTCCGGTCGTGTCCAGCAACACATGGAAACTCTGTCAAACTAAGATGTAAATACAATAAATAAAGAATACAGATTGTCAAGAGGAAATTACAAGTATATACATATAGTTCCTCTTGACAGAATAAATTTGCCCAGCATGATATAGCGGACAGATCCTCATTCTGCCTGCCTCTATGCTGGACAAGACAAGAAAAAAAAAATATCTTCATTGTTCCCAATGTCAAGCGTTTCCTATATCTGATTTAATTAACACCTTTGTTCTGTTGAAGTGTAACATTTTATTCGTGTAATTTGACATTTGTGTTAGCATGAAGCTAAAGAATTTCATTCTCTCTTTTTTTTAATTCAAGGGATTTCAAAACTAAAAGACACATTTTCAGCAGCACTAAATAAGAAGCAGACAGAAAAGGAAGTGAGACCAGGGCCGAGACAGCCAAGCAGACAGATACATACAATGCTTCACAATTATGTCAATAAACAGAGTTTATTCACAGTTTGGCGCTAACAATAGCGTCCGTTTATGTATCCTCGTGGTATTGTGAGCGCGTATGTGTGGTTGTGCTCCGGGTTGTTATGGCAAGAACAGCACTTCTTGAAGCTCTTGACCTGTTCCTGTATGATTGTCCTGAGCAGGAAGTGATGTCACAAGTTTGTCTCTATCCATTCTGGCACAGGAAATAGACCAGCGAGGGATGGTGGGGTGGCTGGCTCTCTGCCTGCTGTTTTTCTATGTCTATTGCAGCGGCTCGACAGTTTTTTTACAGAAAAATGGAAACATCCAAACATTCTATCCATATGATATGAGGAATGATGGATGAGGATCTATGTTCATAATTGAGCTGCTCCTTGCATGAAAGTATAGGTTTTACATCTACATAAAGATAAATACCCTTTCAAAAGTTAAAATGCAAAAGGTTTCCTTTTGAATTTAGACTTTTCTTGTGTACAGCACATTTTAATTTCATGTTTAAATCCTACCTCCCTTTATCTGTGTAACTGGCAAAGATAATCATAACTAATACTTCGCCTGCGTGGAGCGGTAACCTGCAGTAACCACTGACAACCAATGACAATAAAAATGTATTTGTGCAAAAAATCTTTTTCCAGCTAGGCATGAAGAAACTGAGGGAAAAATAACTGAACAAGAACACTTAACATTTAAGTGATTTTACTCTTGAGGTTTTAATAAAAAAAAAATGGGTGATTTAAACAGTATTCATTTTTCATCAAAACAAGGATTGGTTTATGCAATTCTATGCTCCGTGTAAGAACCTGTAAAAGCTGAAAATAAACCGATTTAAAACTTCATACGGTGATTCCTGAAGGCTGCAGATGAAGGCTTCACTGTGTGGATTCTCCTCAAGTTTTCACCTTTGTTTTCACCGATATTTGCAAAGATGGCTTGCTCTTTCAACACTGCACTTCTTTTAAATTCATCAGCACAGCTTGTGCCTGTTCAACAGCACTATATGAGAATGTTAATAATACATTGAGCACCATAGATAGTGAGCAAAAATTATTTTTCACATATGCAGTATCCACTCTGTGTTTCTGCCCTCTTGTATCCCTGCATGTTAGTGTCTATGTGTGTATATGCGAGCTCAGTTCACCTACTCCTCTTCACAAATGACAGCACGGTGGGTAACAAGCACTCCTGCACATTTTGACTGGCCAACAAGGACTTAATGAAAAGTCACATAACAATGGAGAGAAGAGGAGAGTACAGTAAAGCGCTGCAGACAAACTACCAGTTTGCTAAACAATAGCTTGTCAGCCTGGACTCCCCCCTCAATGTCTCATTGTGATGAAGATAAACAAATCCAACACTCACCTGTGCACATACTGTACTGTATGTTAATATTGACAGCAAATGGCCGTGTATGTGACAAAATTCTAAACTAAAAGGGAAACATTCTCAGATTAAGCCATATGAAGATAAGGAGACACAAAATAGCAAACTCTGTATGTCACACACTCTAATGCAAACACTGACACACACACACACACACACTCTGTATAACAGGCTGTATAAGCAGGGTTTAATGACAGCCCCCTAACAATAGGGAGCAGAGCAGCCCAGCTATCTGCCTGTCAAACAATGACGGGGGTACTGCTGAAGAGCTTGTCACCACCAATACATGTAAACACCCGCACAGACACACTGAAAAATCATCACAAAAATAAAACATGAGCTGTAGAGTGTGTGCACGTGTGCGTGCGAGCAGGCGCAGACACACACACACACACACGAGCGGGGTAATTCAGAGCGCTGCCATTTATGTGAAGAGCGCTCAGTTTTTCCGACTGTGAGTGGAAGTGAATTTGCTTTTTCTGTCGAGTGCAAGTCAGGTTGGATTAAACAACACTTGGCCAGTGCTGATGGGTTATCACTGTGCATCTGTGTGTACATTTGTGTGTTTGTGTATGCCTGCTCTGTGATGATGCCCATGGGGCCCCTGATTTGATGCAGGCATATCTACAGACAGTCCTCCTCTCCTGTCAGGACCCATCTCTTTCTTTGTTTTCTCTCAAGGTGTCCTTTCCCTGTTTTCTTGCTCATCATCTTTCACTTTGTTTACATCACTTATATGTTGCTCCCCCGTCCTCACCCTTATCTCTAATGTTTACACATTAACTTGCACAAAAAGATGACTTCATCAGGACGTAGCCTCAAATAGCACAAACACAGGTTTCTGAGAATGTGTCAAGTCTGTCCTTTCCCAAAGATTTCTATGAATTTGTCTTGTTTTGTTGTCACTAGAAAGAGTTCTGTCTAAACGCCATGAAGAGCCGGGCTTTTTTTTCCTCCTAGTGTTATTTACCAGCTGTGTTATTTGTAAGTTTAACTGAAATGCATATTTAATTATGCTGGTTTTAGGCAAGTGGTAATTAACTGGTATTAATTTGTACATGTCAGATGTCATCATAAGAGTGTTTTGAATTCATTTATGCTTCTCAGGTAGAAAAATTTGATATTACAAACTCTCGTCTTGGGATCATAACCGCATGCAGCCAGATGTGAAGAACAATGCCCTTTCCGATGCAAAGAGGTTCACATGAACTAAAGACACTTTATTTTGTGATATTTAATTGAATGGGTATTCTCTCTGTACACAAACACAGGTGGCATTCTGATCTGTGGATGACAGCTCCATCAGCAAATCTACAGCAGATGGTCTTTCTTCTCTGATCCATAATAAATCAGAATGAAATATAATGTGGCAAATTGTATCAGCATTGCCTAAGCGAGTCTTGTTAACTGCTTTGTACATTTTTGTTTACCCATTAAGATGCTGCTCAACAGGTTGTTGATTTAGACAAAGTTCAGCTTTGGTACCTTTCTACTCAGGCTCTTATCATGTACAGACTTCAGATCATGTGTTACAACAAAGCTATATTTCATCTAAAAAGGTGATGATCAAATCTGAAAATAAGAAAATGAAGAAAAAGTCAGAGTAGAGAAAAGTAACATTAACAATATCTGGATTGCAGTTTGATATTTTTGTCGTCTGCTTATTTTTAGGATTTTTCATGACCTAATGACCCAACTGCATGAGTCAGGACAGGAAAGCGGATCCTGTTATGCACTTCTGTAGTCCAGACAAATGGCCTGCAGTGTTTTAGGTGAGGACAGGACATGTGCTTAAACCAATCAGATCCTTTTTGGAGAATTTTATGAGTGGGGACAGCTATTAGTGTAAAATACTGAAGCAACTGTATTGAGTAAAAGCAAGGAAACGCTTGCAATTTGATTTAATCTGACAAATAAGAAATGAAAAGGTATAAAAACAAATCCTATCCCAAGTGGTTAATCCTTGGGATAAATTTTAGTTCCAGAGAGAAAATGTAAAGCTGATGTTAAGCCTCTTTAGATTTTGTGCAATTTGGAGCAGCTGCTTGGACACCATGTTGGAAGAACCAGTCCCATTAATTTAACCAGGACCAAATGTAAAACACAACTGCTGAGAAAAAGTCGCCAAGTCCAAGATTATAGTAAAGCTTTATAATTAATGAAACCGACAATAAAGACCACTGCTTATTTCTCAATACAGCAGATACCGAGCTCAGTGTTTCTGTGAGTTTTTCTTTAATAAGTGGACCATAATTGGGTGGGTGAATTCTGAAAAGACTGAAAAATAACATTGACTTGTGAATTAGCCGATCGGTGCACTCAGGCACTTAAAACCTCTACTTCTTGGATTTTTTACTTTTAGAGTACATCCGCTCAGTCCTAAATTATTGGTTTTGTTGTGTAAGAACATGAGCAAAGAGCAAATTCAGTTCAGAGTATGGATCTCAGTACGTAGTTTCACTAAACAACTGGTATTTTGATTCGGTTTCTTCATGAATGGTCTTCTCTTTTCCTGCCACTCCCTTTTTCCACCACTTCTTTTCCATTTCTCTTTTACTAACTTATTATGCCGTTTTCATGCCTGGCGCGCACAGATGTGCCAGAGAAGATGGGGGCTTTCATCCTTATATGCAACACAGTGTGGGACACCATAACATTCTCTACAGGATTAAGTGAGAGAAAGAGAGAGGCCAGATCGTATATGCAGCCATTTTGGCAAGTAATGGAAAAACTACACATTGAGCATTGCTCTGCATGCATAAAGGCTTATCAAAGTCTGTCTCACAGGTGGGTTGTCAGTCTGTTGTCAATCTAAAAGGATCAACTGACTCATCTTTAATTATAGACCCTTACCGGTCCTTCTCCTGTACTCTGCTGGGGTCTAATCCACAGCAGTGCCATGTTTCCATTAGTGATATACCACAGTTTTATCCTTCTGCTTCTTATAGAGTCCCTCTTGTTCCATCTGTTCATAAAACAAAAGCCCGTCTCCAGCTAAATACTTTAGAGTCTGGATGCATTTCTACCTTCCTTACCTTTGTCATGTCATGAGTTGGAATAATGGGTTTCTTACAATGACTATATATGACTTTCTGAGAGCACATTCATGTTGTTGCTGTGTGGTTCACTTTAAATGGACCATGGTCTGCTTCTAGGAATGGTACGGTTGCCGTAGTATAAACACCAACTACACTCTGTCGCAGACCAAAGCAAACTGGTCCGCTAGCAAGTTGGTGGTTTCTGCTTCCTTATAACTGGATAATTCAGCAACCAAACAAGAAGGGACTACGACCAAACCTGACCCGTTACTATGTCCTATTTAAATCTGGACAAGACCTCTCTATGCATAACCTGCGACCCAATTTGCACGTTGAAACATTCAGTAAATATAAATACACACCAAAACAGAGAAATATGAATGGGCTAATTTTAGAAACATAAAAATTCTGCGACCTGCCTGCACTAAATAAATATCATGCACTAGGATAAGGTTGGAATAAACACACACAAAGCAGTGCAAATATGATTTTAAATAGAATACATGTTCAGTCTGACTGCCTAAAATATTCAAGAAAAGTTGCCGAGGTAACTTAGAGACATGAACTTACACACTTTTGTGTTTCTTTCACTTTCCTTCAATAACATACTAGATTTTTATATTCATAAAGAGTAAGTACCAAAGACCTCTGTTGCAAGACTAGGTCGTAACATTTTTTTTAGCATACTTTTATTTCCAATACCAAAACGCAATACAGCACAATCCTGCAGTACCCACTTAAGGGATGCAAACAGTTGTGAATGATCCATCATGCCATCTAGTTTCTCTACTTTATAATGTCTCATCAAAAAGCCGCAGTATGAATGCCATTTCTGTGTATTTATGTAGAGGACGCATGTATTTATGGTGTATTATGATTTCTGGATGCCTGTTTGTTTATGCTTCTCATGGTGGTTTCATGCGTGTTGGTGTGTGTGTGTGCTTGTCTGTGTCCCATTGAGTTTAATGGTCCCTGGAGGCAGGCCAGCGTCCATCAGCAGACAGCAGGCATTAGTGCTCTGCCCAAGTATCGATGGACCACCGGTGCTTGACAGCAGGCCCCTCCCTATGGTCGCAGGACAAGATGGGTATATGTATGGCTCCGTGTGTATGTGTAATAGACACAAAGCGTTTTAGGATACAGACATATATACACACAGAAATAGAGATGTCTGTGTGAATTTGAGAGATTGATATGTTTGTGTATGACCCCTGACCTCAGGCTATGTGTTACAACTGTGTGTGTCTATGTGTGTCTGGATGTGTGTCAGAATGAGGGGTCGCCCGGCTGTCATCGATCCTACACACACCAGGCCAGCACTTAACACTTGGACTGTGGCGACTAATATACTCACACCATCTATTACAGCCCCACTGGAGGCACAGCATGTGTGTGTGTGTGTGCATGTGTGTGTGCATGGCCTACTGCCAAACTCATGCTGTCGCTGTTCAATGGCAGCACAATAGATTACACATATAACAGTGTAATGATACATCTCTATTAGACACTCTCTTCTGTCTTCATTTCCCTCCTCGCTTCCTCTTTTCTGTGTGTCTGTTCATGTTTCTACTTTTTGAAATAAAGAAAAATCTGCTCAAATAATTTAGAATACAGCACCATCAAGTTACTGAATTCCTTTGTAACCTTCTTCATTTTAATGATATTTAAACATTTCTCACACCCAAAGGTTAATACAACACTGTTCAAGAGGCTGATAGACATGTTTGGGTGTGAGGTGGGCTACCTATAGTCCACTTACAGCAAATGTTGTGTGCATCAGACGTGGGCCAGGCATCAGTTCTTGGCTTTAATGTGAATTATGGGAAGTGTAGTGTTTGCTGAAAATGCTCCAAATATCACGAGCCTGCTTTCATTTAGCTTAGAGTAAGCTCCATCTGGACAGTACGTGGTTGTGATGTGACTGACACATGGCAGAACACTGCCACAGAGCCAATGCTGCAAGTCAAGAGTAAATGTAAACAAAGGTACAGATGTGCGCTACGTTTAGCCCAGACATGTTTTGCCATCTTAACTAGCAGCTGTCCTTAATGAAGCTGTTTATTTAACGGCCAGACCTAAAGCTTTCACAGATTGCTTGATTTTCAGGGGTTCTTTATATTTTTTTGTTCCAAAACCTAATGTCTAGCTCTTAAATGAATGTAGGGATCATAAATATATGGCTTGATGCTGTAAGGTAATAATATCATGAGAATCCGTCCACACTAAGAGCTTGCCCATCTATGGCGAGAGAGAGTGCCACTATGCAGCCATCCAGATCAGGGCAGTCTGGAGTCCATGTCCCAGTCAGACAGCCACGGCAGGACCCCCAGCCAACCAGACGAGGAGGATCTCTGCTGCAACAGCCGAGCAGGCAGAGCACCCAATGTGGAAAGAAAAATTGAACTAATCTAAAAACAATAAAAGATGAACAAAAAAAAAGTATAAAATACTACAGCAAAGATAAATAAGTAGCATTTTTAGTTAAAGCTAAACTAAAAACATCTGTCTTGAATCTCTTTTTAAAAACATGGACAGTCTCTGCAACCCTGCAGTTCTAAAGCAAGCTGTTCCACTACTGTGTATTGGAACAACGGTTTACCATACACATAGATTTTAGTTCTGACATTAGAAACAGTTAGGCTGGTACCAGAGGGCCTCGGGGTCTGCAAAGGCACATCATTTAAAAGCAGGTCAGATAAAAAAAAAGGGTCTGACACCATTTAGACGTGTATACACAACAGAATGAAACTTAAATTCAATTCAGAGGGAGCATGAGACAACTTTTCCGTCTATCTTGATGGAAAGTGAGCTAGCCACTATCTAGCTTGACAAGTTTGGTTTAAAGGGGCTATATTATACAAAATGGACTTTGAGCTTTTACCCTTCTATAAGTGTTAATTGTATCTTAAAACGATCCCGCCAGTAGTTTTATTTTTCATCAATGTGTTTTTGTATTTTTATCACTTTAAAAAAAGAAAGAAGCAGCTTAAGCAGAGCAAACAGCAGACTCCATCGCACTGACGCGGCACGGTGGACACTCACTTGCCCCAACCTGAAAAGTTTAGCACCTCATCTCCCCCAGGAAGTGTGCATGTGGGCGCTGCTGTGCTCTTTTCAACAGACACGCCGCCTGCACACTGACTACAAACGGCGCCTCTATGGCTGCTCAGTGCAAGCAGGACAGGAGAGCAGGAGAGGCAGAGAGCAGGTAGGAGAGATGCAGACCAAGGCTTTTACAGTTCCAGGTAGAAACCTTCGCAGCAACAAATCAATGGTATGACTACAGTTTGGTGCATTTTGCAAAATTCCTAATATTACCATAGATGTGCAAAGAACAAACTGTGTAATGGCAAATATAGCAAAAAGGGAAACCTTTAAAGTCTTCCAACTATTCCAAAAAGTTCTTGCAGCATGGTCCGCGGACACTGTGCCATTATAAAGAAAGTGTCATTGGTCTACAGTGATATTCAATAAGTGGTATGCATCATAGAATATGCCATGAACATTAAAGAAATGCCAAAATCCAGTATTTCTCAGCAGATAATTGCACTGATGGTACTGCTGATTGCTGCTATACTTACATTTTGTTAACTTATTCTTTGCAATTTAGCTTCTCTAGAAACCATCTCCATGAAATTTCTACCAAAAAGTTTTTATAAAATAAAACAAGGTTAACACTAAAACGATTGCAATGCATCATTGGTGTTTAATATTGTGAAACTGCTTTGCAAGGATTGCTTATTGCTGGTTGTGGAACACAGTTACTCTGCTTGCAATGCACCTGATTCAGAGGTTTCCTTATCAACCTCCACAGAGTCACTTGGGGTTAAAAGGGCCTTTCACTATGCATCCCACTCAAATGAACAAGCTTCATATGCAGAACAAAGAGCTGACTCTCTGTAGTAATATTGTCCATCACTCTGCACGCATGGATGGAAGTAGTGCAGTAAGCAAGCTGTCAAGACACACAAATAAAGCTGCATCTGTGTGTTACACACTACTTAGTGCACCAGTGAGGTGTAACTAAAACAATGTCTATGTCACTGAATCTGTAGGTCAGTTACCCACCTGTCTTAAACACACACACTCAGACACAAGCCTGCTTACACAGATGGTCACCCAACCAAGGCACCTTGCATTATCCAGCTCTTCATCCTTTCCAGCAATGGGTTGTCAAAGCAGCCGGCTAACTGAAGCTAAATATTGCCTTATACACAATTGGGCATTATCCGCTAGGCTAGCTAGCCTCTCCCTACAGTTGCCCAGAGGCTAATGTCCAAATGAGATGGTTCATTTCAGCTCTCTGTCTCTCTGTCTCTCTCATCCACTTTCACTTTTCTATGTTTATCTTCATGACCTTGTCCTTTTTCCCCCATGGAGGTAAAGGACAGGGGTGGTAGAGAGAAGAGAGAAGATAAGGGGTGATGGCCATGGCTGCTGGGGTTTTTGTGTGTGCTGGAGAGGGGCATTAAAGAATGGAAAGAAAGGGAGAAAGAGACATACAAGTAGAGACAGAAAGCTTTAGGCAGTAGACCAAGTAGCCTCTTAAGTGATCTGATTGCCTTCCTTGTGAACTGTAGTAGCCAAACTCAGAATGGTTACTAATAATACATCCATTTAGACTGACCCTGCAAACACATACACACGCACACACACACAAATTGTATGGGCTAGGAATCAAAATAAAAAAAGAAACTAATTTAAACACCGT
>JBAMHX010000018.1:20204243-20224466 GCA_037177515.1 Pseudomugil tenellus | reverse complement strand
AGAGAAGAGAGAAGAGAGATGCACAGATGTTGGAACGGATATATATATATATATATATATATATATATATATATATTGTATGTGTGTGTGTGTGTGTATTTGTGTCTGTCAGAAAAATGAGAATGAGCTTGAACGGCAATCATTGATTAGTCCTATGGCCCACTTAGAGCACGCCATGTGTTTTTTCTCACATAGAGACACAGATATACTCTGTTATCATCAGCGGAAGCTTAACTGAGCCTTCGGAGACCTGGACAAACCAAAAGTTAGATGGACTAACTAAAATCAGTGCACAATGACAAAGGAGCAGGGAACAGATTAAAATGATTAACATGTGACAAGCCATAGCTTACATCCAGTTTTTCAAATACTTCCATATTTGCAACATTATATAGGTTACATTTATTTTTATTTTAATTTCTGCAACTGCATTTATATTGTGTAATCACTCAACATCCTGTTTCGGCAGTTTATTTGCCAAGTGTTGTGTGTCTGTGCAAAATTAATAGCTAAAAGAAAACCTTTTAAACAGGTTTACTATGAGCTATCTCTAATCATGAGATTGTGTTACTTGAACGAGTCATAGTATAGCACAAAATTACAGAAGTTGACACTATGACCATGCATGTGTAGTTACTTGCGTATTGAAGGTTTCACATTGAATTGTCCATGTTTATTTGTCCAATTTACTACACCTAGCAAATGCAATATCTCTGGTTTGATAACACACATCTTAAGCAGCCCTGCAGTTCCCATTTACAAATGACTAGGGATTTCTATGCTATGAACACACATGAAAGAACCCCAGAGTCATACAAAGACTTACAGCACCCCCAGCTGGGGGACATTCCTGACAAAAACAGATGAAGAGAAAGTGTACAGAAACACAAGCACAAACAAAAGTCATGCTGCACACATCCAGGAGTTTGTACTTATTACAAAGTGTACTATTTATGTATTCTGTCTTTTTCTCGATTTGTTTCACTCCCGGTCTGTACTTAGGTACTTCACACCCCTTGTTCATGTTAGCTTACAATGTTTGTGTAGTGTAACCGTAGCTGAGCAAATGTTTTCCCACACACAGTCCAAACAAAGGCCAGGTGACATACACACATCTGAACAAGCGAGACACACACCATGAAAGAGGTGCAATTAGAGCATCCTCCATCAATTAACCAGCTCTCTAAACAAATCCACATCATGCCTCCATTGTGGCTGGGCTCGAAAACAGCCACTTGGGAAAACAGCATAAAAGCTGTGACTGTATTCCTCCTCCAGGATTCGTGTGTCTGTGTATGTGCTGGTGTGTGTAGAAACTGGCTTTGATCACATACTGGCAGAGAACCTGGGCTGTTCTGATGGTGGTGGTGATGGGAAGAGGATGCACAATCACTGGTGGGTGGAGAAAGGAAAGCAGAGAGGGAGAAAGAAGAAGCACAACTCAGAGTCTAGAGAGCGAAAAAAGAAGAAGATCTTACCAGCTTTCAGTAGGAGGACATTACAACCCGTAGCATCGATACGGGAAGTAACACCCAGCGATGTAGGATTTAAACAGCTTTTTAACAATCAGCATTACTTTTATTCTCCGTTTTCTTTGTCGATTACTTTTTTACCTTTTATTCAATAAAAACATCAATATTAAATATTAAAACTTAACTAAAACTCAAAACTGAGAAGAAAACATGGAAGCTTTTTCAATTTAAATCATGAATTAAGAAACCATGCATGATGAAAAATCCCTTATTTAACTGCACCTGCAAAATTATTTACAGTCATAAATAAAAGCACAAAGCCGTAGATGAATTAGGTTAGTATCTGCTTAGTTGCTATGACTTAACCGTTTCAGCACAAATGAAACATCAAGTATATTTTTCTGTTTTTAAAAAGGTCGTAGTTCACATGATCTGTGGTTGACTGGTGAAAAATACAAGGTATGACTGTACTATCACTATCATTATTCTTATCCATATTTCCTCAGATTTGCTGATGCATTTTGACAAAACCTCCCATACTGTATCATATAGTAAATGGAGTCATTTGATGTACCGGTGAGCTGCAGTCAGTATTTAAATGCTTCACTGAAACCCCAGTGATGGAATGATGACTATAGAAGAAGGAAACTTTCTCTATGAGTAAATAAACAGTTCCCGTTGCCCAAAAGCACACCTGATCACATGTGACCTCGGTCCCTATGCCCACAGTGAACATAAAAAAGACGACATGGCCCACCTGAAGTAGCAAGAAACTAAAAAGCTTTTCCATCATCTTTTAAAAATATGTAAAGAACAAACCTGAAGACTATTGTCATGTGTAGAAAACTGCTAGAACAGGCAGATGATCTTCATTAATCCCTAACAAACATGAGTTTGAAAAGTGCACATTGATTTTAGAAACCAAATGAGCGCCATCCCCAGCAGTCAGTCAGTACATTCATCTGATGTTTGCCTTTCTCCTCCGTATATTCACCGCATATGTGAGCAACAGAGAAAACGTCAAAGAGATTATATTTCAGCCTCAGTGGGCAGACACAAAAGTGTGTGGCGCCATGGCCTGCTGTGGACAGATAGAGACAGAGCAGGAAAAAAGTGTGTGTGTTTGTGTGATTACATGAGCGATATAATAAAATGGAATATTAGTTTTTTATAAGGTTGAAAAAAGAAAAATATTTAAAAAATCATGTCACAAATGATCAATATGTTGCCATAAATTTGCACTGCTCACTGTAAACAATGATAAATATAATAAACTCACATAATGTTTTAGTTTAAGACAACTTTTTTTCTGATAATGCTCTAAAAGCAAAGTGTAAAGCTATTGCATAACATGAAAATTAGCCACAGCACTGGGAGAACTGCAGCAGTTAGCGGTTAGGGCAGCTTCTCATGGGACACTTGTAAAATCTGTTAGCTTTCCCCTCAGAGGCAGACACTTGCTAACATTAGCATGTAGTACATCAATTACTGTCTACTTTAGCATTAGCACAGCCAACTGACAGCTAAGGGCCCCTATGGGGCTTTTTATAGTCTCCAGATAGGGAGAGACTGACAGAGTGAAGAAGTGACTTTAGCAGTTTGTGCATTAAAGCTGCATAGTGAGTCACAAAGCAAGTTAATGGCTCTTTAGCTAAATATCAAACACATTAGCCATTTTAGCAAAGACATGTTGACAGGCTGAAGGCTGACAAGCAGCTGCTCCACCTCTCTGGAGGGCTTTTTGAAAAAATAGGCTCAAGTACTAATGATTCCCATATGCTGTGTTGGTTTATTGTTAATTATCAGTAAGTGTGCATAATGTAGAAAATAAATTTTCCCTCGTCCATCCGACACTGAACAAAAAATAGAGTGAACGCCACATCTGACACTTGTTGGCTCAAAAGCACCAACCAAAGAAACAAAAACATAATTAAATAAAAAGTACATTTATCATTCTTGAAATTATTTATTTTTCCACAAAAGCTTTACTTCTACTTTTTAAGCCATTAGAGAAAACATTCAATAGAAACAATAAGCTATCTGTGGGGAAAACCATTTAACAGAATGGCTCCTTCTGAAACAGGTTCTGCTTCTGTGTCACAAATAATAATAAGAAAAAAAATCATCTTAAATTACAAATCTGTTTTCCTTTTTAGTGTTACCTCAGATAAATCAATACAAAGCCTCAAAGCACTTGAACACCCACTGCAATACAAAAACACGAATGTTTGGAGAGAAGCCAAAGCCTTTTCCCATATGACCATGTAGCCATTTGCTATAGCTGCTGCACTTCTAACCAATACACTAATCACATAAATCATCTATTTGTTTAAAAACATCATTAGGGATTTGCACATACATATTTGCACATGCATAAACAAATGCACTCATGCACTTGTGCCTTTGGAAGCACACAGTGGTGCACTTGATGGGCACAAGTGGGAAGAGAGCCAAATTAACTACTACGCACTAATTGCTCTTTAATGGAAGCACACTCAGCACATTCATCTTTATGCATACATTTACAAAACACACAACAGACTAAACTAAATATCCTTGAGCTGTTATTATACTATTTAAAAATGCTCATTTTTAGAAATGGAGATTTCCATCCCTGCTCTGAGTGCAGGAATACATCTAATTTATGAAGCGGCGTTTTGATATGCAATTTTGAAATAAATATGCCCCTTCTCTTGTACTATTGTGTAGTTATGCCCACATTGCCTTTCATCATTACTACTGCTGGTGCTCCGGTACCTGACGTAAAATAATCTAAACTAGATTGTGGTCTGGAAGTCTGCAATCATGGCTAAATACTATAACTAGCAGTAATAACAGGAGCTAAAGATATTTTTGTAAGTTTTATAGCTTTGAATTGGTCATAATGCTTGAGTTGTGACTTAAATGTATAGTGAAATGTTAAATTCTTAAAAAGTTCAAAAGAAAAAAGATTGCTTGTAATGATTACCACAAAAGTTGGCATAATCATATAAAATTATAATTTTATGATGCAAATATTTTATTCAATTATAAGTTTACTATGTTCTTTTCCTGTCATGATGACACACTTGGGCAATTACAATGTATGCATGTTTAGCAATACAATAATTGTATTTATTTTTGAGTGAGTGGAAATTTAATGTCATCTGAAGTGGTTCATTTACAAATAAACTGTCTTCATTCATGAATATGCAAAAAAAAAAAAAAAAGCTTGTAAATAGGTGTCACCTGTAGTAGACAATGCATGAAAGGGTTAAAATACAGAAATTAACAGCACAACCAGTCCCTCATCTTCATCACAGCTTTTTAGGATAAATGTGTGCACTATAACTTCATTCATGAAACTAGTTGATAGGGTCTTGATTTTACTTCAACTGTTCATCACACTGTTCTTTGTGTTTGTGTTACATGAAGTATCTGTTGTATGCTGTGCTTGGATGCCATAGGGAACATTGCTAGCAGGGGTATATAGGGGCTGAGTAACTAACATGGAGAAAATCCAATAATTGTATCCGTCCAGAGGCAGCTTTTAGAGAAGGGAGGGTGACCTGATATTACTCTCTTTTTTTCTCTCCTTCAATAAACCCCCAAATTCTAGGGTGAAGGGGTAACCCTAGAAAAAAGTGGAAAGGAGAGGGTTAAAGCTAAAGTATGTCCTTGTAATTAGCTGAGTATTAGCAGTGGTGACAATGCAAGACCACTGGGCAGGGAAGCACCCTTTAACATTCTACTCATTTCCTGAACTTAATCCTCCCTGCTTACTGGTAATAGTGCACATGCATCTGGACACACACAAACGCACATTCTCAGTCAAGCTCACATTCACATAATCAACCGCCTGCTATAATGGGAAAGGCCTCCCTGAGCAAAGCTACACCCAGCAGCTCACCTTCAATCCCTATTGTGCTCCGAGTCATAATGATGGTTAACAACAAGGAATGTCGACATGCACGCGCGCGTACATACGCAAACACATCTGCATCGAGTTGTGCCTGGATATTAGGTTGCGACTGTTTACTTCTTGAGTGTCAAGAAGCTTCAAACACCCAACGGTACTGCAGGCAAATCCTTGTTTCGTGTTCGCTCCAGTGAAAAGATGCAGCAGATGAGGCCACAGGAGCTAAAATCAATTACTTCCAATTAAGTCAACCAGCGATTCTTTCAATGTGCCCTCAAGCCACTCAAGTCTTGCTTGCAGTATCTCCCACCCCCACTCCTACACCACAAAGTGACACTCATAATACTTGCACATGTGCATATACACATAAAAAAGCCACATCCACTTACTGTGCGACTGTCTTTTTGTGTTTAGTGGTTAAATTATAGACCTAGAAACAATTACTGTGGCAATGGCTAAAAATGCTTGTGAACAGCAGTTTTCAGTCTGTCATTTCTATCCAACTGTACAGAACACACAATGGAAAACATCATACAAAATGGCATTTAATTGTACTTTGTATAATACCCTTGATTTAATTGAGACATGTTAACCAAACAATTTCTTGTTGTCCTTTTGTTAAGAAAGAAAATGTTTCCTACATAAAAATTAACCACACTGCTTAAATGTCAGCAGGGAACTTCAACTCTGAAAGGAGGTGTGGTTCCTGCATTTACAGATCCCTTCTTATCACTTATCACAAACCGTTTATGTCGTTTGTCATAAGCTTGCTCGCTGTCACACTGTAACAAGCTCAGCAGCAGAAGCAACTGAGCTTGTTTGGTTTTGTCATTTAACAAAAGATCCAATGTGTTCTTACTTATAATAGCATGTCTCCCATAATACGTTTGTGGTTTAAATCCAAGTTAAAGAATAAACATTTAAGAATAAAAAAAGATGCCATACTCTCTGGCAATCCTAGATAAATCCATATTTCACAACTGATGAAACTGATCTGCTTTTCCATCAGAGCTCTGGGCTTGGACTTACTTCTGACAGTGAACTGAGGCGCATATCATGCAGTAAAACAATAAGAACAAGAGTATGAACCATCAGTAATATATTTTCAGACAGCATGTGTGAGATTCTTCCTTCACATTGATTTTATTCCACTAGTTTAAATCTAAATGGTTAGAGACACCTGAGCTCAATCCAGAGCGCACCAGTGGAGAATGATTTCTATAGAAAGCATGTTATAAACAGCACAGAGGGGGACTGCAAATCTTGTCATTGACACAACAGTCTGAGCGAGTGTGTGGTTGTGTGCGAGTGGTTGTGTGCGTGTGTGTGGGTCTGCCAGCTCCCAGTCTAGCGCTATTGTCTAACAAGGTCCAATTAGCACTATGGCACAATAAATTAGCATAATTATGCAAACAGGGCTGCGCTAAAGGCCTAGCACAAGAGAAAGCTACGGGGGTCACCTATTACAACACGCATACACATGTTCAAATGTGCACACACAAATGTAATCACAAAGAACACTTTGACACTAGTTTAACATTTTGCATGCATGCAGAGCCTTTAGATACAGAAAATGCACAAAAGCACATGTCCCACTCTTCAGCAGATGACAAGAACATGAGGCCATTATGCACAGCGCTTGGCTTATTTGATATGGTATTTCTGTGTCTGCTTTGCTATACTGATACGCCTACATTATCCCCCGCAAATATCAGATATACACACAGAAATGATCAGCTTCCCACCAAGCTGCCTCACAACACTCAAACATTCAAGGCTTATAGTATTTACCAGCAGGGGTGATAGGTGAAGACTGTGGGAGATAATAGGGATGACTGAGAGGCTGAAAGGCTGGTAGCCATTCACACAATGACAGCTGTAGTGAAGAAGGCTCTATTAGGCTTCATTAGGATGTTTGGCTCGTGATTTGACACACTAACACAACCACACACACAGAGAGAGAGAGAGGGAGAGAGAGAGAGAGAGAGAGAGAGAGACATATACATCCATGTTTCCATCACACCAGAGGAGAATCAGCATAAAGGGCATCTTTCTTGCTTTTCCAAAGACTCTATACCACAAATGGCACAGGAACACACACACACCGGAACCAGAAAAGAATAGTAAAAACTAAGTCCCAATTACAATGAGTGTTCTATGTGCTTTAGAGTGTGTGTTTGTGTGTGGGAACACTAATCAGCTGCTGCCACTTTTAAGTGAAACATGAACCCAGCAACTAACCCCACAGCCCAAAGAGCCATCTTAGCAAAAACCCTGTAACATCAACAAGCTGTAAGCCCTCTCAACCTCACATCCACACATTTCGTAATGAATTCTTAATCACCCCACCCCAAGGGACCTGTGTTGTATCCTAAAATCCTGACCCCCAGCAGGAAACAAGTAGTGCTCAAATCCTCGACAAGTCATGTACAAAGCTTTCTTACAATTACAAGCCCCCGCCGTCAGCTAAAGGACCATGAAGGTCAGAAGTTCAGAGTTCAGATAGTTTAATGATCCAAGTCTGGTCTGACAGGGGTCCAACAATTTCATAGTAACACACACCGAGCTACAAGTAGAACTTCAGCTATATGAGCTTTTGATTAGCACAATGCTAGAGGACCAAAATCACCTAAAATACACACAGAAAGCCAACTAAAGGGTCTTCATAGATCAAACAAGTGAATCTAAAGTCCTCTAAGAACCTATGTCAGTCCAGTGTAAAGCAATGGTGTTTTAATTTCTTCACTTTCTTTGTTTCCATATACTTTCATATGGATGTATTAATGACGTGCTGAGATTCAGATCAATATGGAAGTTACTCCAATAGTGCAGAGAGTCTCATTAAATACGTCTAAAGCATTGTGTTGCCGGAGTTCCCTCTGAAACATGATGTCATCACTAAGATACACTCTCCATTTCCTCACATCTTCATTGAGATGCTGTTTCTGCTCCTGTGGTGTTGAAATAAAATCATTGACTCTGGCTTATCTTCACCTTAAGAAACAGCATATTGTTCACGTACGTGCACACTAGTGGAACAAACACAATGGCAGGAGACAGGGTCATGCTGAGAGGGGGTAGCACTTTTAAGCTGAGTCCACACATTTTGGATGCAGTGGGCTAATCTGGCCAGGCTTTTTAGCCTGCTATTCAGGAGGACAAGGACCCCTAGGATTTGGGCTTGTCCACACTTCAGGGGTAGGGGATTATCAAGACAGCAGGAAAGGTGGAGAGGGTGTGCGGGTGGGTGATGGGAATTTATAGTTATTAACATGGTAGCAGTGATGGACTTCTGTAAACATTGCACCTGGCTGTATTTTTATACAAGTGCAAACAAAAGACAGAATGTATGCGTTTGTGTATTTAAAAGGAGATTTCTCCATCTCTTTCCCACTCCTAAAAAATATACCCCGCAGCTTTGACAGGGTCACCTCTGGGCCTTTCAGAGCCTCCTCTCAACCAATCCTAATTGATCTCACGCATTACTAGTCCCAAACATGAGATGGAGAGAAGGAGGGGAGATTGTTGCCCCATTGTTTGAGGAACGAGGTTCCCCTTGCTTTAGTGGCTCTGCTCTCCTTACACACACACACACACACACACACACACACACACACACACACATGTGCCACCTCTGGCATGCCCACCCACCTTCTCCCCCTATTCTCCTCTCCCTTCCTCTATGCTCTCATCTCCGGCTGTGCTAATCCACCGGCCAAGTCAGGAACTCTGTTACCCATCTGGCCAAGCATGACTCCAGCTGAGCGAGATGGAGGGGTGGAAAGAAAAATGAGAGGAGCAATGGGGAGGGATTCTAAATTGAGAGACAGGAATGTGAATGGGGGGGGGGGTCGGGGGTCGGTCATGAGAATGTCCTATATGTGTGTGTATTGGGGGGAGTCATTACTTTGTATATACTAGAGGGGGAAGCCTGTGAAGAACAGACTATAAGTGGGCTTTCTCCAAAGGTGCCACAAGGTAAAAACAGGATGACCTCTTCTTTTTTTAATTCTCCAAAGAGAAAAGTACTGATCCTCTTGTCTTCTTGTAAAGAAAAGAGCTTTCTGTCTTATCCAGTTTTAAAAGTTGCAACTGAGCTCTGTCATGTATTTTAAACTTTGACTTCAACATGCAGTGAAATAGCCATGATGTTCACCTCTGGCCTCTGCGCCTGTGGGACCATCTGCCTGGTTAACACTGGGCAAGAACTTTTCCCAAACCAATCACATGTCAGAAGAACGAGCAAAGAGAGCAACACATCAAGAATATATCATTGTCACAAGTCTTGTGAAGTTGACAAAATATGTAGATTATCCATGATTTTTTTCCATTTTATTTTTCTATAAATATACTTATTTTCATTGTTTCTACGTACACATGGGGATTGTCAATACTTGTTTTGTTGTTTTTTTAATCGACCTCCAACTTATCCATTTTGTCCAAATCTTAAATTTCACTAAAAACAAAAAAATTTTTAATAAAAATAAATAAAATACGTTTATAAATATATTTTTCAAATTAGGTAACTAAGAAATAACCCTCGGCTTGCCGCACATTTGATGCGTGGAGACACTTGGAAATACGTTCAGAACAAAGACGTACACAATTTCCAGACTCCTTATGCTGCGGTTGGCAATGCGGTGTGATGATGTCACAGCCACCAGATTTACAGCGAGTTGTGCCAAACAAATACCTGGAAAACTAATAAGACATTTCTTATATTGTGTCATTTTGAGTTAGAGAGGATGTACCGGAACAGCTTGATATAATATGTGTATGTGTAAATACTGTCAATAAAAGTCATATCTGATTTGAATATTTTCCTATATTACATTTTAATGCTGATATCAGCTCATTATATTGTTATCCCGATAGTATCAAACATCTGTGGTCTTAATGTTGCAACATTTTTTACTACAGTACAAAGGTGTTTTCCATGTTACCATTCAGTTCACTCCATGGTTGACTAAAACACTATGTTGGCAATATACAGACATAAAGTTTGGTTGCTAGACATAAAACTATGTTTTTTTTAATGTCATTTATAAGACTGAAAAAAGAAGACAAACAAAATTCAGTGTATTCTTACTTTCTGTGCCAAAAACAAAAACTCAATTATCTTCCAAACTGAAGGCATCGGCAGGGTTCAGTGTCTGCTCAAGATTTAAATGAAAAATTCAGTTGTTCTATAACAGTGTTTCTTCACCCTGATCCTCAAGTCGCCCTTCCCTGCATATCTTAGAGGCAACTCTGCTTTAACACACCTGATATGAACGTTCTCATCAGGTTCTTTGCAGCCTGTTAGCGACCATTTATTTAATTCAGGTGTGTTAAAGCGGGGTTGCCTCTAAGACATGCAAGGCAGGGGTAGTTGAGGAGCAGGATTGGGAAACCCTTCCTATAAAACATGCTTGCCTTTTATAATGATGTATGTACCAGATTAGCAGCCATTGTGTTGAAGGACCTGGTGGACCATAGCAATGAAACCACATAAAATCCTGTCACAATATTTACCTAAAAAAAAGTCACTCACATAAAATATAGAAAAGTGGAGGATACTATCATCTGCAGGAAACAGCTGTTGTCTCTAATATAGTAAATATCCACTGTTTGTCTTTTTCATTTCTTTATTCTTAATGTTTGGCACCACACCAATTTCATGTTTTTTTCTTTGGTTTTTTGTGTGTACTGGCTTGTGCGTAAACTGGTTTACGAGTAAATAATGCTGTACTTGCACAAAAACGGTTGCCATGTCCCCTTCTGTAGACCGCTTATGTCGTACACTGCTGTATCTTCCAGTTATTCAAAGTTTAATAAAATGCAAAAACAAAAAAAACTATAGCTGACTGCAAACATCAGAGTTTTGATATTCATCTACCTGAAATAACCAACCACCTTCACCTAATTTAAAAAAAGTCCCAAAAATCAGCCAAGTATAACATTTTAAAATGACATCAGAATAAACACTGCGGTGTGTCAAATGTTGCCGCTTTCATCCATGTTATACTACATGCAAATCACTGTCTGAGTCTCTTTTCTTTTTCCTTTCATCCAAAATAAATGACGATGAAGTGATGCAGTAAGAGTACTACAGTGATGCGAAATTGATGAAAAAAATATGAACAACTTCTGCAAGAGGCTGTAAAAGGCCCATCAATTAGGAAAGGTATATGAAAGTGGAATGATTACATGATAAACTGCTCTTAAAAAAATGTACAAAAAATACATTGTTTCATATATTAATCTAATTTCATAACCTATATCAAATGAGTGAGAAATCACTCACAGCACGCGTATAAATCCCATGAGGCAGTACAAAACCAGAGTTCTTCATTAGCTCTAACATGCCTGTAATTAGTTCTAAGAGGTAACTTGGGGATGATTATTTAGCAGTTTGAGGACATGAGTACATGACAAACAACTCTAGAGGGCACAAAAGACACACACTTGCATTTAAAGAGATGAAACTGAACCACTTCCAGCACCACAGCGCCCAGTATGAGATTAACCCAGATGTGTTGTGTAAGTGTACATATGCAACAAAAACAAATACAATCAAACACAATTAAAATCCAGTTGCACATGAATGTGCAAATACACAATTTAATAATACGTACAATGACTTTGAAGTAGTATAAAACAATATGTACTTACAGACATTCCCAGTGTTGTCAAAACTGTTGAGCACTTCATTAACTCTAAGAGGTCCCAGGTTGTCTCTGAGGAATACAGAAAAACCGACAATTACACAGCAAATATAGAAAAAAGTACATTTTTATTTGCATGATGAAAGCAGGTTAAATACCCGATGAACAAAAATCTCATTAGTTATTTGCACTGGTTCGTTAGAAAGGTGTAGCTCCAAAAAAAAACAAACAGATTTTGCCACAGTAAAAATCTGACAGAGCATTTGGCTGAATACAATTTAAAGTTATTTGAAAATAGTGACTTCAAAGTTACTCGTATAATTTTACTAAGTTGATACCAGGCAGTGATCCCCAGCGCTGGTCCTCAAGACCCACTGTCCTGGAGGGATTAGATGTTTCCCTGCTGCAACACGCCTGATTCAGATTAAATGGATCGTTGAGCAGCTCTACAAATTTGCTATTGAGCCAATAATTTGAGTCAGTTGCGTTAAAGCACAGAAACAACAGCGTGGACCGGAGTAGGGGGCCCTTGCTCTAATACCTTTACCGTTTAGTAGTTAAATCAATGTGACATTCGGTAGTTAAGTTATTTATTATTATAAAATGTGTTACTCCTCAGTCAAGTGTTTTTTTACCTGAGGAAGGCACTGTATTCAGGAAGGTAGACACTTCTGCACTCCACCCACTGGTCATCTGAGGTATCACTACGTTCATGTGCCAAAAGCTTTTTCCTACTGAAAAGATCAAATGTGGCAAATCTGCGAACAGACACCTGTTTGACCTCTGGGTTGTCTGCCTGCTTTTGGCACAACACCTGTTAGAGAAATGAGAGAGAACTAATGAATTTCCGTGTCCTGGAAAGGCCATGTCCTTAAGTTGTCATATCCTCTGAAGCTGTGATGCATGAACATTTGAGGAATCAATCAGCCTGTTTTCTTGGTTTTGGTCGCAGTCATTTTTAGTGAAGCTGGAGTGCTTCCGTCCCTAAAATTAAAAGTCTTCCATACTCTCATTTGGACAGACTACCTATAAATGTGTATTACATTTGTTTGAGTTCAACATTTGCTGAAATAGCACAAATATTGTACAATATCAGGATTAATTTCTCAAATCAATGTTTAAAAGTGATCTATTTTCTATTTCTGGCTAAGCTCTCACACTCTAGAGGTTAAAAATAGGAAGAACATTGCATGGAGGTTTTTTCTCCTCTTCTTCTTTCCACCCCATTGCTAAGTCTGAATCTCACCATATATGGTGAGGAAAAAATATCTATATCCTTTTTGCCCAAACAGGCAGGATATTTAGAGATTAAGAGAACAAAACATAAAACAAACCAAAATATTAACCTGCAATTATACTTATCGTTTAAAATGAAGGTTGGAAATAAAGCAGAGAGAAAAACTGACTGCTAGTCTTCATCAGTCCACAAAATTGTAGGAACAATTCGCCTGAAGAAACAGATCTACAAGTCCACAGGTGTCAAACAGAACTACTTTAGTCGATTTTTTTTACTTATATTTATCAAAAAATACTCTGTTTTCTTATGAAGCTACGTTTCCATTAAGTTGGGTTGAAAGAATGGACGTTTAAGGGTTCAGCATGACTCAAGTCCATAAATACCTGTCTTAATAGAGTCCATCTTGCTCGAGCGACATCATTTCCACTGCAAGTTTGACTGTGGGAGTTGAGGGTTTCAGCCACGCAGGTGTCTTCATCATGATTTTCTCTCAGAGACAAAACCGGTTCGGTTTTTTCTACAGTGCCGGTGGAGTTCTTCTCCATTTTATCGCTAGAAATCTTATGTCGGCCAAAAAATGCAGGCTACAAAACTGTTAACTGTTATCAGCATGAATATGTGGAAACAAAACATAAATAAGGCATATTTTGATAAGTGTAACAAGGCAGAAATGATGGCAGATATGGCTTAACTGTATTATTCTGCCACACCTCCTACAGCCGCATGATACTTCCGTACACTACCGTCAGTTCAGACATTTTCAGCAGATTGCCGAAACTATCGAACTCAATTTTCCGTTTTAAGCGCCAGCGTGTGGTGAGCATGATTGATTACTTTAGTCTGAAATATAAGAATACGTCACAAACTCGGCTTTGTTTAGGAAATAATACACGTGTGTTGAAATGACTGGTAACATTTAGTTTTTACTTAACTATAGAGCAGTAAAACGCAACGAAATCGTATGATTATTACAGCAACAATATGCCTATAGGTCGCATGAGACGCTGTCGTAAATACAGCAAGCAAAGCCTACTTAAAAATAGCCGGATTTTAAATGTTTATAATGGCCATTTTGTCGTCTTTGGTGTTTTCTTCTGCTCATAGCCTCACATTTTGTCGAGTACATTTCTGGAAAGTCGCAGTTAACACACGGAAAACGTGGCTGTCCGTGTGTGTCAGGCGTTGCTGTTGGTCGGTAAGTTTGTCCAGAGAGCATTTAAGATTCCGTTGTTGTCACCTGCGGCTTGGTGTGAAGTTACCTGCAGGTGGATTCGCTTTTGTCGCCAAACACATTCATAATTCAAGAAGGTTTCTGTTTCCCGGGTTGACAAAACTTGTCTTGTACCAAGCCACAGATAAGGGCACAGGGCTGAAACTGACCCTCTGTGGAGCCTGATTATGTGTCTAATAAATGTGTCTAATAAGTGACTTAAGAGGAATCAAAGAAGTATTGAAATATACATCTTAGTTCAGTTTATGAAAGACCAACAAGATTTTATATCGCTAATCCTGATATTACACTTTTAATGATGGCCATGTTCAATTTTTTGCTAACAAAATAGATGCATTTTAGTTTATTTTTCCTAAATACCACAATAAATATAGTAACCAGCTATTTTTCTGTTTACAAAAATTTTTTTAAACTCATGATCTTATTTGGAGTCACTCTTATACCTCCATTTCTATTTTAACTTTTTTTTTATCAATGCAGTGATCTGTTTAACTGAAGCTGAAACACCATTTATACAACTTTTCCAGGAAACATCTCTTCCAACATCTGATCATGTTACTCCTGGGATTGACAAGTACAAAGACTTGCAGAAATATTTCATGAGGAAACTAAAGGCAGCATACTACAATTTCTCCAAAATACCAGATCACTCAGTGGTAAGATCGGCTGCTCTGAAACATTTCCCCATTCTTTGTTATAAACTTATTTTAAATTGATGTTTCATTGAAATGACAAACCCTTTTTCACAAAATAATGAGATAAAAGTTTCTCATGAGGTTCTGACTGTCCACCCAGTCTACATGAGGACATAACTTTTATGTCATGAACCCTTCTAAATAGCACACCAACATTACCTTTGTGGTGTAAAAAGCATGTGGTTTGTATTGTTTGGGATCATAATTACTCAGGAGTCATTCATTTCAGAGATTCTGAAAAAAAAGTCTATTTTTTTTTCCTCGTTTCCTGGTTATCATGATTTATCACATTACAGATTTGTGGACATCATCATGTATACTTCATTGAAGATGATGGCATCTACAGAAAGGACAAAAGACGGAGTAAGTGACGAAAAGGACTGCAGTATGTAAACATCTGTATGATGCTTCTCAGTGATGGTGTTTGTACATGTAAGGAAACTGTGTGGGATCAGCAGCGGAGTTGAGTATGTGGGTTGCAACCATGAAAAACATCACTTCTAATACCTACAATGCTGAGAATCAGGTGCCTGATTTGCAGCACCTTTGAGCATGGACCCTGAGGATTAGTTTCAAAGGGTGGAGAAGACACAAAGACACTGATTGATAGAGTACTGATAGGGAAGGTGCTTTTTGTGGAGGCAGTAGGATGGTGTGGGGCAGCATGTCCCCCACTGGAAAAACAAGGGGTGCCATCATTGGCAGAAATTTGGATGCAGACATGTGTCAAGAGAGACCAGCATTAACGCCACATCTCCCCACAGTCTGGGACCCAGTTCTATCCTCTAAGATGACAACAGCTGATTCTTAAGATGTGAATCATCCGATCCTATAAACCAGGGGTGTCGGAGTCCAGTCCTCGAGGCCCGGTGTCCCTTCAGGTTTTTGTTGTCTCCGTGCTCCAAAACAGCTGAATGAAAAATTAAAAGTTTGACAAGAACCTGTTGGATCCGTTTGATTTGCATCAGGTGTGTTAGTGCACGAAACAACAAAACCTGCTGGATACCAGCCCTCCAGGACCTGACTTTGCTATAAACCCTCCAAAAAAAAAAAAAATGAATCAATAGTACAATTAATCGTTAAAAAAAATCACAATCTCAATTCACACTTGTGTGCAATCTCATTTCTAAATGAAAACTTTTTAAAAAAAAAAAAAAAGGAGGAAAAAAAACACGATTCTACTGCATTTTGATCAGGAACATCCTCCGCATAAAAACAAGCGCTGCCTCTTTCTTGCAACAAATGAAGAGCGGAAAATTATTCAAAGATTGTGTAGGTAAAAGAAGAGAAAAGTGACATTTATTGTTTTTATATTCACTGTTGGCTGTAGCGAAGTTGATGTGCCTGTGATTTGTGCAACAAATATTTATATTGGAAAAAAATCTTGATCTCAATTCTTGGCAAAAAAATCGTAATCCTCATTTTACCCAGAATTGTGCAGCCCTATGAATAAATATTAAAATCAGCTTTTTGGCAATAGCAGAGATGATTTGGCAAGTGTTTAATTAGCACAGCAGACATACTTAACTCTTATCCCATAAATGTATTTTCCATTATAAATGTGGCTTCTTTTAAAAGGGAAGTGAGTCTTTTCCACGGTATAAGATTTATTGATAAGAAGTTTTGTTACAACAAAGATATAATCCATATAAAATGAACATACTCTTATGCTAGGCTGTGCTCTATCTGAATAGCTTTTCATTCTTTCATTAGTGGACCAGAAGCTGGAGAATGTGTTAAATCTTGAACTAGTATCTGGAGATGAAGATAAGACGAGTCTCGAGGAGAAGCAGAAGTTTCAGTGGACAGTCCAGAGAATACGTCTGTCTCCACAAGAAAAGCATCTCGCTGCCTCTATTAAATGTAGTCAGAGAGAAGAATTAAGGTAAATGAAGCATGAAGAATCAGGGCTTCTTTTTGTTTAAAACTGTGACTCTAATGTTATTAAAGATGGCTAATTCTGCTGTGCGGAACAAGGTGTGTGGTTGTGAGACTTGGAGAGAGAACATCCTTTCCTCTGGATCCCCAACACATCTTGTTCACTCTGGACAGAGTCTTCAGCTTTGGTAAAGTTAAATATTCTGCAGCTGGTATCAAATTATTTGCTAAAATGAAATAATAATAACACATGTTTACTTGCGTGCATGGCTCAAGAGTGGGCAACAGATGAAGTCCTGTTTTACACAACTCTGGAAGGTCTACGCTCCAGCACGGTTTTTCGTCTGGATCTGACCTCCAGTGGAAAGAAGATAACTCCTGTGTATGAAGAAACTCAGCCTGAGTAAGTACAAATGGCGTGGCATGTCAGGTTTTTTTTTCTTCCAGTCACAAACAATGTCATGGTTTAAAGCCCAACATCTCCTCAGCATGTTTGTGGAAGTCGCTCTGTCCAGAGACAGACAGATTCTCACCATCAACTGCAGCAGCAGAACCAGTTCAGAGGTTTTGCTAAGTGACTTAGCAACATCGCAGTTGAAGCCTCTGGTGGTTCAGCCTCGTCAACTGGACCTACTCTACTATGTGGAGCACTGGAGAAGGTGGCTAATTATAGTAGCAAACACAGGACCAGGGCAAGAATATCAGGTAGTCTGTGCACACACTGTTTATGGGACGCTGCAGTTCCACAGAAATAAAAAAAGATATATTTTACTGTGTACTAGGTGGTGCAGGCCTCCCTTTCAGAGCCATCTATGGCCTCTTGGGTCTCTTTGTTGGCTCCTGGCCCTGGCACTGCAATCAAAGACATGGATGTGGTAGGGGACCATTGCGTGTTGGTTGCAAGAACACCAGCCAGCGAACTTGTTCTGATTGTGGTCCCACTGACTCAACCTAAAGAAGCATATGTTCTACAGGTCAGTGTGATGCATGTCGAAGGTGGAAAACGCATTTTGAGCCTGCTTGATTATTAGTTTGCTAACAAATATGTGTTATGGGGATGCACGATATATCGGTGCTTTTATCAGTATCGGTAGATATTTGTCTATTTTTCAAATATCGGTAAACTGGGTTAATATTATCAACACATATTTATTTAATATGTCAGTAAATATAATTTCATCCTTAAACACAGATACCTTTGTAGATAAGCCGTAAATCTGTTACTGAATTTTTAAAGGGATGAACTTTATTTAAATGACAACATTTTTGTGCTACAACATGAAAGAAACCAAAACTGTTTATTTGGTGTTACAGATACGCCAGAGCTTCTTAAATATCAGTTTTCCATCACTGCATCCATCACAAACTGTAGATTATAGTAAACATAAAATATTGGTAATTTATTGGTTATCGGTCATGACAGGAAGAAAAATATCGGTTATCGGTATCGGTTGAAACTTTTCATATCGTGCATCACTAATGTGTTATTCTACTTTTCTGTTTAGTTTTCTGCTGTTATTTTGGTCTTGTTTAATAACAGGCTCATATGTGTTTCCCTGCCTACCCCCAAGCTCCCCCGCTGGGCTTGTGCCATTGAAACAAAGAAACCGGGCTTGGCTGACAAACAAGATGTGTTAGAATTCCTGGTATCATCTCCAGTCCACACACCGGTGCCGTACTGTCTGGACCCTGAGAAAGGGGTCCTTTTATCAGGTACTGAAGATGGGTCCTTCCCAGAGAGCCAAGCCAAGTATATCACCACACGCTTGGAGGCCTGCAGCCAAGTAAGAACACTTGATCCATTAGAAACATGCACACACACTGCAACCGTATCAGCAGGGAAGTAAGCGTTTTGTATTGACTCAAGTGTCCGCTGACAGAGTTCTTGTTACAGTTGGCTACCACCACACAGAGCAGGAAAAGTGATAACATACAAAAAACTTTTTTATTCTTTCATTTTAATTTAAATCTTATAGTCACCCCATCCAGTCTGAAAAATGTTCTCTACTGGTCCGTTGTAGGATGGCACCTTGGTGCCAGTGACACTGTTTCATGCAGGACCGATAGAGGATCTAAACCAGGTTCCTTTGCTGGTTCATGTTTATGGAGCTTACGGCAGAGATGTCAGCATGGTGTTCTGCCCAGAGAAAAGACTGCTGTTGGAGCAGGGCTGGGCTCTGGCCTTTTGTCACATCAGGTAGTGTGTTGCCCATTTCAGATATTTAAAGCTTGCAGATACAGCTGTGAAACTTATGTTAGAAAAATTTAGCTTTTTTGTTCTTTTTCTAATATTCGTACATAAATTGAATAAAAAACTTTATTACTACGTATCAGCCATGAGATAAGGTGATGATGTATAAATATTATTCATTTTTAAAGTAAATGATCTAACTCCTTATTCCTGCCGTCAAAAAGCATAAGGTTAAAGAATAACTCATCCATTGAGATGGTTCCAGTTGTTAAAGTGGGAATAGAAACAGACTAACGTATATCTGAGAGGCCTTCTTTACCTTTAGAGGTGGTGGGGAGTGTGGCCTCTCCTGGCATAGACAAGCCCGTGTGGAGGGAAAGCAGAAAGCAATTGAGGATCTCCAAGCGTGTCTCCAACACCTTTTCACTCTCGGAGTCTCTTCCCCTTCACGAACTGCCCTTACAGCCTGCAGTGCTGGTGCTGTCGCAGTGGGAGCACTGTGCAACAGACACCCAAACCTGATGCAGGCTGTCACACTGCAGGTAAGATGCTCAGGTTTTTCTGTATATCTGCTGGATTCTTGCCGTTAATACATAGCTAGCCAGTTTATTAGTTGTATCCTCAGTCCTTCAGTATTAAAGATGTCTGTGTGACATCTCTTTCTGTCTTCAGGCTCCTTTCCTGGATGTTTTAGGAACTATGGAGGATCTCAGCCAGCCTCTAGCGTTGGAGGACATGGATGAATGGGGTGACCCAGGGGGAAATCCCAAACACAGATGTATCATCTCTTCCTACTGTCCCCTTCACAACATAACCCCACAGGTACCCAAAGAGGAAAAGAAGAGAAGAACTTGATCTTTTTTTCAGTTGTATACATACCTCTGGGCTGGATAGCTGACACAAATATGGTGATCCATTTGTTCAATGATTTGTTTTTTATTGTTGGGAATACATACATACAGTGTATGTATGTA